>JASCYN010000149.1:13687424-14088671 GCA_030408155.1 Lophura swinhoii | reverse complement strand
CATGTCTGGAAGAAACTGTCCTATTTGAGGGATAAAAGAGGTATTTGTGGGTGAAAAGGTCCTATTTGAAGGGGGAAACGTGGTATTTCTTGGAGAAGATGTGATATATTTGGGAGAAATGTGGCATGTCTGGAAGAAACTGTCCTATTTTGCGGATAAAACAGGTATTTGTGGGTGATAAGGTCCTATTTCAAAGGGGAAACGTGGTATTTCTAGGAGAAGATGTGATATATTTGGGAGAAATGTGGCATTTCTGGAAGAAACTGTCCTCTTTTGGGGATAAAAGAGGTATGTGTGGGTGAAAAGGTCCTATTTGAAGGGGGAAAGCTGGTATTTCTTGGAGAAGATGTGATATATTTGAGAGAAATGTGGCATGTCTGGAAGAAACTGTTCTATTTTGGGGATAAAACAGGTATTTGTGGGAGAAAAGGTCCTATTTGAAGGGGGAAACCTGGTATTTCTTGGAGAAGATGTGATATATTTGAGAGAAATGTGGCATTTCAGGAAGAAAATGTCCTTTTTTGGGGGGAAGAAGGCTGGTATTTGTGGGAGAAAAGGTCCTATTTGAAGGGGGAAACCTGGTATTTCTTGGAGAAGATGTGATATATTTGGGAGAAATGTGGCATGTCTGGAAGAAACTGTTCTATTTTGGGGATAAAATAGGTATTTGTGGGTGAAAAGGTCCTATTTGAAGGGGGAAACGTGGTATTTCTTGGAGGAGATGTGATCTATTTGGAGAAATGTGGCCTTTCTGGCAGAAACTGTCCTATTTTGGGGATAAAAGTGGTATTTGTGGGTGATAAGGTCCAATTTGAAGGGGGAAACCTGGTATTTCTTGGAGAAGATGTGATATATTTGGGGAAAATGTGGCATGTCTGGAAGAAACTGTCCTCTTTTGGGGATAAAAGAGGTATTTGTGGGTGAAAAGGTCCTATTTGAAGGGGGAAATGTGGTATTTCTTGGAGAAGATGTGATCTATTTGGGAGAAATGTGGCATTTCTGCAAGAAACTGTCCTCTTTTGGGGATAAAAGAGGTATTTGAGGGTGAAAAGGTCCTATTTGAAGGGGGAAACCTGGTATTTCTTGGAGAAGATGTGATATGTTTGGGAGAAATGTGGCATTACTTGAAGAAACTGTCCTCTTTTGGGGATAAATATGTATTTGTGGGTGAAAAGGTCCTATTTGAAGGGGGAAACCTGGTATTTCTTGGAGAAGATGTGGTATATTTGGGAGAAATGTGGCATTTCTGGAAGAAACTGTCCTATTTTGGGGATAAAAGAGGTATTTGTGGGAGAAAAGGTCCTATTTGAAGGGGGAAAGCAGGTATTTCTTGGAGAAGATGTGGTATATTTCGGAGAAATGTGGCATGTCTGGAAGAAACTGTCCTCTTTTGGGGATAAAAGAGGCTTTTTGGGGAAAAGGTCCTATTTGAAGGGGGAAAGCTGTTATTTCTTGGAGAAGATGTGATATATTTGGGAGAAATGTGGCATTTCTGGAAGAAACTGTACTCTTATGGGGATAGAACAGGTATTTGTGGGTGAAAAGGTCCTATTTCCAGGGGAAAACCTGGTATTTCTTGGAGAAGATGTGATCTATTTGGGAGAAATGTGGCATGTCTGGAAGAAAATGTCCCATTTGGGGGGGAAGGGTGGTATTTGTGGGAGAAAAGTTCCTATTTCAGGAGGAGTCCTGGTATTTCTTGGAGGAGATGTGATATGTTTGGGAGAAATATGCCATTTCTGGAAGAAACTGTCCTCTTTTGGGGATAAAAGAGGTATTTGTGGGTGAAAAGGTCCTATTTGAAGGGGGAAACCTGGTATTTCTTGGAGAAGATGTGATTTGTTTTGGAGAAATAAGGCATTTCTGGAAGAAACTGTCCTCTTTTGGGGATAAAACAGGTATTTGTGGGAGATAAGGTCCTATTTGAAGGGGGAAACCTGGTATTTCTTGGAGAAGATGTGATATATTTGGGAGAAATGTGGCATTTCTGGAAGAAACTGTCCTCTTTTGGGGATAAAAGAGGTACTTGTGGGTGAAAAGGTCCTATTTGAAGGGGGAAACGTGGTATTTCTTGGAGAAGATGTGATATATTTGGGAGAAATGTGGCATTTCTGGAAGAAACTGTCCTATTTGGGGGGAGAAGCCTGCTATTAGTGGGTGAAAAGGTCCTATTTGAAGGGGGAAAGCTGGTATTTCTTGGCGAAGATGTGATCTATTTGGGAGAAATGTGGCATTTCTGGAAGAAACTGTCCTATTTTGGGGATCAAAGAGGTATTTGTGGGTGAAAAGGTCCTATTTGAAGGAGGAAACGTGGTATATCTTGGAGAAGATGTGATATATTTGGGAGAAATGTGGCCTTTCTGGAAGAAACTATCCTCTTTTGGGGATCAAAGAGGTATTTGTGGGTGAAAAGGTCCTATTTGAAGGGGGAAAGCAGGTATTTCTTGGAGAAGATGTGATATGTTTGGGAGAAATGTGGCATTTCTGGAAGAAACTGTCCTGTTTGGGGGGAGAAGGCTGGTATTTTTGGGAGAAAAGGTCCTCTTTCAGGAGGAATCCTGGTATTTCTTGGAGAAGATGTGATCTATTTGGGAGAAATGTGGCATGTCTGGAAGAAACTGTCCTATTTTGGGGATAAAAGAGGTATTTGTGGGTGAAAAGGTCCTATTTGAAGG
Organism: Lophura swinhoii; assembly: GCA_030408155.1. Taxonomy (NCBI): domain Eukaryota; kingdom Metazoa; phylum Chordata; class Aves; order Galliformes; family Phasianidae; genus Lophura; species Lophura swinhoii. The sequence continues at coordinate 14,085,996 of JASCYN010000149.1, read as the reverse complement.
GGGAAACGTGGTATTTCTTGGAGAAGATGTGATATATTTGGGAGAAATGTGGCATTTCTGGCAGAAACGGTCCTATTTTGGGGATAAATAATTTTTTGAGGGTGAAAAGGTCCTATTTGAAGGGGGAACCCTGGTATTTCTTGGAGAAGATGTGATATGTTTGGGAGAAATGTGGCCTTTCTGGAAGAAACTGTCCTATTTTGGGTATAAAAGTGGTATTTGTGGGTGATAAGGTCCTATTTCAAAGGGGAAACCTGGTATTTCTTGGAGAAGATGTGATATATTTGGGAGAAATGTGGCATTTCTGGAAGAAACTGTCCTCTTTTGGGGATCAAAGAGGTATGTGTGGGTGAAAAGGTCATATTTGAAGGGGGAAAGCAGGTATTTCTTGGAGAAGATGTGATATATTTGAGAGAAATGAGGCATGTCTGGAAGAAACTGTTCTATTTTGGGGATAAAACAGGAATTTGTGGGAGAAAAGGTCCTATTTGAAGGGGGAAACCTGGTATTTCTTGGAGAAGATGTGATATATTTGAGAGACATGTGGCATTTCTGGAAGAAACTGTCCTCTTTTGGGGATAAAAGAGGTATTTGTGGGTGAAAAGGTCTTATTACACGGGGGAAACCTGTTATTTCTTGGAGAAGATGTGATATGTTTGGGAGAAATGTGGCATTTCTGGAAGAAACTGTCCTTTTTTGGGGGGAGAAGGCTGGTATTTGTGGGAGAAAAGGTCCTATTTGAAGGGGGAAAGCAGGTATTTCTTGGAGGAGATGTGATATATTTGGGAGAAATGTGGCATGTCTGGAAGAAACTGTCCTATTTGAGGGATAAAGAGGTATTTGTGGGTGAAAAGGTCCTATTTGAAGGGGGAAACCTGGTATTTCTTGGAGAAGATGTGATATATTTGGGAGAAATCAGGCATTTCTGGAAGAAACTGTCCTATTTTGGGGATAAAAGAATTTTTTGTGGGTGAAAAGGTCCTATTTGAAGGGGGAAACGTGGTATTTCATGGAGGAAATGTGATCTATTTGGGAGAAATGTGGCCTTTCTGGCAGAAACTGTCCTATTTTGGGGATAAAAGTGGTATTTGTGGGTGATAAGGTCCAATTTGAAGGGGGAAACCTGGTATTTCTTGGAGAAGATGTGATATATTTGGGGAAAATGTGGCATGTCTGGAAGAAACTGTCCTATTTTGGGGATAAAACAGGTATTTGTGGGTGAAAAGGTCCTATTTGAAGGGGCGAATGTGGTATTTCTTGGAGAAGATGTGATATATTTGGGAGAAATGTGGCATTTCTGCAAGAAACTGTCCTCTTTTGGGGATAAAAGAGGTATTTGTGGGTGAAAAGGTCCTATTTGAAGGGGGAAAGCTGGTATTTCTTGGAGAAGATGTGATATGTTTGGGAGAAATGTGGCATTACTTGAAGAAACTGTCCTCTTTTGGGATAAATATGTATTTGTGGGTGAAAAGGTCCTATTTGAAGGGGGAAACGTGGTATTTCTTGGAGAAGATGTGGTATATTTGGGAGAAATGTGGCATTTCTGGAAGAAACTGTCCTATTTTGGGGATAAAAGAGGTATTTGTGGGAGAAAAGGTCCTATTTGAAGGGGGAAAGCTGGTATTTCTTGGAGAAGATGTGGTATATTTCGGAGAAATCTGGCATGTCTGGAAGAAACTGTCCTCTTTTGGGGATAAAAGAGCCTTTTTGGGGAAAAGGTCCTATTTGAAGGGGGAAAGCTGTTATTTCTTGGAGAAGATGTGATATATTTGGGAGAAATGTGGCATTTCTGGAAGAAACTGTACTCTTATGGGGATAGAACAGGTATTTGTGGGTGAAAAGGTCCTATTTCCAGGGGAAAACCTGGTATTTCTTGGAGAAGATGTGATCTATTTGGGAGAAATGTGGCATGTCTGGAAGAAAATGTCCTATTTGGGGGGGAAGGGTGGTATTTGTGGGAGAAAAGTTCCTATTTCAGGAGGAATCCAGGTATTTCTTGGAGGAGATGTGATATGTTTGGGAGAAATATGCCATTTCTGGAAGAAACAGTCCTCTTTTGGGGATAAAAGAGGTATTTGTGGGTGAAAAGGTCCTATTTGAAGGGGGAAACCTGGTATTTCTTGGAGAAGATGAGATTTGTTTGGGAGAAATATGGCATTTCTGGAAGAAACTGTCCTCTTTTGGGGATAAAACAGGTATTTGTGGGAGATAAGTTCCTATTTGAAGGGGGAAACCTGGTATTTCTTGGAGAAGATGTGATATATTTGGGAGAAATGTGGCATTTCTGGAAGAAACTGTCCTCTTTTGGGGATAAAAGAGGTACTTGTGGGTGAAAAGGTCCTATTTGAAGGGGGAAACCTGGTATTTCTTGGAGAAGATGTGCTATATTTGGGAGAAATGTGGCATTTCTGGAAGAAACTGTCCTCTTATGGGGATAGAACAGGTATTTGTGGGTGAAAAGGTCCTATTTGAAGGGGGAACCCTGGTATTTCTTGGAGAATATGTGATCTATTTGGGAGAAATGTGGCATTTCTGGAAGAAAATGTCCTATTTGAGGGATAATACTGGTATTTGTGGGAGAAAAGGTCCTATTTGAAGGGGGAAACCTGGTATTTCTTGGAGAAGAAGTGGTATATTTGGGAGAAATGTGGCATGTCTGGAAGAAACTGTCCTCTTTTGGGGATAAAACAGGTATTTGTGGGTGAAAAGGTCCTATTTGAAGGGGGAATCCTGGTATTTCTTGGAGAAGATGTGATATATCTGGGAGAAATCTGGCATGTCTGGAAGAAACTGTCCTATTTTGGGGATAAAACAGGTATTTGTGGGTTAAAAGGTCCTATTTGAAGGGGGAAACTTGGTATTTCTTGGAGAAGATGTGATATATTTGGGAGAAATGTGGCATGTCTGGAAGAAACTGACCTATTTGGGGGATAAAACAGGTATTTTGGGAGAAAAGGTCCTATTTGAAGGGGAAAGCTGGTATTTCTTGGAGAAGATGTGATCTATTTGGGAGAAATGTGGCATTTCTGGTAGAAAATGTCCAATTTGGGGGGAGAAGGCTGGTAGTTTTCGTTGAGAAGGTCCTATTTCAGGAGGAATCCTGGCATTTCTTGGAGAAGATGTGATATATTTGGGAGAAATCTGGCCTTTCTGGAAGAAAATGTCCAATTTGGGGGGAGAAGGCTGGTAGTTTTGGGTGAGAAGGTCCTATTTCAGGAGGAATCCTGGCATTTCTCGGAGAAGATGTGATATATTTGGGAGAAATGTGGCATTTCTGGAAGAAACTGTCCTCTTTTGGGGATAAAAGAGGTATTAGTGGTTGAAAAGGTCCTATTTGAAGGGGAAAGCTGGTATTTCTTGGAGAAGATGAGATCTATTTGGGAGAAATGTGGCATGTCTGGAAGAAACTGTCCTCTTTTGGTGATAAAAGAGGTATTTGTATGTGAAAAGGTCCTAATTCAAGGGGAAACCTGGTATTTCTTGGAGAAGATGTGATATATTTGGGAGAAATGTGGTATTTCTGGAAGAAAATGTCCAATTTGAGGGATAAAAGAGGTATTTGTGGGAGAAAAGGTCCTATTTGAAGGGGGAAACCTGGTATTTCTTGGAGAAGATGTGATATATTTGGGAGAAATGTGGCATGTCTGGAAGAAACTGTCCACTTTTGGGGATAAAAGAGGTATTTGTGGGTGAAAAGGTCCTATTGGAAGGGGGAAACCTGGTATTTCTTGGAGAAGATGTGTTATGTTTGGGAGAAATAAGGCATTTCTGGGAGAAACTGTCCTCTTTTGGGGATAAAACAGGTATTTGTGGTTGAAAAGGTCCTATTTGAAGGGGGAAAGCTGGTATTTCTTGGAGAAGAGGTGATATATTTGGGAGAAATGTGGCATTTCTGGAAGAAACTGTCTTATTTTGGGGATAAAACAGGTATTTGTGGGTGAAAAGGTCCTATTTGAAGGGGGAAACCAGATATTTCTTGGAGAAGATGTGATATATTTGGGAGAAATGTGGCATTTCTGGAAGAAAGTGTCCTGTTTTGGGGATAAAACAGGTATTTCATGGAGAAAAGGTCCTATTTGACGGGGGAAATCTGGTATTTCTTGGAGAAGATGTGATATATTTGGGAGAAATGTGGCATGTCTGGAAGGAACTGTCCTCTTTTGGGGATAAAAGAGGTATTTGTGGGTGAAAAGGTCCTATTTGAAGGGGGAAACCTGGTATTTCTTGGAGAAGATGTGATATATTTGGGAGAAATGTGGCATTTCTGGAAGAAACTGTCCTATTTGGGGGAGAAGGCCTGTAGTTGTGGGAGAGAAGGTCCTATTTCAGGAGGAATCCTGGTATTTCTTGGAGAAGATGTGATATATTTGGGAGAAATGTGGCATTTCTGGAAGAAACTGTCCTATTTTGGGGATAAAAGAGGTATTTGTGGGTGAAAAGGTCCTATTTGAAGGAGGAAACGTGGTATTTCTTGGAGAAGATGTGATATATTTGGGAGAAATGTGGCCTTTCTGGAAGAAACTGTCCTCTTTTGGGGATCAAAGAGGTATTTGTGGGTGAAAAGGTCCTATTTGAAGGGGGAAAGCAGGTATTTCTTGGAGAAGATGTGATATGTTTGGGAGAAATGTGGCATTTCTGGAAGAAACTGTCCTGTTTGGGGGGAGAAGGCTGGTATTTGTGGGTGAAAAGGTCCTATTTGAAGGGGGAAACCTGGTATTTCTTGGAGAAGATGTGCTATATTTGGGAGAAATGTGGCATGTCTGGAAGAAACTGTTCTTTATGGGGATAAAAGAGGTATTTGTGGGTGAAAAGGTCCTATTTGAAGGGGGAAACGTGGTATTTCTTGGAGAAGATGTGATATATTTGGGAGAAATGTGGCATTTCTGGCAGAAACTGTCCTATTTTGGGGATAGAAGAATTTTTTGTGGGTGAAAAGGTCTTATTACAAGGGGGAAACCTGGTATTTCTTGGAGAAGATGTGATATGTTTGGGAGAAATGTGGCCTTTCTGGCAGAAACTGTCCTATTTTGGGGATAAAAGAGGTATGTGTGGGTGAAAAGGTCTTATTACAAGGGGGAAACCTGGTATTTCTTGGAGAAGATGTGATATATTTGGGAGAAGTGTGGCCTTTGTGGAAGAAAATGTCCTATTTGAGGGATAAAAGGGGTATTTGTGGGAGAAAAGGTCCTATTTGAAGGGGGAAACCTGGTATTTCTTGGAGAAGATGTGATATGTTTGGGAGAAATGTGGCATTTCTGGAAGAAACTGTCCCTCTTTTGGGGATGAAACAGGTATTTGTGGGTGACAAGGTCCTATTTGAAGGGGGAAACGTGGTATTTCTTGGAGAAGATGTGGTATATTTGGGAGAAATATGGCATGTATGGCAGAAACTGTCCTATTTTGGGGATACAAGAGGTATTTGTGGGTGAAACGGTCCTATTTGAAGGGGGAGAGCTGGTATTTCTTGGAGAAGAAGTGATATATTTGGGAGAAATGAGGCCTTTCTGGAAGAAACTGTTCTATTTTGGGGATAAAAGAGGTAAAACTACCAGCTTTCCACCTTCATATAGGACCTTTTCACCCACAAATACCTCTTTTATTACTCAAATAGGACAGTTTCTTCCAGAAAGGCCACATTTCTCCCAAATATATCACATCTTCTCCAAGAAATACCAGGGTTCCCCCTTCAAATAGGACCTTTTCCTCCCAATAATACCTCTTTTATCCCCAAAATAGGACAGTTTATTCCAGAAATGCCACATTTCTCCCAAACATATCACATCTCCTCCAAGAAATACCTGGATTTCTCCTGAAATAGTACCTTTTTTCCCACAAAAACCAGCCTTTTCCCCCCAAAAGAGGACAGTTTCTTCCAGAAATGCCGCATTTCACCCACATGTATCTCATCTCCTGCAAGAACATCCAGCTTTACCCCTTGACATAGGACCTTTTCTCCCACAAATACCTCTTTTATCCCCAAAAGAGGACAGTTTCTTCCAGTAATGCCAGATTTCTTCCAAATACATCACATCTTCTCCAAGAAATACCAGGTTTCCCCCTTGAAATAGGACCTTTTCACCCACAAATACCTCTTTTATCCCCATAATAGAACAGTTTCTTCCAGACATGCCACATTTCTCCCAAATATAGCACATCTTCTCCAAGAAATACCAGGTTTCCCCCTTCAAATAGGACCTTTTCACCCACAAATACCTGTTATATCCCTAAAAGAGGACAGTTTCTGCCAGAAAGGCCACATTTCTCTCAAACATATCACATCTTCTCCAAGAAATACCACGCTTCCCCCTTCAAATAGGACCTATTCACCCACAAAAAATTCTTTTATCCCCAAAAGAGGACAGTTTCTTCCAGAAATGCCTGATTTCTCCCAAATATATCACATCTTCTCCAAGAAATACCAGGTTTCCCCCTTCAAATAGGACCTTTTCACCCACAAATACCTGTTTTATCCCCAAAAGAGGACAGTTTCTTCCAGACATGCCACATTTCTCCAAAATATATCACATCTTCTCCAAGAAATACCAGGTTTCCCCCTTCAAATAGGACCTTTTCACCCACAAATAACTGCTTTATCCCCAAAAGAGGACAGTTTCTTCCAGAAATGCCACATTTCTCCCAAATATATCACATCTTCTCCAAGAAATACCAGGTTTTCCCCCTTCAAATAGGACCTTTTCACCCACAAATACCTCTTTTATCCCCAAAAGAGGACAGTTTCTTCCAGAAATGCCACATTTCTCCCAAATATATCACATCTTCTCCAAGAAATACCAGGTTTCCCCCTTCAAATAGGACCTTTTCAACCACTAATACCTGTTTTATCCCCAAAACAGGACATTTTCTTCCAGAAATGCCACATTTCTCCCAAATATATCACATCTTCTCCAAGAAATAACAGCTTTCCCCCTTCAAATAGGACCTTTTCACCCACAAATACCTCTTTTATCCCCAAAAGAGGACAGTTTCTTCCAGACATGCCACATTTCTCCCAAACATATCACATCTTCTCCAAGAAATACCAGCTTTCCCCCTTCAGATAGGACCTTTTCACCCACAAATACCTGTTTTATCCCCAAAAGAGGACAGTTTCTTCCAGAAATGGCACATTTCTCCCAAATATATCACGTCTCCTCCAAGAAATACCAGGATTCCTCCTGAAATAGGAACTTTTCTCCCACAAATACCACCCTTCTCCCCCCAAATAGGACATTTTCTTCCAGACATGCCACATTTCTCCCAAATATATCACATCTTCTCCAAGAAATACCAGCTTTCCCCTTCAAATAGGACCTTTTCACCCACAAATACCTGTTTTATCCCCAAAAGAGGACAGTTTCTTCCAGAAATGCCACATTTCTCCCAAACATATCACATCTCCTCCAAGAAATACCAGGATTCCTCCTGAAATAGGAACTTTTCTTCCTCAAATACCACCCTTCTCCCCCCAAATAGGACATTTTCTTCCAGACATGCCACATTTCTCCCAAATATATCACATCTTCTCCAAGAAATACCAGGTTTCCCCCTTCAAATAGGACCTTTTCTCCCACAAATACCACTTTTATCCCTCAAATTGGACATTTTCTTCCAGAAATACCACATTTCTCCCAAATATATCACAACTCCTCCAAGAAATACCAGGTTTCCCACTTGAATTAGGGCCTTTTCTCCATGAAATACCTCTTTTATCCCCAAAAGAGGACATTTTCTTCCAGAAAGGCCACATTTCTCCCAAATATATCACATCTTCTCCAAGAAATACCAGGTTTCCCCCTTCAAATAGGACCTTTTCACCCACAAATACCTGTTTTATCCGCAAAATAGGACAGTTTCTTCCAGACATGCCACATTTCTCCCAAATATATCACATCTTCTCCAAGAAATACCACGTTTCCCCCTTCAATTAGGACCTTTTCACCCACAAATACCTCTTTTATCCACAAAAGAGGACAGTTTCTTCCTGAAAGGCCACATTTCTCCCAAATAGATCACATCTTCTCCAAGAAATGCCAGGGTTCCCCCTTCAAATAGGACATTTCACCCACAAATACCTCTTTTATCCCCAAAATAGGACAGTTTCTTCCAGAAAGGCCACATTTCTCCCAAATATATCACATCTTCTCCAAGAAATACCAGGTTTCCCCTTCAAATAGGACATTTTCTCCCACAAATACCAGCCTTCTCCCCCCAAATAGGACATTTTCTTCCAGAAATGCCACATTTCTCCCAAACATATCACATCTTCTCCAAGAAATGCCAGGATTCCTCCTGTAATAGGACCTTCTCTCCCAAAACTAGCAGCCTTCTCCCCCCAAATTGGACATTTTCTTCCAGAAATGCCAGATTTCTCCCAAATATATCACATCTTCTCCAAGAAATACCAGGTTTCCCCCTTCAAATAGGACCTTTTCTCCAAAAAATACCTGTATTATCCCTCAAATTAGGACATTTTCTTCCAGAAATGCCACATTTCTCCCAAATATATCTCATCTTCTCCAAGAAATACCAGGTTTTCCCCTGGAAATAGGACCTTTTCACCCACAAATACCTGTTTTATCCCCAAAAGAGGACAGTTTCTTCCAGAAATGCCACATTTCTCCCAAATATATCACATGTTCTCCAAGAAATACCACGTTTCCCCCTACAAATAGGACCTTTTCACCCACAAATACCTCTTTTATCCCCAAAGTAGGACAGTTTCTTCCAGACATGCCACATTTCTCCCAAATATATCACATCTTCTCCAAGAAATACCACGTTTCCCCCTTCAAATAGGACCTTTTCACCCACAAATACCTCTTTTATCCCCAAAAGAGGACAGTTTCTTCCTGACATGCCACATTTCTCCCAAATAGATCACATCTTCTCCAAGAAATACCAGCTTTCCCCCTTCAAATTGGACCTTTTCTCCCACAAATACCTGTTTTATCCCCCAAATAGGACAGTTTCTTCCAGAAATGCCACATTTCTCCCAAACATATCACATCTTCTCCAAGAAATACCAGGTTTCCCCCTTCAAATAGGACCTTTTCACCCACAAATACCTGCTTTATCCCCAAAATAGGACAGTTTCTTCCAGACATGCCACATTTCTCCCAAATATATCACATCTTCTCAAAGAAATACCAGGTTTCCCCCTTCAAATAGGACCTTTTCACCCACAAATACCTCTTGTATCCCCAAAAGAGGACAGTTTTTTCCAGACATGCCACATTTCTCCCAAATATATCACATCTTCTCCAAGAAATACCAGGTTTCCCCCTTCAAATAGGACCTTTTCACCCACAAATACCTCTTTTATCTCCAAAAGAGGACAGTTTCTTCCAGAAATGCCTGATTTCTCCCAAATAGATCACATCTTCTCCAAGAAATACCAGGTTTCCCACTTCAAATAGGACCTTTTCACCCACAAATACCTCTTTTATCCCTCAAATAGGACAGTTTCTTCCAGACATGCCAGATTTCTCCCAAATATATCACATCTTCTCCAAGAAATACCAGGATTCCTCCTGAACGAGGACCTTTTCTCCCTCAAATACCAGCCTTCCCTCCCCAAATAGGACAGTTTCATCCAGAAATGCCACATTTCTCCCAAACATATCACATCTTCTCCAAGAAATACCAGCTTTCCCCCTTCAAATAGGACCTTTTCACCCACAAATACCTCTTTTATCCCCAAAAGAGGACAGTTTCTTCCAGACATGCCACATTTCTCCCAAATATATCACATCTTCTCCAAGAAATACCACGTTTCCCCCTTCAATTAGGACCTTTTCACCCACAAATACCTGTTTTATCCCCAAGATAGGACAGTTTCATCCAGAAATGACATATTTCTCCCAAACATATCACATCTTCTCCAAGAAATACCAGCTTTCCCCCTTCAAATAGGACCTTTCCACCCACAAATACCTGTTCTATACCCCAAAGAGGACAGTTTCTTCCAGAAATGCCACATTTCTCCCAAACATATCACCTCTTCTCCAAGAAATGACAGCTTTCCCCCTTCAAATAGGACCTTTTCCCCAAAAAAAACTCTTTTATCCCCAAAAGAGGACATTTTCTTCCAGAAATGCCACATTTCTCCGAAACATATCACATCTCCTCCAAGAAATACCAGGATTGCTCCAGAAATAGGAACTTTTCTCCCAGAAATACCACCCTTCTCCCCCCAAATAGGACATTTTCTTCCAGACATGCCACATTTCTCCCAAATAGATCACATCTTCTCCAAGTAATACCAGGTTTTCCCCTTCAGATAGGACCTTCTCACCCACAAATACCTGTTCTATCCCCAAAAGAGGACAGTTTCTTCCAGAAATGCCACATTTCTCCCAAACATATCACATCTTCTCCAAGAAATGACAGCTTTCCCCCTTCAAATAGGACCTTTTCCCCAAAAAAAACTCTTTTATCCCCAAAAGAGGACAGTTTCTTCCAGAAATGCCACATTTCTCCGAAATATACCACATCTTCTCCAAGAAATACCAGCTTTCCCCCTTCAAATAGGACCTTTACTCCTACAAATGCCTCTTTTATCCCCAAAATATGACAGTTTCTGCCATACATGCCATATTTCCCCCAAATATACCACATCTTCTCCAAGAAATACCAGCTTTCCCCCTTCAAATAGGACCTTTTCACCCACAAATACCTGTTTCATCCCCAAAAGAGGACAGTTTCTTCCAGAAATGCCACATTTCTCCCAAATATATCACATCTTCTCCAAGAAATACCACGTTTCACCCTTCAAATAGGACCTTTTCTCCAAAAAATACCTGTATTATCCCTTATACAGGATATTTTCTTCCAGAAATGCCACATTTCTCCCAAATATAGCACATCTTCTCCAAGAAATGCCAGGTTTCCCCCTTGTAATAAGACCTTTTCACCCACAAATACCTCTTCTATCCCCAAAAGAGGACAGTTTCTTCCAGAAATGCCACATTTCTCCCAAATATATCACATCTTCTCCAAGAATTACCAGGATTCCCCCTTCAAATAGGACCTTTTCACCCTCAAATACATCTTTTACCCCCAAAAGAGGACAGTTTCTTCAAGAAATGCCACATTTCTCCCAAATATATCACATCTTCCCCAAGAAATACCAGGGATCCCCTTTGAAATAGGACCTTTTCACCCTCAAATACCTCTTTTATCCACAAAAGAGGACAGTTTCTTCCAGAAATGCCACCTTTCTCCCAAATAGATCACATCTTCTCCAAGACATACCAGGATTTCCCCCTTCAAATAGGACCTTTTCGCCCACAAATACCTGTTTTATCCCCAAAATAGGACAGTTTCTTCCAGAAATGCCACATTTCTCCCGAATATATCACATCTTCTCCAAGAAATACCAGGTTTCCCCTTTGAAATAGGAACTTTTCACCTACAAATACCGGTTTGATCCCCAAAATAGGACAGTTTCTTCCATAAATGCCACATTTCTCCCAAATATATCACATCTTCTCCAAGAAATACCAGGTTTCCCCCTTCAAATAGGACCTTTTCACCCACAAATACCTCTTTGATCCCCAAAATAGGACAGTTTCTTCCAGAAATGACAGATTTCTCCCAAATATATCACATCTTCTCCAAGAAATACCAGGTTTCCCCTTCAAATACGACCTTTTCACCCACAAATACCTGTTTTATCCCCAAAATAGGACAGTTTCTTCCAGACATGCCACATTTCTCCCAAATATATCACATCTTCTCCAAGAAATACCAGCTTTCCCCCTTCAAATAGGAACTTTTCACCCACAAATACCTCTTTTATCCCCAAAAGAGGACAGTTTCTTCCAGAAATGGCACATTTCTCCCAAATAGATCACATCTCCTCCAAGAAATACCAGGATTCCTCCTGAAATATGAACTTTTCTCCCACAAATACCACCTTTCTCCCCCCAAATAGGACATTTTCTTCCAGACATGCCACATTTCTCCCAAATATATCACATCTTCTCCAAGAAATACCAGGGTTCCCCCTTCAAATAGGAACTTTTCACCCACAAATACCTGTTCTATCCCCAAAATACGACAGTTTCTTCCAGAAATGCCACATTTCTCCCAAATACATCACATCTTCTCCAAGAAATACCACATTTCCCCCTTCAAATAGGACCTTTTCACCCACAAATACCTCTTTTATCCCCAAAAGAGGACAGTTTCTTCCAGACATGCCACATTTCTCCCAAATATATCACATCTTCTCCAAGAAATACCAGCTTTCCCCCTTCAAATAGGACCTTCTCACCCACAAATACCTCTTTTATCCCCAAAATAGGACAGTTTCTTCCAGAAATGCCACATTTCTCCCAAATATATCACAACTCCTCCAAGAAATACCAGGTTTCCCCCTTCAATTAGGACCTTTTCTCCATGAAATACCTCTTTTATCCCCAAAATAGGACAGTTTCTTCCAGAAATGCCACATTTCTCCCAAATATATCACATCTTCTCCAAGAAATACCAGGGTTCCCCCTTCAAATAGGACCTTTTCACCCACAAATACCTCTTTTATCCCCAAAAGAGGACAGTTTCTTCCTGACATGCCACATTTCTCCCAAATATATCACATCTTCTCCAAGAAATACCAGGTTTCCCCCTTCAAATAGGAACTTTTCACCCACAAATACCTCTTTTATCCTCAAAAGAGGACAGTTTCTTCCAGAAATGCCACATTTCTCCCAAATATATCACATCTTCACCAAGAAATACCAGCTTTCCCACCTGAAAATAGGTTCTTTTCACCCACAAATACCAGCCTTCTCCACCCAAATTGGACATTTTCTTCCAGACATGCCACATTTCTCCCAAATAGATCACATCTTCTCCAAGAAATACCAGGGTTCCCCCTTCAAATAGGACCTTTTCATCCACATATACCTCTTTTATCCCCAAAAGAGGACAGTTTCTTCCAGACATGCCACATTTCTCCCATATATATCACATCTTCTCCAAAAAATACCAGGTTTCCCCCTTCAAATAGGACCTTTTCACCCACAAATACCTGTTTTATCCCCAAAAGAGGACAGTTTCTTCCAGAAATGCCATATTTCTCCCATTCATATCACATCTTCTTCAAGAAATACCACGTTTCCCCCTTCAAATAGGACCTTCTCACCCACAAATACCTCTTTTATCCCCAAAATAGGACAGTTTCTTCCAGAAATGCCACATATCTCCCAAATAGATCACATCTTCTCCAAGAAATACCAGGATTCCTCCTGAAATAGGACCTTCTCTCCCACAACTACAAGCCTTCTCCCCCCAAATTGGACATTTTCTCCCAGAAATGCCAAATTTCTCCCAAATATATCACATCTTCACCAAGAAATACCAGGTTTCCCCCTTCAAATAGGACCTTTTCACCCACAAATGCCTCTTTTATCCCCAAAAGAGGACAGTTTCTTCCAGAAATGCCACATTTCTCCCAAATATATCACATCTTCTCCAAGAAATACCAGGTTTAGCCCTTCAAATAGGACCTTTTCAACCACAAATACCTGTTTTATCCCCAAAATAGGACAGTTTCTTCCAGACATGCCAGATTTCTCCCAAATATATCACAACTCCTCCAAGAAATACCATGTTTCCCCCTTCAATTAGGACCTTTTCTCCATGAAATACCTGTTTTATCCCCAAAAGAGGACATTTTCTTCCAGAAATGCCACATTTCTCCCAAATATATCACATCTTCTCCAAGAAATACCAGGTTTCCCCCTTCAAATAGGACCTTTTCAACCACTAATACCTCTTTTATCCCCAAAAGAGGACAGTTTCTTCCGGAAAGGCCACATTTCTCCCAAATATATCACATCTTCTCCAAGAAATGCCAGGATTCCTCCTGAAATAGGACCTTCTCACCCAAAACTACCAGCCTTCTCCCCCCAAATTGGACATTTTCTTCCAGAAAGGCCACATTTCTCCCAAATATATCACATCTTCTCCAAGAAATATCAGGATTCCTCCTGAAAGAGGACCTTCTCACCCAAAACTTCCAGACTTCTCCCCCCAAATTAGACATTTTCTTCCAGAAAGGCCACATTTCTCCCAAATATATCACATCTTCTCCAAGAAATACCAGCTTTCCCCCTTCAAATAGGACCTTTTCACCCACAAATACCTGTTTTATCCCCCAAATAGGACAGTTTCTTGCAGAAATGCCACATTTCTCCCAAATAGATCACATCTTCGCCAAGAAATACCAGCTTTCCCCCTTCAAATAGGACCTTTTCACCCACAAATACCTGTTTTATCCCCAAAATAGGACAGCTTCTTGCAGACATGCCACATTTCTCCCAAACATATCACATCTTCTCCAAGAAATACCAGGGTTCCCCCTTCAAATAGGACCTTTTCACCCACAAATACCTCTTTTATCCCCAAAATAGGACAGTTTCTGCCAGAAAGGCCACATTTCTCCCAAATAGATCACATCTTCTCCAAGAAATAACAGCTTTCCCCCTTCAAATAGGACCTTTTCCCCAAAAAAACCTCTTTTATCCCCAAAAGAGGACAGTTTCTTCCAGAAAGGCCACATTTCTCCCAAATAGATCACATCTTCTCCAAGAAATACCAGGTTTCCCCCTTCAAATAGGACCTTTTCACCCACAAATACCTCTTTGATCCCCAAAATAGGACAGTTTCTTACAGACATGCCACATTTCTCCCAAGTATATCACATCGTCTCCAAGAAATACCAGGTTTCCCCCTTCAAATAGGACCTTTTCACCCACAAATACCTCTTTTATCCCCAAAAGAGGACAGTTTCTTCCAGACATGCCACATTTCTCCCAAATAGATCACATCTTCTCCAAGAAAAACAAGTTTTCCCCCTTCAAAAGGACCTTTTCACCCACAAATACATGTTTTGTTCCAAAAGTGGACAGTTTCTTCCAGAAATGCCACATTTCTCCCAAATATATCACATCTCCAAGAAATACCAGGTTTCCTCCTGAAATAGGATCTTGTCGCCCACAGATTCCTGTTTTATCCCTTTGTTCCGAGCGACTTTTCGTTTTGGAGTTTTTATCCGATGCTACACTTCAGCATTCTGTGACGAATAAAATAGAAGAGAAAAGCCCCACTAATAAGGCAGCTAGAAGGTCCAGTAGCCACACACATTGTGCTTTCAGGGAGGACGTTCCAGAAAGTCGAGAGTTGTGGCTTCTTTCCTGCGGAGAAAAAAACCCCTGTTTTCAGGCAATGCAGGACGCTGAATTCACATCTTCTCGGCATAGGAATACCGCTCCTTCGCTCTCGTGGCTCGAAAGCGGCACTCGCTCTGAACCGCTCCAGAGAGTCTGCAGTTGCTGTCCGGTCCATCGCGGTTCTGCCCGAGTGCCGCTTGCAGCCTTCAGCTGCGCTCTCGTTTCTCTCGGATGCCGGGAAAGAGCGACTTCAGCCGGATGCTTTGCTCCGACGAGTGAGCGGCTTCTTCTGCGCACATCGCAATGGAGCGCTTCTGACTTCTCCTTCTGTCCATGCAGAATGCACTACGCTTCTCTCTCATTCTTATCCCTTTCTTCCGAGCGACATTTCGTTTTGGAGTGTTTATCCGATGCTACACTTCAGCATTCTGTGACGAATAGAGTAGAAGTGGAAACCACACTAATAAGGCAGCTAGAAGTTCGAGGAGCGACACACCTTGTGCTTTCAGGGAGGACGTTCCAGAAAGTCGAGAGTTGTGGCTTCTTTCCTGCGGAGAAAAAAGCCCCTGTTTTCAGACAATTTAGTAGGCTGAATTCGCATCTTCTCGGCATAGGAATACCGCTCCTTCGCTCTCGTGGCTCGAAAGCGGCACTCGCTCTGAACCGCTCCGGAGAGTCTGCAGTTGCTGGCCGGTCCATCGCGGTTCTGCCCGAGTGCCGCTTGCAGCCTTCAGCAGCGCTCTCGTTTCTCTCGGATGCCGGGAAAGAGCGACTTCAGCTGGATGCTTTGCTCCGACGAGTGAGAGGCTTCTTCTGCGCACATCGCAATGGAGAGCTTCTGACTTCTCCTTCTGTCCATGCAGAATGCACTACGCTTCTCTCTCATTCTTATCCCTTTCTTCCGAGCGACATTTCGTTTTGGAGTGTTTATCCGATGCTACACTTCAGCATTCTGTGACGAATAGAGTAGAAGAGAAAAGCCCCACTAATAAGGCAGCTAGAAGTTCGAGGAGCAACGCACGTAGTGCTTTCAGGGAGGAATTTCCAGAAAGTCGAGAGTTGTGGCTTGTTTCCTGCGGAGAAAAAAGCCCCTGTTTTCAGGCAATGCAGGACGCTGAATTCGCTCGTTCTCGGCATAGGAATGCCGCTCCTCCTCTCTCGTGGCTCGAAAGCGGCATTTGCGCTGAACCACACAGGACAGTCTGCAGTTGCAGACTACTGAATAGCCGGAAAACAGGGGGTTTTTTCTCCGCCGGAAAGAAGCCACAACTCTCGACTTTCTGGAACGTCCTCCCTGAAAGCACAATGTGTGTGGCTACTGGACCTTCTAGCTGCCTTATTAGTGGGGCTTTTCTCTTCTATTTTATTCGTCACAGAATGCTGAAGTGTAGCATGGGAAAAACACTCCAAAACGAAATGTCGCTCGGAACAAAGGGATAAAACAGGAATCTGTGGGTGACAAGGTCCTATTTCAGGAGGAAACCTGGTATTTCTTGGAGATGTGATATATTTGGGAGAAATGTGGCCTTTCTGGAAGAAACTGTCCTATTTTGGGGATCAAGCAGGTATTTGTGGGTGAAAAGGTCCTATTTGAAGGGGGAAACCTGGTATTTCTTGGAGAAGATGTGATATATTTGGGAGAAATGTGGCATTTCTGGAAGAAACTGTCCTCTTTTGGGGACAAAACATGTATTTGTGGGTGAAAAGGTCCTTTTGAAGGGGGAAAACTGGTATTTCTTGGCGAAGATGTGATATATTTGGGAGAAATGTGGCATTTCTGGAAGAAACTGTCGTATTTTGGGGATAAAAGAGGTATTTGTGGGTGAAAAGGTCCTATTTCAAGGGGGAAACGTGATATTTCTTGGAGAAGATGTGATATATTTGGGAGAAATGTGGCATGTCTGGCAGAAACTGTCCTCTTTTGGGGATAAAAGAGGTATTTGTGGGTGAAAAGGTCCTATTTGAAGGGGGAAAGCTGGTATTTCTTGGAGAAGATGTGATATATTTGGGAGAAATGTGGCATGTCTGGAAGAAACTGTCCTATCTTGGGGATAAAAGAGGTATTTGTTGGTGAAAAGGTCCTATTTGAAGGGGGAAACCTGGTATTTCTTGGAGAAGATGTGATCTATTTGGGAGAAATGTGGCATGTCTGGAAGAATCTGTCCTCTTTTGGGGATAAAAGAGGTATTAGTGGGAGAAAAGGTCCTATTTGAAGGGGGAATCCTGGTATTTCTTGGAGAAGATGTGATATATTTGGGAGAAATGTGGCATGTCTGGAAGAAACTGTCCTCTTTTGGGGATAAAAGAGGTATTTGTGGGTGAAAAGGTCCTATTTGAAGGGGGAAACGTGGTATTTCTTGGAGAAGATGTGATATATTTGGGAGAAATGTGGCCTTTCTGGAAGAAACTGTCCTCTTTTGGGGATAAAAGAGGTATTTCTGGGTGAAAAGGTCCTATTTGAAGGGGGAAAGCTGGTATTTCTTGGAGAAGATGTGATATATTTGGGAGAAATGTGGCATTTCTGGGAGAAACTGTCCTATTTTGGGGATAAAAGAGGTATTTGTGGGTGAAAAGGTCCTATTTCAAGGAGGAAACCTGGTATTTCTTGGGGAAGATGTGATATATTTGGGAGAAATGTGGCATTTCTGGAAGAAACTGTCCTATTTTGGGGGTAAAAGAGGTATTTGTGGGTGATAAGGTCCTATTTGAAGGGGAAAGCTGGTATTTCTTGGAGAAGATGTGATCTATTTGGGAGAAATCTGGCATTTCTGGAAGAAACTGTCCTATTTGGGGATAAAAGAGGTATTTGTGGGTGAAAAGGTCTTATTTGAAGGGGGAACCCTGGTATTTCTTGGAGAAGATGTGATCTATTTGGGAGAAATCTGGCATTTCTGGAAGAAACTGTCCTATTTGGGGGGAGAAGGCTGGTATTTTTGGGAGAAAAGGTCCTATTTCAGGAGGAATCCTGGTATTTCTTGGAGAAGATGTGATCTATTTGGGAGAAATGTGGCATTTCTGCAAGAAACTGTCCTCTTTTGGGGATAAAAGAGGTATTTGTGGGTGAAAAGGTCCTATTAGAAGGGGGAAAGCTGGTATTTCTTGGAGAAGATGTGATATGTTTGGGAGAAATGTGGCATTACTTGAAGAAACTGTCCTCTTTTGGGGATAAATATGTATTTGTGGGTGAAAAGGTCCTATTTGAAGGGGGAAACCTGGTATTTCTTGGAGAAGATGTGATATATTTGGGAGAATTGTGTCATGTCTGGAAGAAAATGCCCTGTTTTGGGGATAAAACAGGTATTTGTGGGTGAAAAGGTCCTATTTGAAGGGGGAAAGCTGGTATTTCTTGGAGGTGATGTGATCTATTTGGGAGAAATGTGGCATGTCTGGAAGAAACTGTCCTCTTTTGGGGATAAAACAGGTACTTGTGGGTGAAAAGGTCCTATTTGAAGGGGAAAGCTGGTATTTCTTGGAGAAGATGTGATATGTTTGGGTGAAATGTGGCCTTTGTGGAAGAAACTGTCCTATTTTGGGCATAAAAAAGGTATTTGTAGGTGAAAAGGTCCTATATGAAGGGGGAAAGCTGGTATTTCTTGGAGAAGATGTGATATATTTGGGTGATATGTGGCATGTCTGGAAGAAAATGTCCTATTTGGGGGGAGAAGGCTGGTATTTGTGGGAGAAAAGGTCCTATTTCAGGAGGAATCCTGGTATTTCTTGGAGAAGATGTGATATATTTGGGAGAAATGTGGCATTTCTGGAAGAAACTGTCCTCTTTTGGGGATAAAAGAGGTATTTGTGGGTGAAAAGGTCCTATTTGAAGGGGGAACCCTGGTATTTCTTGGAGAAGATGTGATATATTAGGGAGAAATGTGGCATTTCTGTAAGAAACTGTCCTGTTTTGGGGATAAAACAGGAATTGGTGGGTGAAAATTTCCTATTTGAAGGGGGAAACCTGGTATTTCTTGGAGGAGTTGTGATATATTTGGGAGGAATGTGGTATTTCTGGAAGAAACTGTCCTATTTTGGGGGTAAAAGAGGTATTTGTGGGTGAAAAGGTCCTATTTGAAGGGGGAAAGCAGGTATTTCTTGGAGAAGATGTGATATGTTTGGGAGAAATCTGGCATTTCTGGAAGAATATGTCGAATTTGAGGGATAAAACAGGTATTTGTGGTTGAAAAGTTCCTATTTGAAGGGGGGAAACCTGGTATTTCTTGGAGAAGATGTGATATGTTTGGGAGAAATGTGGCATGTCTGGAAGAAACTGTCCTCTTTTGTGGATAAAACAGGTATTTGTGGGTGAAAAGGTCGTATTTGAAGGGGGAAACCTGGTATTTCTTGGAGAAGATGTGATATATTTGGGAGAAATGTGGCATGTCTGGAAGAAACTGTCCACTTTTGGGATAAAACAGGTATTTGTGGGTGAAAAGGTCCTATTTGAAGGGGGAAAGCTGTTATTTCTTGGAGAAGATGTGATATATTTGGGAGAAATGTGGCATTTCTGGAAGAAACTGTCCTCTTTTGGGGATAAAAGAGGTATTTGTGGGTGAAAAGGTCCTATTTGAAGGGGGAAAGCTGGTATTTCTTGGAGAAGATGTGATATATTTGGGAGAAATGTGGCATGTCTGGAAGAAACTGTTCTATTTTGGGGATAAAAGAGGTATTAGTGGGTGAAAAGGTCCTATTTGAAGGGGGAAAGCTTGTATTTCTTGGAGAAGATGTGATCTATTTGGGAGAAATGTGGCATTACTGGAAGAAACTGTCCTCTTTTGGGGATCAAACAGGTATTTGTGGGTGAAAAGGTCCTATTTGAAGGGGGAACGCTGGTATTTCTTGGAGAAGATGTGATATATTTGGGAGAAATGTGGCCTTTCTGGCAGAAACTGTCCTCTTTTGGGGATTAAATAGGTATTTGTGGGTGAAAAGGTCCTATTTGAAGGGGGAAACCTGGTATTTCTTGGAGAAGATGTGATATATTTGGGAGAAATGTGGCATGTCTGGAAGAAACTGTCGTATTTTGGGGATCAAAGAGGTATTTGTGGGTGATAAGGTCCTATTTCAAGGAGGAACCCTGGTATTTCTTGGAGAAGATGTGATATGTTTGGGAGAAATGTGGCATTTCTGGACGTAACTGTTCTATTTTGGGGATAAAAGAGGTATTTGTGGGTGATAAGGTCCTATTTGAAGGGGAAAGCTGGTATTTATTGGAGAAGATGTGATCTATTTGGGAGAAATGTGGCATTTCTGGAAGAAACTGTCCTATTTGGGGGGAGAAGGCTGGTATTTGTGGGAGAAAAGGTCCTATTTCATAAGGAATCCTGGTATTTCTTGGAGAAGATGTGATGTATTTGGGTGAAATGTTGCCTTTCTGGAAGAAACTGTCCTATTTGAGGGATAAAAGAGGTATTTGTGGGTGAAAAGGTCCTATTTCAGGAGGAATCCTGGCATTTCTAGGAGAAGATGTGATATATTTGGGAGAAATGTGGCATGTCTGGAAGAAACTGTCCTATTTTGGGGATAAAATAGGTATTTGTGGGTGAAAAGGTCCTATTTGAAGGGGGAAACCTGGTATTTCTTGGAGAAGATGTGATATATTTGGGAGAAATGTGGCCTTTCTGGAAGAAAATGTCCTCTTTTGGGGATAAAACAGGTATTTGTGGGAGAAAAGGTCCTATTTGAAGGGGGAAAGATGGTATTTCTTGGAGAAGATGTGATATGTTTGGGAGAAATGTGGCATGTCTGGCAGAAACTGTCCTCTTTGGGGATAAAACAGGTACTTGTGGGTGAAAAGGTCCTATTTGAAGGGGGTATCTTGGTATTTCTTGGTGAAGATGTGATATGTTTGGGTGAAATGTGGCATTTCTGGAAGAAACTGTTCTATTTTGGGGATAAAAAAGGTGTTTGTAGGTGAAAAGGTCCTATTTGAAGGGGGAAAGCTGGTTTTTCTTGGAGAAGATGTGATGTATTTGGGTGATATGTGGCATGTCTGGAAGAAAATGTCCTATTTGGGGGGAGAAGGCTGGTATTTGTGGGAGAAAAGGTCCTATTTCAGGAGGAATCCTGGTATTTCTTGGAGGAGATGTGATCTATTTGGGTAGAAATCTGGCATTTCTGGCAGAAACTGTCCTATTTTGGGGATAAAAGAGGTATTTGTGGGTGAAAAGGTCTTATTTGAAGGGGGAACCCTGGAATTTCTTGGAGAAGATGTGATATATTTGGGAGAAATCTGGCATTTCTGGAAGAAACTGTCCTATTTTGGGGATAAAAGAGGTATTTGTGGGTGAAAAGGTCTTATTTGAAGGGGGAACCCTGGTATTTCTTGGAGAAGATGTGATCTATTTGGGAGAAATCTGGCATTTCTGGAAGAAACTGTCCTATCTGGGGGGAGAAGGCTGGTATTTTTGGGAGAAAAGGTCCTATTTCAGGAGGAATCCTGGTATTTCTTGGAGAAGATGTGATCTATTTGGGAGAAATGTGGCATTTCTGCAAGAAACTGTCCTCTTTTGGGGATAAAAGAGGTATTTGTGGGTGAAAAGGTCCTATTAGAAGGGGGAAAGCTGGTATTTCTAGGAGAAGATGTGATATGTTTGGGAGAAATGTGGCATTACTTGAAGAAACTGTCCTCTTTTGGGGATAAATATGTATTTGTGGGTGAAAAGGTCCTATTTGAAGGGGGAAACCTGGTATTTCTTGGAGAAGATGTGATATATTTGGGAGAATTGTGTCATGTCTGGAAGAAAATGCCCTGTTTTGGGGATAAAACAGGTATTTGTGGGTGAAAAGGTCCTATTTGAAGGGGGAAAGCTGGTATTTCTTGGAGGTGATGTGATCTATTTGGGAGAAATGTGGCATGTCTGGAAGAAACAGTCCTCTTTTGGGGATAAAACAGGTACTTGTGGGTGAAAAGGTCCTATTTGAAGGGGAAAGCTGGTATTTCTTGGAGAAGATGTGATATGTTTGGGTGAAATGTGGCCTTTGTTGAAGAAACTGTCCTATTTTGGGGATAAAAAAGGTATTTGTAGGTGAAAAGGTCCTATATGAAGGGGGAAAGCTGGTATTTCTTGGAGAAGATGTGATATATTTGGGTGATATGTGGCATGTCTGGAAGAAAATGTCCTATTTGGGGGGAGAAGGCTGGTATTTGTGGGAGAAAAGGTCCTATTTCAGGAGGAATCCTGGTATTTCTTGGAGAAGATGTGATATATTTGGGAGAAATGTGGCATTTCTGGAAGAAACTGTCCTCTTTTGGGGATAAAAGAGGTATTTGTGGGTGAAAAGGTCCTATTTGAAGGGGGAACCCTGGTATTTCTTGGAGAAGATGTGATATATTAGGGAGAAATCTGGCATTTCTGTAAGAAACTGTCCTGTTTTGGGGATAAAACAGGAATTGGTGGGTGAAAATTTCCTATTTGAAGGGGGAAACCTGGTATTTCTTGGAGGAGTTGTGATGTATTTGGGAGAAATGTGGTATTTCTGGAAGAAACTGTCCTCTTTTGGGGATAAAACAGGTATTTGTGGGTGAAAAGGTCCTATTTGAAGGGGGAAAGCAGGTATTTCTTGGAGAAGATGTGATATGTTTGGGAGAAATCTGGCATTTCTGGAAGAATATGTCGAATTTGAGGGATAAAACAGGTATTTGTGGTTGAAATGTTCCTATTTGAAGGGGGAAACCTGGTATTTCTTGGAGAAGATGTGATATGTTTGGGAGAAATGTGGCATGTCTGGAAGAAACTGTCCTCTTTTGTGAATAAAACAGGTATTTGTGGGTGAAAAGGTCGTATTTGAAGGGGGAAACCTGGTATTTCTTGGAGAAGATGTGATATATTTGGGAGAAATGTGGCATGTCTGGAAGAAACTGTCCTATTTTGGGATAAAACAGGTATTTGTGGGTGAAAAGGTCCTATTTGAAGGGGGAAACGTGGTATTTCTTGGAGAAGATGTGATATATTTGGGAGAAATGTGGCATTTCTGGAAGAAACTGTCCTCTTTTGGGGATCAAAGAGGTATTTGTGGGTGAAAAGGTCCTATTTGAAGGGGGAAAGCTGGTATTTCTTGGAGAAGATGTGATATATTTGGGAGAAATGTGGCATGTCTGGAAGAAACTGTTCTATTTTGGGGATAAAAGAGGTATTAGTGGGTGAAAAGGTCCTATTTGAAGGGGGAAAGCTTGTATTTCTTGGAGAAGATGTGATCTATTTGGGAGAAATGTGGCATTACTGGAAGAAACTGTCCTCTTTTGGGGATCAAACAGGTATTTGTGGGTGAAAAGGTCCTATTTGAAGGGGGAACGCTGGTATTTCTTGGAGAAGATGTGATATATTTGGGAGAAATGTGGCCTTTCTGGCAGAAACTGTCCTCTTTTGGGGATTAAATAGGTATTTGTGGGTGAAAAGGTCCTATTTGAAGGGGGAAACCTGGTATTTCTTGGAGAAGATGTGATATATTTGGGAGAAATGTGGCATGTCTGGAAGAAACTGTCGTATTTTGGGGATCAAAGAGGTATTTGTGGGTGATAAGGTCCTATTTCAAGGAGGAACCCTGGTATTTCTTGGAGAAGATGTGATATGTTTGGGAGAAATGTGGCATTTCTGGACGTAACTGTTCTATTTTGGGGATAAAAGAGGTATTTGTGGGTGATAAGGTCGTATTTGAAGGGGAAAGCTGGTATTTATTGGAGAAGATGTGATCTATTTGGGAGATATGTGGCATTTCTGGAAGAAACTGTCCTATTTGGGGGATAAAAGAGGTATTTGTGGGTGAAAAGGTCCTATTTCAGGAGGAATCCTGGCATTTCTAGGAGAAGATGTGATATATTTGGGAGAAATGTGGCATGTCTGGAAGAAACTGTCCTATTTTGGGGATAAAATAGGTATTTGTGGGTGAAAAGGTCCTATTTGAAGGGGGAAACCTGGTATTTCTTGGAGAAGATGTGATATATTTGGGAGAAATGTGGCCTTTCTGGAAGAAAATGTCCTCTTTTGGGGATAAAACAGGTATTTGTGGGAGAAAAGGTCCTATTTGAAGGGGGAAAGATGGTATTTCTTGGAGGAGATGTGATATGTTTGGGAGAAATGTGGCATGTCTGGCAGAAACTGTCCTCTTTGGGGATAAAACAGGTACTTGTGGGTGAAAAGGTCCTATTTGAAGGGGGTATCTTGGTATTTCTTGGTGAAGATGTGATATGTTTGGGTGAAATGTGGCATTTCTGGAAGAAACTGTTCTATTTTGGGGATAAAAAAGGTGTTTGTAGGTGAAAAGGTCCTATTTGAAGGGGGAAAGCTGGTTTTTCTTGGAGAAGATGTGATGTATTTGGGTGATATGTGGCATGTCTGGAAGAAAATGTCCTATTTGGGGGGAGAAGGCTGGTATTTGTGGGAGAAAAGGTCCTATTTCAGGAGGAATCCTGGTATTTCTTGGAGGAGATGTGATCTATTTGGGTAGAAATCTGGCATTTCTGGCAGAAACTGTCCTATTTTGGGGATAAAAGAGGTATTTGTGGGTGAAAAGGTCTTATTTGAAGGGGGAACCCTGGTATTTCTTGGAGAAGATGTGATATATTTGGGAGAAATCTGGCATTTCTGGAAGAAACTGTCCTATTTTGGGGATAAAAGTGGTATTTGTGGGTGAAAATTTCCTATTTGAAGGGGGAAACCTGGTATTTCTTGGAGAAGATATGATATATTTGGGAGAAATGTGGCATTTCTGGAAGAAACTGTCTTCTTTTGGGGATAAAAGCGGTATTTGTGGGTGATAAGGTCCTATTTGAAGGGGGAACCCTGGTATTTCTTGGAGAAGATGTGATATATTTGGGAGAAATCTGGCATTTCTGGAAGAATATGTCGAATTTGAGGGATAAAACAGGTATATGTGGTTGAAAAGTTCCTATTTGAAGGGGGAAACCTGGTATTTCTTGGAGAAGATGTGATAGATTTGGGAGATATGTGGCATGTCTGGAAGAAACTGTCCTCTTTTGGGGATACAAGAGGTGTTTGTGGGTGAAAAGGTCCTATTTGAAGGGGGAAACCTGGTATTTCTTGGAGAAGATGTGATATATTTGGGAGAAATGTGGCATGTCAGGAAGAAACTGTCCTATTTTGGGGATAAAAGAGGTATTTGTGGGTGAAAAGTTCCTATTTGAAGGGGGAACCCTGGTATTTCTTGGAGAAGATGTGATATATTTGGGAGAAATGTGGCATTTCTGGAAGAAACTGTCCTCTTTTGGGGATAAAAGAGGTATTTGTGGGTGAAAAGGTCCTATTTGAAGGGGGAAACCTGGTATTTCTTGGAGAAGATGTGATATATTTGGGAGAAATGTGGCATTTCTGGAAGAAACTGTCCTATTTTGGGGATAAAAGAGGTATTTGTGGGTGAAAAGGTCCTATTTGAAGGGGGAAACATGGTATTTCTTGGCGAAGATGTGATATATTAGGGAGAAATGTGGAATGTCTGGAAGAAACTGTCCTCTTTTGGGGATAAAAGAGGTATTTGTGGGTGAAAAGGTCCTATTTGAAGGGGGAAACCTGGTATTTCTTGGAGAAGATGTGATATGTTTGGGAGAAATGTGGCATTTCTGGACGTAACTGTTCTATTTTGGGGATAAAAGAGGTATTTGTGGGTGAAAAGGTCCTATTTGAAGGGGAAAGCTGGTATTTCTTGGAGAAGGTGTGATGTGTTTGGGAGAAATGTGGCATTTCTGGAAGAAACTGTCCTATTTGGGGGGAGAAGGCTGGTATTTGTGGGAGAAAAGGTCCTATTTCAGGAGGAATCCTGGTATTTCTTGGAGAAGATGTGATCTATTTGGGAGAAATGTGGCATTCCTGGAAGAAACTGTCCTCTTATGGGGATAGAACAGGTATTTGTGGTGCAAAGGTCCTATTTGAAGGGGGAAACCTGGTATTTCTTGGAGAAGATGTGATATATTTGGGAGAAATCTGGCATTTCTGGCAGAAACTGTCCTGTTTTGGGGATAAAACAGGTATTTGTGGTTGAAAACATCCTATTTGAAGGGGGAAACCTGGTATTTCTTGGAGAAGATGTGATATATTTGGGAGAAATGTGGCATGTCTGGAAAAAACTGTCCTCTTTTGGGGATAAAACAGGTATTTGTGGGTGAAAAGGTCCTATTTGAAGGGGGAAACCTGGTATTTCTTGGAGAAGATGTGGTATATTTGGGAGAAATGTGGCATTTCTGGAAGAAACTGTCCTCTTTTGGGGATCAAAGAGGTATTTGTGGGTGAAAAGGTCCTATTTGAAGGGGGAAAGCTGGTATTTCTTGGAGTAGATGTGATATGTTTGGGAGAAATGTGGGATTTCTGGAAGAAACTGTCCTCTTTTGGGGATCAAAGAGGTATTTGTGGGTGAAAAGGTCCTATTTGAAGGGGGAAACCTGGTATTTCTTGGAGAAGATGTGATATATTTGGGAGAAATGTGGGATTTCTGGAAGAAACTGTCCTCTTTTGGGGATAAAACAGGTATTTGTGGGTGATAAGGTCCTATTTGAAGGGGGAAACCTGGTATTTCTTGGAGAAGATGTGATATATTTGGGAGAAATGTGGCCTTTCTGGAAGAAACTGTCCTCTTTTGGGGATACAAGAGGTATTTGTGGGTGAAAAGGTCCTATTTCAAGGAGGAAACCTGGTATTTCTTGGAGAAGATGTGATATATTTGGGAGAAATGTGGCATGTCTGGAAGAAACTGTCCTCTTTTGGGGATACAAGAAGTATTTGTGGGTGAAAAGGTCCTATTTCATGGAGGAAACCTGGTATTTCTTGGAGAAGATGTGATATGTTTGGGAGAAATGTGGCATTTCTGGACGTAATTGTTCTATTTTGGGGATAAAAGAGGTATTTGTGGGTGATAAGGTCCTATTTGAAGGGGAAACCAGGTATTTCTTGGAGAAGATGTGATATATTTGGGAGAAATGTGGCATGTCAGGAAGAAACTGTCCTATGTTGGGGATAAAACAGGTATTTCTGGGAGAAAAGGTCCTATTTGAAGGGGGAAACGTGGTATTTCTTGGAGAAGATGTGATATATTTGGGAGAAATGTGGCATGTCAGGAAGAAACTGTCCTATTTTGGGGATAAAAGAGGTATTTGTGGGTGAAAAGTTCCTATTTGAAGGGGGAACCCTGGTATTTCTTGGAGAAGATGTGATATATTTGGGAGAAATGTGGCATTTCTGGAAGAAACTGTCCTCTTTTGGGGATAAAAGAGGTATTTGTGGGTGAAAAGGTCCTATTTGAAGGGGGAAACCTGGTATTTCTTGGAGAAGATGTGATATATTTGGGAGAAATGTGGCATTTCTGGAAGAAACTGTCCTATTTTGGGGATAAAAGAGGTATTTGTGGGTGAAAAGGTCCTATTTGAAGGGGGAAACGTGGTATTTCTTGGCGAAGATGTGATATATTAGGGAGAAATGTGGAATGTCTGGAAGAAACTGTCCTCTTTTGGGGATAAAAGAGGTATTTGTGGGTGAAAAGGTCCTATTTGAAGGGGGAAACCTGGTATTTCTTGGAGAAGATGTGATATGTTTGGGAGAAATGTGGCATTTCTGGACGTAACTGTTCTATTTTGGGGATAAAAGAGGTATTTGTGGGTGAAAAGGTCCTATTTGAAGGGGAAAGCTGGTATTTCTTGGAGAAGGTGTGATGTGTTTGGGAGAAATGTGGCATTTCTGGAAGAAACTGTCCTATTTGAGGGGAGAAGGCTGGTATTTGTGGGAGAAAAGGTCCTATTTCAGGAGGAATCCTGGTATTTCTTGGAGAAGATGTGATCTATTTGGGAGAAATGTGGCATTCCTGGAAGAAACTGTCCTCTTATGGGGATAGAACAGGTATTTGTGGTGCAAAGGTCCTATTTGAAGGGGGAAACCTGGTATTTCTTGGAGAAGATGTGATATATTTGGGAGAAATCTGGCATTTCTGGCAGAAACTGTCCTGTTTTGGGGATAAAACAGGTATTTGTGGTTGAAAACATCCTATTTGAAGGGGGAAACCTGGTATTTCTTGGAGAAGATGTGATATATTTGGGAGAAATGTGGCATGTCTGGAAAAAACTGTCCTCTTTTGGGGATAAAACAGGTATTTGTGGGTGAAAAGGTCCTATTTGAAGGGGGAAACCTGGTATTTCTTGGAGAAGATGTGGTATATTTGGGAGAAATGTGGCATTTCTGGAAGAAACTGTCCTCTTTTGGGGATCAAAGAGGTATTTGTGGGTGAAAAGGTCCTATTTGAAGGGGGAAAGCAGGTATTTCTTGGAGTAGATGTGATATGTTTGGGAGAAATGTGGGATTTCTGGAAGAAACTGTCCTCTTTTGGGGATCAAAGAGGTATTTGTGGGTGAAAAGGTCCTATTTGAAGGGGGAAACCTGGTATTTCTTGGAGAAGATGTGATATATTTGGGAGAAATGTGGGATTTCTGGAAGAAACTGTCCTCTTTTGGGGATAAAACAGGTATTTGTGGGTGATAAGGTCCTATTTGAAGGGGGAAACCTGGTATTTCTTGGAGAAGATGTGATATATTTGGGAGAAATGTGGCCTTTCTGGAAGAAACTGTCCTCTTTTGGGGATACAAGAGGTATTTGTGGGTGAAAAGGTCCTATTTCAAGGAGGAAACCTGGTATTTCTTGGAGAAGATGTGATATATTTGGGAGAAATGTGGCATGTCTGGAAGAAACTGTCCTCTTTTGGGGATAAAAGAGGTATTTGTGGGTGATAAGGTCCTATTTGAAGGGGAAACCAGGTATTTCTTGGAGAAGATGTGATATATTTGGGAGAAATGTGGCATGTCAGGAAGAAACTGTCCTATGTTGGGGATAAAACAGGAATTTCTGTGTGAAAAGGTCCTATTTGAAGGGGGAAACGTGGTATTTCTTGGAGAAGATGTGATATATTTGGGAGAAATGTGGCATGTCTGGAAGAAACTGTCCTATTTTGGGGATAAAAGAGGTATTTGTGGGTGAAAAGGTCCTATTTGAAGGGGGAACCCTGGTATTTCTTGGAGAAGATGTGATATATTTGGGAGAAATGTGGCATTTCTGGAAGAAACTGTCCTCTTTTGGGGATGAAAGAGGTATTTGTGGGTGAAAAGGTCCTATTTGAAGGGGGAAACGTGGTATTTCCTGGAGAAGATGTGATATATTTGGGAGAAATGTGGCCTTTCTGGAAGAAACTGTCCTCTTTTGGGGATAAAAGCGGTATTTGTGGGTGAAAAGGTCCTATTTGAAGGGGGAAACCTGGTATTTCTTGGAGAAGATGTGATATATTTGGGAGAAATGTGGCCTTTCTGGAAGAAACTGTCCTCTTTTGGGGATAAAACAGGTATTTGTGGGTGAAAAGGTCCTATTTGAAGGGGGAAACGTGGTATTTCTTGGAGAAGATGTGATATATTTGGGAGAAATGTGGCATGTCTGGAAGAAACTGTCCTCTTTTCGGGATAAAACAGGTATTTGTGGGTGAAAAGGTCCTATTTGAAGGGGGAAACCTGGTATTTCTTGGAGAAGATGTGATATGTTTGGGAGAAATGTGGCATTTCAGGAAGAAACTGTCCTATTTTGGGGATAAAAGAGGTATTTGTGGGTGAAAAGGTCCTATTTGAAGGGGGAAACGTGGCATTTCTTTGCGAAGATGTGATATATTTGGGAGAAATGTGGCATGTCTGGAAGAAACTGTCCTATGTTGGGGATAAAACAGGAATTTCTGTGTGAAAAGGTCCTATTTGAAGGGGGAAACGTGGTATTTCTAGGAGAAGAAGTGATATATTTGGGAGAAATGTGGCCTTTCTGGAAGAAACTGTCCTCTTTTGGGGATAAAACAGGTATTTGTGGGTGAAAAGGTCCTATTTGAAGGGGGAAAGCTGGTATTTCTTGGAGAAGATGTGATCTATTTGGGAGAAATGTGGCATTTCTGGAAGAAACTGTCCTCTTTTGGGGATAAAAGAGGTATTTGTAGGTGAAAAGGTCCTATTTGAAGGGGGAAAGCTGGTTTTTCTTGGAGAAGATGTGATGTATTTGGGTGATATGTGGCATGTCTGGAAGAAAATGTCCTATTTGGGGGGAGAAGGCTGGTATTTGTGGGAGAAAAGGTCCTATTTCAGGAGGAATCCTGGTATTTCTTGGAGGAGATGTGATCTATTTGGGTCGAAATCTGGCATTTCTGGCAGAAACTGTCCTATTTTGGGGATAAAAGAGGTATTTGTGGGTGAAAAGGTCCTATTTGAAGGGGGAACCCTGATATTTCTTGGAGAAGATGTGATATATTTGGGAGAAATGTGGCATGTCTGGAAGAAACTGTCCTATTTTGGGCATAAAAGTGGTATTTGTGGGTGAAAATTTCCTATTTGAAGGGGGAAACCTGGTATTTCTTGGAGAAGATATGTTATATTTGGGAGAAATGTGGCATTTCTGGAAGAAACTGTCCTCTTTTGGGTATAAAAGCGGTATTTGTGGGTGATAAGGACCTATTTGAAGGGGGAACCCTGGTATTTCTTGGAGAAGATGTGATATATTTGGGAGAAATCTGGCATTTCTGGAAGAATATGTCGAATTTGAGGGATAAAACAGGTATATGTGGTTGAAAAGTTCCTATTTGAAGGGGGAAACCTGGTATTTCTTGGAGAAGATGTGATATATTTGGGAGATATGTGGCATGTCTGGAAGAAACTGTCCTCTTTTGGGGATACAAGAGGTATTTGTGGGTGAAAAGGTCCTATTTGAAGGGGGAAACCTGGTATTTCTTGGAGAAGATGTGATATATTTGGGAGAAATGTGGCATGTCTGGAAGAAACTGTCCTCTTTTGGGGATAAAAGAGGTATTTGTGGGTGAAAAGTTCCTATTTGAAGGGGGAACCCTGGTATTTCTTGGAGAAGATGTGATATATTTGGGAGAAATGTGGCATGTCTGGAAGAAACTGTCGTATTTTGGGGATCAAAGAGGTATTTGTGGGTGAAAAGGTCCTATTTGAAGGGGGAAACGTGGTATTTCTTGGAGAAGATGTGATATATTTGGGAGAAATGTGGCATTTCTGGAAGAAACTGTCCTATTTTGGGGATAAAAGAGGTATTTGTGGGTGAAAAGGTCCTATTTGAAGGGGGAAACCTGGTATTTCTTGGCGAAGATGTGATATATTAGGGAGAAATGTGGCATTCCTGGAAGAAACTGTCCTCTTTTGGGGATACAAGAGGTATTTGTGGGTGAAAAGGTCCTATTTGAAGGGGGAAACCTGGTATTTCTTGGAGAAGATGTGATATGTTTGGGAGAAATGTGGCATTTCTGGACGTAACTGTTCTATTTTGGGGATAAAAGAGGTATTTCATGGTGAAAAGGTCCTATTTGAAGGGGAAAGCTGGTATTTCTTGGAGAAGATGTGATGTATTTGGGAGAAATGTGGCATTTCTGGAAGAAACTGTCCTATTTGGGGGGAGAAGGCTGGTATTTGTGGGAGAAAAAGTCCTATTTCAGGAGGAATCCTGGTATTTCTTGGAGAAGATGTGATCTATTTGGGAGAAATGTGGCATTCCTGGAAGAAACTGTCCTCTTATGGGGATAGAACAGGTATTTGTGGTGCAAAGGTCCTATTTGAAGGGGGAATCCTGGTATTTCTTGGAGAAGATGTGATATATTTGGGAGAAATCTGGCATTTCTGGAAGAAACTGTCCTGTTTTGGGGATAAAACAGGTATTTGTGGTTGAAAAGATCCTATTTGAAGGGGGAAACCTGGTATTTCTTGGAGAAGATGTGATATATTTGGGAGAAATGTGGCATGTCTGGAAAAAACTGTCCTCTTTTGGGGATAAAACAGGTATTCGTGGGTGAAAAGGTCCTATTTGAAGGGGGAAACCATGTATTTCTTGGAGAAGATGTGGTATATTTGGGAGAAATGTGGCCTTTCTGGAAGAAACTGTCCTCTTTTGGGGATCAAAGAGGTATTTGTGGGTGAAAAGGTCCTATTTGAAGGGGGAAAGCAGGTATTTCTTGGAGAAGATGTGATATGTATGGGAGAAATGTGGCATTTCTGGAAGAAACTGTCCTCTTTTGGGGATAAAAGAGGTATTTGTGGGTGAAAAGGTCCTATTTGAAGGGGGAAACCTGGTATTTCTTGGAGAAGATGTGATATATTTGGGAGATATGTGGCATGTCTGGAAGAAACTGTCCTCTTTTGGGGATAGAACAGGTATTTGTGGGTGATAAGGTCCTATTTGAAGGGGGAACCCTGGTATTTCTTTCAGAAGATGTGATATATTTGGGAGAAATGTGGCATGTCTGGAAGAAGCTCTCCTATTTTGGGGATAAAACAGGTATTTGTGGGTGAAAAGGTCCTATTTGAAGGGGGAAACCTGGTATTTCTTGGAGAAGATGTGATCTATTTGGGAGAAATGTGGCATTTCTGGAAGAAACTGTCGTATTTTGGGGATAAAAGAGGTATTTGTGGGAGAAAAGGTCCTATTTGAAGGGGGAAAGCTGGTATTTCTTGGAGAAGATGTGATCTATTTGGGAGAAATGTGGCCTTTCTGGAAGAAACTGTCCTATTTTGGGGATAAAATAGGTATTTGTGGGTGAAAAGGTCCTATTTGAAGGGGGAACCCTGGTATTTCTTGGAGAAGATGTGATATATTTGGGAGAAATGTGGCATGTCAGGAAGAAACTGTCCTATTTTGGGGATACAAGAGGTATTTGTGGGTGAAAAGCTCCTATTTCATGGAGGAAACCTGGTATTTCTTGGAGAAGATGTGATATGTTTGGGAGAAATGTGGCATTTCTGGACGTAATTGTTCTATTTTGGGGATAAAAGAGGTATTTGTGGGTGATAAGGTCCTATTTGAAGGGGAAACCTGGTATTTCTTGGAGAAGATGTGATATATTTGGGAGAAATGTGGCATGTCAGGAAGAAACTGTCCTCTTTTGGGGATAAAACAGGAATTTCTGTGTGAAAAGGTCCTATTTGAAGGGGAAAACGTGGTATTTCTAGGAGAAGATGTGATATATTTGGGAGAAATGTGGCCTTTCTGGAAGAAACTGTCCTCTTTTGGGGATAAAACAGGTATTTGTGGGTGAAAAGGTCCTATTTGAAGGGGGAAAGCTGGTATTTCTTGGAGAAGATGTGATATATTTGGGAGAAATGTGGCCTTTCTGGAAGAAACTGTCCTCTTTTGGGGATAAAAGAGGTATTTGTGGGTGAAAAGGTCCTATTTGAAGGGGGAAAGCTGGTATTTCTTGGAGAAGATGTGATATATTTGGGAGAAATGTGGCATTTCTGGACGTAACTGTCCTATTTTGGGGATCAAAGAGGTATTTGTGGGTGAAAAGGTCCTATTTGAAGGGGGAAAGCTGGTATTTCTTGGAGAAGATGTGATATATTTGGGAGAAATGTGGCATGTCTGGAAGAAACTGTCCTATTTTGGGGATAAAAGAGGTATTTGTGGGTGAAAAGGTCCTATTTGAAGGGGGAACCCTGGTATTTCTTGGAGAAGATGTGATATATTTGGGAGAAATGTGGCATTTCTGGAAGAAACTGTCCTCTTTTGGGGATGAAAGAGGTATTTGTGGGTGAAAAGGTCCTATTTGAAGGGGGAAACGTGGTATTTCTTGGAGAAGATGTGATATATTTGGGAGAAATGTGGCCTTTCTGGAAGAAACTGTCCTCTTTTGGGGATAAAAGAGGTATTTGTGGGTGAAAAGGTCCTATTTGAAGGGGGAAACGTGGTATTTCTTGGAGAAGATGAGATATATTTGGGAGAAATGTGGCATGTCAGGAAGAAACTGTCCTCTTTTGGGGATAAAAGAGGTATTTGTGGGTGAAAAGGTCCTATTTGAAGGGGGAAAGCTGGTATTTCTTGGAGAAGATGTGATATGTTTGGGAGAAATGTGGCATTTCTGGAAGAAACTGTCCTATTTTGGGGATAAAAGAGGTATTTGTGGGTGAAAAGGTCCTATTTGAAGGGGGAAACGTGGCATTTCTTGGCGAAGATGTGATACATTTGGGAGAAATGTGGCATGTCTGGAAGAAACTGTCCTATGTTGGGGATAAAAGAGGAATTTCTGTGTGAAAAGGTCCTATTTGAAGGGGGAAACGTGGTATTTCTAGGAGAAGATGTGATATATTTGGGAGAAATATGGCCTTTCTGGAAGAAACTGTCCTCTTTTGGGGATAAAAGAGGTATTTGTGGGTGACAAGGTCCTATTTGAAGGGGGAAAGCTGGTATTTCTTGGAGAAGATGTGATATATTTGGGAGAAATGTGGCATTTCTGGAAGAAACTGTCCTCTTTTGGGGATCAAAGTGGTATTTGTGGGTGAAAAGGTCCTATTTGAAGGGGGAAAGCTGGTATTTCTTGGAGAAGATGTGATATATTTGGGAGAAATGTGGCATTTCTGGACGTAACTGTCCTATTTTGGGGATCAAAGAGGTATTTGTGGGTGAAAAGGTCCTATTTGAAGGGGGAAACCTGGTATTTCTTGGAGAAGATGTGATCTATTTGGGAGAAATGTGGCATGTCTGGAAGAAACTGTCCTATTTTGGGGATAAAAGAGGTATTTGTGGGTGAAAAGGTCCTATTTGAAGGGGGAACCCTGGTATTTCTTGGAGAAGATGTGATATATTTGGGAGAAATGTGGCATTTCTGGAAGAAACTGTCCTCTTTTGGGGATAAAAGAGGTATTTGTGGGTGAAAAGGTCGTATTTGAAGGGGGAAACGTGGTATTTCTTGGAGAAGATGTGATATATTTGGGAGAAATGTGGCCTTTCTGGAAGAAACTGTCCTCTTTTGGGGATAAAAGAGGTATTTGTGGGTGAAAAGATCCTATTTGAAGGGGGAAACCTGGTATTTCTAGGAGAAGATGTGATCTATTTGGGAGAAATGTGGCATTTCTGGAAGAAAATATCCTATATAAGGGATAATACAGGTATTTTTTGGAGAAAAGGTCCTATTTGAAGGGGGAAACCTGGTATTTCTTGGAGAAGATGTGATATGTTTGGGAGAAATGTGGCATTTCTGGAAGAAACTGTCCTATTTTGGGGATAAAAGAGGTATTTGTGGGTGAAAAGGTCCTATTTGAAGGGGTAAACGTGGCATTTCTTGGCGAAGATGTGATATATTTGGGAGAAATGTGGCATGTCTGGCAGAAACTGTCCTATTTGGGGGATAAAACAGGAATTTCTGTGTGAAAAGGTCCTATTTGAAGGGGGAAACGTGGTATTTCTAGGAGAAGATGTGATATATTTGGGAGAAATGTGGCCTTTCTGGAAGAAACTGTCCTCTTTTGGGGATAAAAGAGGTATTCGTGGGTGAAAAGGTCCTATTTGAAGTGGTAAAGCTGGTATTTCTTGGAGAAGATGTGATATATTTGGGAGAAATGTGGCATTTCTGGAAGAAACTGTCCTCTTTTGGGGATAAAAGAGGTATTTGTGGGTGAAAAGGTCCTATTTGAAGGGGGAAACCTGGTATTTCTTGGAGAAGATGTGATATATTTGGGAGAAATGTGGCATTTCTGGACGTAACTGTCCTATTTTGGGGATCAAAGAGGTATTTGTGGGTGAAAAGGTCCTATTTGAAGGGGGAAACCTGGTATTTCTTGGAGAAGATGTGATATATTTGGGAGAAATGTGGCATGTCTGGAAGAAACTGTCCTATTTTGGGGATAAAAGAGGTATTTGTGGGTGAAAAGGTCCTATTTGAAGGGGGAACCCTGGTATTTCTTGGAGAAGATGTGATATATTTGGGAGAAATGTGGCATTTCTGGAAGAAACTGTCCTCTTTTGGGGATGAAAGAGGTATTTGAGGGTGAAAAGGTCCTATTTGAAGGGGGAAACCTGGTATTTCTTGGAGAAGATGTGATATATTTGGGAGAAATGTGGCATGTCAGGAAGAAACTGTCCTATTTTGGGGATAAAAGAGGTATTTGTGGGTGAAAAGGTCCTATTTGAAGGGGGAAACGTGGTATTTCTTGGAGAAGATGTGATATATTTGGGAGAAATGTGGCCTTTCTGGAAGAAACTGTCCTCTTTTGGGGTACAAGAGGTATTTGTGGGTGAAAAGGTCCTATTTGAAGGGGGAAACCTGGTATTTCTTGGAGAAGATGTGTTATGTTTGGGAGAAATGTGGCATTTCTGGAAGAAACTGTCCTATTTTGGGGATAAAACAGGTATTTGTGGGTGAAAAGGTCCTATTTGAAGGAGGAAACCTGGTATTTCTTGGAGAAGATGTGATATGTTTGGGAGAAATGTGGCATTTCAGGACGCAACTGTTCTATTTTGGGGATAAAATAGGTATTTGTGGGTGAAAAGGTCCTATTTCAAAGGGGAAACCTGGTATTTCTTGGAGAAGATGTGATCTATTCGGGAGAAATCTGGCATTTCTGGAAGAATCTGTCCTATTTGGGGGGAGAAGGCTGGTATTTGTGGGAGAAAAGGTCCTATTTCAGGAGGAATCCTGGTATTTCTTGGAGAAGATGTGATCTATTTGGGAGAAATGTGGCATTTCTGGAAGAAACTGTCCTATTTGGGGATAAAAGAGGTATTTGTGGGTGAAAAGGTCCTATTTGAAGGGGGAAACCAGGTATTTCTTGGAGAAGATGTGATGTATTTGGGAGAAATGTGGCATTTCTGGAAGAAACTGTCCTCTTTTGGGGATAAAAGAGGTATTTGTGGGTGAAAAGGTCCTATTTGAAGGGGGAAACCTGGTATTTCTTGGAGAAGATGTGATATATTTGGGAGAAATGTGGCATTTCTGGAATGAACTGTCATATGTTGGGGATAAAAGAGGTATTTGTGGGTGAAAAGGTCCTATTTGAAGGGGGAAACCTGGTATTTCTTGGAGAAGATGTGATCTATTTGGGAGAAATGTGGCCTTTCTGGAAGAAACTGTCCTATTTTGGGGATAAAAGAGGTATTTGTGGGTGAAAAGGTCCTATTTGAAGGGGGAACCCTGGTATTTCTTGGAGAAGATGTGGTATATTTGGGAGAAATGTGGCATTTCTGGAGGAAACTGTCCTATTTTGTGGATAAAAGAGGTATTCGTGGGTGAAAAGGTCCTATTTGTAGGGGGAAACCTGGTATTTCTTGAAGAAGATGTGGTATATTTGGGAGAAATGTGGCATTTCTGGAAGAAACAGTTCTCTTTTGGGGATAAAACAGGTATTTGTGGGTGAAAAGGTCCTATTTCGAGGGGAAAAGCTGGTATTTCTTGGAGAAGATGTGATATATTTGGGAGAAATGTGGCCTTTCTGGAAGAAACTGTCCTCTTTTGGGGATAAAAGCGGTATTTGTGGGTGAAAAGGTCCTAAATGAAGGGGGAAAGCTGGTATTTCGTGGAGAAGATGTGATATATTTGGGAGAAATGTGGCATTTCTGGAAGAAATGGTCAAATTTGTGGGGAGAAGGCAGGAATTTGCGGGAGAAAAGTTCCTATTTCAGGTGGAATCCTCGTATTCCTTGGAGAAGATGTGATATATTTGGGAGAAATGTGGCATTTCTGGAAGAAACTGTCCTATTTTGGGGATAAAAGAGGTATTTGTGGGTGAAAAAGTCCTATTTCAAGGAGGAAACCTGGTATTTCTTGGAGAAGATGTGATATGTTTGGGAGAAATGTGGCATTTCAGGACGCAACTGTTCTATTTTGGGGATAAAATAGGTATTTGTGGGTGAAAAGGTCCTATGTCAAAGGGGAAACCTGGTATTTCTTGGAGAAGATGTGATCTATTCGGGAGATATCTGGCATTTCTGGAAGAATCTGTCCTATTTGGGGGGAGAAGGCTGGTATTTGTGGGAGAAAAGGTCCTATTTGAAGGGGGAACCCTGGTATTTCTTGGAGAAGAAGTGATATATTTGGGAGAAATGTGGCCTTTCTGGAAGAAACTGTCCTCTTTTGGGGATAAAAGCGGTATTTGTGGGTGAAAACGTCCTATTTGAAGGGGGAAACCTGGTATTTCTTGGAGAAGATGTGATATATTTGGGAGAAATCTGGCATTTCTGGAAGAAAAGGTCAAATTTGTGGGGAGAAGGCAGGAATTTGCGGGAGAAAAGTTCCTATTTCAGGTGGAATCCTTGTATTTCTTGGAGAAGATGTGATATATTTGGGAGATATGTGGCATGTCTGGAAGAAACTGTCCTCTTTTGGGGATACAAGAGGTATTTGTGGGTGAAAAGGTCCTATTTGAAGGGGGAAACCTGGTATTTCTTGGAGAAGATGTGATATATTTGGGAGAAATGTGGCATGTCTGGAAGAAACTGTCCTCTTTTGGGGATAAAAGAGGTATTTGTGGGTGAAAAGTTCCTATTTGAAGGGGGAACCCTGGTATTTCTTGGAGAAGATGTGATATATTTGGGAGAAATGTGGCATGTCTGGAAGAAACTGTCGTATTTTGGGGATCAAAGAGGTATTTGTGGGTGAAAAGGTCCTATTTGAAGGGGGAAACGTGGTATTTCTTGGAGAAGATGTGATATATTTGGGAGAAATGTGGCATTTCTGGAAGAAACTGTCCTATTTTGGGGATAAAAGAGGTATTTGTGGGTGAAAAGGTCCTATTTGAAGGGGGAAACCTGGTATTTCTTGGCGAAGATGTGATATATTAGGGAGAAATGTGGCATTCCTGGAAGAAACTGTCCTCTTTTGGGGATACAAGAGGTATTTGTGGGTGAAAAGGTCCTATTTGAAGGGGGAAACCTGGTATTTCTTGGAGAAGATGTGATATATTTGGGAGAAATCTGGCATTTCTGGAAGAATATGTCGAATTTGAGGGATAAAACAGGTATATGTGGTTGAAAAGTTCCTATTTGAAGGGGGAAACCTGGTATTTCTTGGAGAAGATGTGATATATTTGGGAGATATGTGGCATGTCTGGAAGAAACTGTCCTCTTTTGGGGATACAAGAGGTATTTGTGGGTGAAAAGGTCCTATTTGAAGGGGGAAACCTGGTATTTCTTGGAGAAGATGTGATATATTTGGGAGAAATGTGGCATGTCTGGAAGAAACTGTCCTCTTTTGGGGATAAAAGAGGTATTTGTGGGTGAAAAGTTCCTATTTGAAGGGGGAACCCTGGTATTTCTTGGAGAAGATGTGATATATTTGGGAGAAATGTGGCATGTCTGGAAGAAACTGTCGTATTTTGGGGATCAAAGAGGTATTTGTGGGTGAAAAGGTCCTATTTGAAGGGGGAAACGTGGTATTTCTTGGAGAAGATGTGATATATTTGGGAGAAATGTGGCATTTCTGGAAGAAACTGTCCTATTTTGGGGATAAAAGAGGTATTTGTGGGTGAAAAGGTCCTATTTGAAGGGGGAAACCTGGTATTTCTTGGCGAAGATGTGATATATTAGGGAGAAATGTGGCATTCCTGGAAGAAACTGTCCTCTTTTGGGGATACAAGAGGTATTTGTGGGTGAAAAGGTCCTATTTGAAGGGGGAAACCTGGTATTTCTTGGAGAAGATGTGATATGTTTGGGAGAAATGTGGCATTTCTGGACGTAACTGTTCTATTTTGGGGATAAAAGAGGTATTTCATGGTGAAAAGGTCCTATTTGAAGGGGAAAGCTGGTATTTCTTGGAGAAGATGTGATGTATTTGGGAGAAATGTGGCATTTCTGGAAGAAACTGTCCTATTTGGGGGGAGAAGGCTGGTATTTGTGGGAGAAAAAGTCCTATTTCAGGAGGAATCCTGGTATTTCTTGGAGAAGATGTGATCTATTTGGGAGAAATGTGGCATTCCTGGAAGAAACTGTCCTCTTATGGGGATAGAACAGGTATTTGTGGTGCAAAGGTCCTATTTGAAGGGGGAATCCTGGTATTTCTTGGAGAAGATGTGATATATTTGGGAGAAATCTGGCATTTCTGGAAGAAACTGTCCTGTTTTGGGGATAAAACAGGTATTTGTGGTTGAAAAGATCCTATTTGAAGGGGGAAACCTGGTATTTCTTGGAGAAGATGTGATATATTTGGGAGAAATGTGGCATGTCTGGAAAAAACTGTCCTCTTTTGGGGATAAAACAGGTATTCGTGGGTGAAAAGGTCCTATTTGAAGGGGGAAACCATGTATTTCTTGGAGAAGATGTGGTATATTTGGGAGAAATGTGGCCTTTCTGGAAGAAACTGTCCTCTTTTGGGGATCAAAGAGGTATTTGTGGGTGAAAAGGTCCTATTTGAAGGGGGAAAGCAGGTATTTCTTGGAGAAGATGTGATATGTATGGGAGAAATGTGGCATTTCTGGAAGAAACTGTCCTCTTTTGGGGATAAAAGAGGTATTTGTGGGTGAAAAGGTCCTATTTGAAGGGGGAAACCTGGTATTTCTTGGAGAAGATGTGATATATTTGGGAGATATGTGGCATGTCTGGAAGAAACTGTCCTCTTTTGGGGATAGAACAGGTATTTGTGGGTGATAAGGTCCTATTTGAAGGGGGAACCCTGGTATTTCTTTCAGAAGATGTGATATATTTGGGAGA
This sequence comes from Lophura swinhoii, assembly GCA_030408155.1. NCBI lineage: Eukaryota > Metazoa > Chordata > Aves > Galliformes > Phasianidae > Lophura > Lophura swinhoii. Next base: position 14,045,393 of record JASCYN010000149.1, on the reverse strand, counting down.
AATGTGGCATGTCTGGAAGAAGCTCTCCTATTTTGGGGATAAAACAGGTATTTGTGGGTGAAAAGGTCCTATTTGAAGGGGGAAACCTGGTATTTCTTGGAGAAGATGTGATCTATTTGGGAGAAATGTGGCATTTCTGGAAGAAACTGTCGTATTTTGGGGATAAAAGAGGTATTTGTGGGAGAAAAGGTCCTATTTGAAGGGGGAAAGCTGGTATTTCTTGGAGAAGATGTGATCTATTTGGGAGAAATGTGGCCTTTCTGGAAGAAACTGTCCTATTTTGGGGATAAAATAGGTATTTGTGGGTGAAAAGGTCCTATTTGAAGGGGGAACCCTGGTATTTCTTGGAGAAGATGTGATATATTTGGGAGAAATGTGGCATGTCAGGAAGAAACTGTCCTATTTTGGGGATACAAGAGGTATTTGTGGGTGAAAAGCTCCTATTTCATGGAGGAAACCTGGTATTTCTTGGAGAAGATGTGATATGTTTGGGAGAAATGTGGCATTTCTGGACGTAATTGTTCTATTTTGGGGATAAAAGAGGTATTTGTGGGTGATAAGGTCCTATTTGAAGGGGAAACCTGGTATTTCTTGGAGAAGATGTGATATATTTGGGAGAAATGTGGCATGTCAGGAAGAAACTGTCCTCTTTTGGGGATAAAACAGGAATTTCTGTGTGAAAAGGTCCTATTTGAAGGGGAAAACGTGGTATTTCTAGGAGAAGATGTGATATATTTGGGAGAAATGTGGCCTTTCTGGAAGAAACTGTCCTCTTTTGGGGATAAAACAGGTATTTGTGGGTGAAAAGGTCCTATTTGAAGGGGGAAAGCTGGTATTTCTTGGAGAAGATGTGATATATTTGGGAGAAATGTGGCCTTTCTGGAAGAAACTGTCCTCTTTTGGGGATAAAAGAGGTATTTGTGGGTGAAAAGGTCCTATTTGAAGGGGGAAAGCTGGTATTTCTTGGAGAAGATGTGATATATTTGGGAGAAATGTGGCATTTCTGGACGTAACTGTCCTATTTTGGGGATCAAAGAGGTATTTGTGGGTGAAAAGGTCCTATTTGAAGGGGGAAAGCTGGTATTTCTTGGAGAAGATGTGATATATTTGGGAGAAATGTGGCATGTCTGGAAGAAACTGTCCTATTTTGGGGATAAAAGAGGTATTTGTGGGTGAAAAGGTCCTATTTGAAGGGGGAACCCTGGTATTTCTTGGAGAAGATGTGATATATTTGGGAGAAATGTGGCATTTCTGGAAGAAACTGTCCTCTTTTGGGGATGAAAGAGGTATTTGTGGGTGAAAAGGTCCTATTTGAAGGGGGAAACGTGGTATTTCTTGGAGAAGATGTGATATATTTGGGAGAAATGTGGCCTTTCTGGAAGAAACTGTCCTCTTTTGGGGATAAAAGAGGTATTTGTGGGTGAAAAGGTCCTATTTGAAGGGGGAAACGTGGTATTTCTTGGAGAAGATGAGATATATTTGGGAGAAATGTGGCATGTCAGGAAGAAACTGTCCTCTTTTGGGGATAAAAGAGGTATTTGTGGGTGAAAAGGTCCTATTTGAAGGGGGAAAGCTGGTATTTCTTGGAGAAGATGTGATATGTTTGGGAGAAATGTGGCATTTCTGGAAGAAACTGTCCTATTTTGGGGATAAAAGAGGTATTTGTGGGTGAAAAGGTCCTATTTGAAGGGGGAAACGTGGCATTTCTTGGCGAAGATGTGATACATTTGGGAGAAATGTGGCATGTCTGGAAGAAACTGTCCTATGTTGGGGATAAAAGAGGAATTTCTGTGTGAAAAGGTCCTATTTGAAGGGGGAAACGTGGTATTTCTAGGAGAAGATGTGATATATTTGGGAGAAATATGGCCTTTCTGGAAGAAACTGTCCTCTTTTGGGGATAAAAGAGGTATTTGTGGGTGACAAGGTCCTATTTGAAGGGGGAAAGCTGGTATTTCTTGGAGAAGATGTGATATATTTGGGAGAAATGTGGCATTTCTGGAAGAAACTGTCCTCTTTTGGGGATCAAAGTGGTATTTGTGGGTGAAAAGGTCCTATTTGAAGGGGGAAAGCTGGTATTTCTTGGAGAAGATGTGATATATTTGGGAGAAATGTGGCATTTCTGGACGTAACTGTCCTATTTTGGGGATCAAAGAGGTATTTGTGGGTGAAAAGGTCCTATTTGAAGGGGGAAACCTGGTATTTCTTGGAGAAGATGTGATCTATTTGGGAGAAATGTGGCATGTCTGGAAGAAACTGTCCTATTTTGGGGATAAAAGAGGTATTTGTGGGTGAAAAGGTCCTATTTGAAGGGGGAACCCTGGTATTTCTTGGAGAAGATGTGATATATTTGGGAGAAATGTGGCATTTCTGGAAGAAACTGTCCTCTTTTGGGGATAAAAGAGGTATTTGTGGGTGAAAAGGTCGTATTTGAAGGGGGAAACGTGGTATTTCTTGGAGAAGATGTGATATATTTGGGAGAAATGTGGCCTTTCTGGAAGAAACTGTCCTCTTTTGGGGATAAAAGAGGTATTTGTGGGTGAAAAGATCCTATTTGAAGGGGGAAACCTGGTATTTCTAGGAGAAGATGTGATCTATTTGGGAGAAATGTGGCATTTCTGGAAGAAAATATCCTATATAAGGGATAATACAGGTATTTTTTGGAGAAAAGGTCCTATTTGAAGGGGGAAACCTGGTATTTCTTGGAGAAGATGTGATATGTTTGGGAGAAATGTGGCATTTCTGGAAGAAACTGTCCTATTTTGGGGATAAAAGAGGTATTTGTGGGTGAAAAGGTCCTATTTGAAGGGGTAAACGTGGCATTTCTTGGCGAAGATGTGATATATTTGGGAGAAATGTGGCATGTCTGGCAGAAACTGTCCTATTTGGGGGATAAAACAGGAATTTCTGTGTGAAAAGGTCCTATTTGAAGGGGGAAACGTGGTATTTCTAGGAGAAGATGTGATATATTTGGGAGAAATGTGGCCTTTCTGGAAGAAACTGTCCTCTTTTGGGGATAAAAGAGGTATTCGTGGGTGAAAAGGTCCTATTTGAAGTGGTAAAGCTGGTATTTCTTGGAGAAGATGTGATATATTTGGGAGAAATGTGGCATTTCTGGAAGAAACTGTCCTCTTTTGGGGATAAAAGAGGTATTTGTGGGTGAAAAGGTCCTATTTGAAGGGGGAAACCTGGTATTTCTTGGAGAAGATGTGATATATTTGGGAGAAATGTGGCATTTCTGGACGTAACTGTCCTATTTTGGGGATCAAAGAGGTATTTGTGGGTGAAAAGGTCCTATTTGAAGGGGGAAACCTGGTATTTCTTGGAGAAGATGTGATATATTTGGGAGAAATGTGGCATGTCTGGAAGAAACTGTCCTATTTTGGGGATAAAAGAGGTATTTGTGGGTGAAAAGGTCCTATTTGAAGGGGGAACCCTGGTATTTCTTGGAGAAGATGTGATATATTTGGGAGAAATGTGGCATTTCTGGAAGAAACTGTCCTCTTTTGGGGATGAAAGAGGTATTTGAGGGTGAAAAGGTCCTATTTGAAGGGGGAAACCTGGTATTTCTTGGAGAAGATGTGATATATTTGGGAGAAATGTGGCATGTCAGGAAGAAACTGTCCTATTTTGGGGATAAAAGAGGTATTTGTGGGTGAAAAGGTCCTATTTGAAGGGGGAAACGTGGTATTTCTTGGAGAAGATGTGATATATTTGGGAGAAATGTGGCCTTTCTGGAAGAAACTGTCCTCTTTTGGGGTACAAGAGGTATTTGTGGGTGAAAAGGTCCTATTTGAAGGGGGAAACCTGGTATTTCTTGGAGAAGATGTGTTATGTTTGGGAGAAATGTGGCATTTCTGGAAGAAACTGTCCTATTTTGGGGATAAAACAGGTATTTGTGGGTGAAAAGGTCCTATTTGAAGGAGGAAACCTGGTATTTCTTGGAGAAGATGTGATATGTTTGGGAGAAATGTGGCATTTCAGGACGCAACTGTTCTATTTTGGGGATAAAATAGGTATTTGTGGGTGAAAAGGTCCTATTTCAAAGGGGAAACCTGGTATTTCTTGGAGAAGATGTGATCTATTCGGGAGAAATCTGGCATTTCTGGAAGAATCTGTCCTATTTGGGGGGAGAAGGCTGGTATTTGTGGGAGAAAAGGTCCTATTTCAGGAGGAATCCTGGTATTTCTTGGAGAAGATGTGATCTATTTGGGAGAAATGTGGCATTTCTGGAAGAAACTGTCCTATTTGGGGATAAAAGAGGTATTTGTGGGTGAAAAGGTCCTATTTGAAGGGGGAAACCAGGTATTTCTTGGAGAAGATGTGATGTATTTGGGAGAAATGTGGCATTTCTGGAAGAAACTGTCCTCTTTTGGGGATAAAAGAGGTATTTGTGGGTGAAAAGGTCCTATTTGAAGGGGGAAACCTGGTATTTCTTGGAGAAGATGTGATATATTTGGGAGAAATGTGGCATTTCTGGAATGAACTGTCATATGTTGGGGATAAAAGAGGTATTTGTGGGTGAAAAGGTCCTATTTGAAGGGGGAAACCTGGTATTTCTTGGAGAAGATGTGATCTATTTGGGAGAAATGTGGCCTTTCTGGAAGAAACTGTCCTATTTTGGGGATAAAAGAGGTATTTGTGGGTGAAAAGGTCCTATTTGAAGGGGGAACCCTGGTATTTCTTGGAGAAGATGTGGTATATTTGGGAGAAATGTGGCATTTCTGGAGGAAACTGTCCTATTTTGTGGATAAAAGAGGTATTCGTGGGTGAAAAGGTCCTATTTGTAGGGGGAAACCTGGTATTTCTTGAAGAAGATGTGGTATATTTGGGAGAAATGTGGCATTTCTGGAAGAAACAGTTCTCTTTTGGGGATAAAACAGGTATTTGTGGGTGAAAAGGTCCTATTTCGAGGGGAAAAGCTGGTATTTCTTGGAGAAGATGTGATATATTTGGGAGAAATGTGGCCTTTCTGGAAGAAACTGTCCTCTTTTGGGGATAAAAGCGGTATTTGTGGGTGAAAAGGTCCTAAATGAAGGGGGAAAGCTGGTATTTCGTGGAGAAGATGTGATATATTTGGGAGAAATGTGGCATTTCTGGAAGAAATGGTCAAATTTGTGGGGAGAAGGCAGGAATTTGCGGGAGAAAAGTTCCTATTTCAGGTGGAATCCTCGTATTCCTTGGAGAAGATGTGATATATTTGGGAGAAATGTGGCATTTCTGGAAGAAACTGTCCTATTTTGGGGATAAAAGAGGTATTTGTGGGTGAAAAAGTCCTATTTCAAGGAGGAAACCTGGTATTTCTTGGAGAAGATGTGATATGTTTGGGAGAAATGTGGCATTTCAGGACGCAACTGTTCTATTTTGGGGATAAAATAGGTATTTGTGGGTGAAAAGGTCCTATGTCAAAGGGGAAACCTGGTATTTCTTGGAGAAGATGTGATCTATTCGGGAGATATCTGGCATTTCTGGAAGAATCTGTCCTATTTGGGGGGAGAAGGCTGGTATTTGTGGGAGAAAAGGTCCTATTTGAAGGGGGAACCCTGGTATTTCTTGGAGAAGAAGTGATATATTTGGGAGAAATGTGGCCTTTCTGGAAGAAACTGTCCTCTTTTGGGGATAAAAGCGGTATTTGTGGGTGAAAACGTCCTATTTGAAGGGGGAAACCTGGTATTTCTTGGAGAAGATGTGATATATTTGGGAGAAATCTGGCATTTCTGGAAGAAAAGGTCAAATTTGTGGGGAGAAGGCAGGAATTTGCGGGAGAAAAGTTCCTATTTCAGGTGGAATCCTTGTATTTCTTGGAGAAGATGTGATATATTTGGGAGAAATGTGGCCTTTCTGGAAGAAACTGTCCTATTTTGGGGATCAAAGAGGTATTTGTGGGTGAAAAGGTCCTATTTGAAGGGGGAACCCTGGTATTTCTTGGAGAAGATGTGGTATATTTGGGAGAAATGTGGCATTTCTGGAGGAAACTGTCCTATTTTGTGGAAAAAAGAGGTATTCGTGGGTGAAAAGGTCCTATTTGAAGGGGGAAACCTGGTATTTCTTGAAGAAGATGTGGTATATTTGGGAGAAATGTGGCATTTCTGGAAGAAACAGTTCTCTTTTGGGGATAAAAGAGGTATTTGTGGGTGAAAAGGTCCTATTTGAAGGGGGAAACCTGGTATTTCTTGGAGAAGATGTGATATATTTGGGAGAAATGTGGCATTTCTGGAATGAACTGTCCTCTTTTGGGGATAAAACAGGTATTTGTGGGTGAAAAGGTCCTATTTCCAGGGGGAAACCTGGTATTTCTTGGAGAAGATGTGATACATTTGGGAGAAATGTGGCCTTTCTGGAAGAAACTGTCCTATTTTGGGGATCAAAGAGGTATTTGTGGGTGAAAAGGTCCTATTTGAAGGGGGAACCCTGGTATTTCTTGGAGAAGATGTGCTATATTTGGGACAAATGTGGCATTTCTGGAGGAAACTGTCCTATTTTGTGGATAAAAGAGGTATTAGTGGGTGAAAAGGTCCTATTTGAAGGGGGAAACCTGGTATTTCTTGAAGAAGATGTGGTATATTTGGGAGAAATGTGGCATTTCTGGAAGAAACAGTTCTCTTTTGGGGATAAAACAGGTATTTGTGGGTGAAAAGGTCCTATTTCGAGGGGAAAAGCTGGTATTTCTTGGAGAAGATGTGATATATTTGGGAGAAATGTGGCCTTTCTGGAAGAAACTGTCCTCTTTTGGGGATAAAAGCGGTATTTGTGGGTGAAAAGGTCCTATTTGAAGGGGGAAACCTGGTATTTCTTGGAGAAGATGTGATATATTTGGGAGAAATCTGGCATTTCTGGAAGAAAAGGTCAAATTTGTGGGGAGAAGGCAGGAATTTGCGGGAGAAAAGTTCCTATTTCAGGTGGAATCCTTGTATTCCTTGGAGAAGATGTGATATATTTGGGAGAAATGTGGCCTTTCTGGAAGAAACTGTCCTATTTTGGGCATAAAAGAGGTATTTGTGGGTGAAAATGTCCTATTTGAAGGGGGAAACGTGGTATTTCTTGGAGAAGATGTGCTATATTTGGGAGAAATGTGGCATTTCTGGAAGAAACTGTCCTCTTTTGGGGATAAAACAGGTATTAGTGGGTGAAAAGGTCCTATTTGAAGGGGGAAACCTGGTATTTCTTGGAGAAGATGTGATCTATTTGGGAGAAATGTGGCATGTCTGGAAGAAACTGTCCTCTTTTGGGGATAAAAGAGGTATTTGTGGGTGAAAAGGTCCTATTTGAAGGGGGAAACGTGGCATTTCTTGGCGAAGATGTGATATATTTGGGAGAAATGTGGCATGTCTGGAAGAAACTGTCTTATGTTGGGGATAAAACAGGAATTTCTGTGTGAAAAGGTCCTATTTGAAGGGGGAAACGTGGTATTTCTAGGAGAAGATGTGATATATTTGGGAGAAATGTGGCCTTTCTGGAAGAAACTGTCCTCTTTTGGGGATAAAAGAGGTATTTGTGGGTGAAAAGGTCCTATTTCGAGGGGGAAACTGGTATTTCTTGGAGAAGATGTGATATATTTGGGAGAAATGTGGCCTTTCTGGAAGAAACTGTCCTCTTTTGGGGATAAAAGCGGTATTTGTGGGTGAAAAGGTCCTATTTGAAGGGGGAAACCTGGTATTTCTTGGAGAAGATGTGATATATTTGGGAGAAATCTGGCATTTCTGGAAGAAAAGGTCAAATTTGTGGGGAGAAGGCAGGAATTTGCGGGAGAAAAGTTCCTATTTCAGGTGGAATCCTTGTATTCCTTGGAGAAGATGTGATATATTTGGGAGAAATGTGGCCTTTCTGGAAGAAACTGTCCTATTTTGGGCATAAAAGAGGTATTTGTGGGTGAAAATGTCCTATTTGAAGGGGGAACCCCGGTATTTCTTGGAGAAGATGTGATATATTTGGGAGAAATGTGGCATTTCTGGAAGAAACTGTCCTCTTTTGGGGATAAAACAGGTATTAGTGGGTGAAAAGGTCCTATTTGAAGGGGGAAACTTGGTATTTCTTGGAGAAGATGTGATATATTTGGGAGAAATGTGGCATTTCTGGAAGAAACTGTCCTATTTTGGGGTTAAAAGAGGTATTTGTGGGTGAAAAGGTTCTATTTGAAGGGGGAATGCTGGTATTTCTTGGAGAAGATGTGATATATTTGGGAGAAATCTGGCATGTCTGGAAGAAACTGTCCTCTTTTGGGGATAAAAGAGGTATTTGTGGGTGAAAAGGTCCTATTTGAAGGGGGAAAGCTGGTATTTCTTGGAGAAGATGTGATATATTTGGGAGAAATCTGGCATTTCTGGAAGAAACTGTTCTCTTTTGGGGATAAAAGAGGTATTTGTGGGTGAAAAGGTCCCATTTCCTGGGGGAAAGCTGGTATTTCTTGGAGAAGATGTGATATTTTTGGGAGAAATCAGGCATTTCTGGAAGAAAATGTCCAATTTGAGGGGAAAAGGCAGGTATTAGTGGGTGAAAAGGTCCTATTTCGAGGGGGAATCGTGGTATTTCTTGGAGAAGATGTGATGTATTTGGGAGAAATCAGGCATTTCTGGAAGAAACTGTCCTCTTTTGGGGATAAAAGAGGTATTTGTGGGTGAAAAGGTCCTATTTGAAGGGGGAAAGCTGGTATTTCTTGGAGAAGATGTGCTATATTTGGGAGAAATGTGGCATTTCTGGCAGAAACTGTCCTATTTTGGTCATAAAAGAGGTATTTGACGGTGAAAAGTTCCTATTTCCAGGGGGAAACCTGGTATTTCTTGGAGAAGATGTGATCTATTTGGGAGAAATGTGGCATTTCTGGAAGAAACTGTCCTATTTTGGGGATAAAACAGGTATTTGTGGGTGTAAAGGTCCTATTTCAGGAGGGAATCCTGGTATTTCTTAGAAAAGATGTGATATATTTGGGAGAAATCTGGCATGTCTGTAAGAAACTGTCCTATTTTGGGGATAAGACAGGAATTTGTGGGTGAAAAGGTCCTATTTCAGGAGGAAAGCTGGTATTTCTTGGAGAAGATGTGATATATTTGGGAGAAATTTGGCATTTCTGGCAGAAACTGTCCTATTTTGGGCATTAAAGAGGTATTTGAGGGTGAAAAGGTCCTATTTCAAAGGGGATCCCTGGTATTTCTTGGAGAAGATGTGATCTATTTGGGAGAAATGTGGCATTTCTGGAAGAAACTGTCCTATTTTGGGGATAAAAGAGGTATTTCTGGGTGAAAAGGTCCTATTTCAACGGGGATCCCTGGTATTTCTTGGAGAAGATGTGATATATTTGGGAGAAATGTGGCATTTCTGGAAGAAACTGTCCTCTTTTGGGGATAAAAGAGGTATTTCTGGGTGAAAAGGTCCTATTTCATAGGGGATCCCTGGTATTTCTTGGAGAAGATGTGATGTATTTGGGAGAAATGTGGCATTTCTGGAAGAAACTGTCCTATTTTGGGGATAAAAGAGGTATTTGTGGGTGAAAAGGTCCTATTTGAAGGGGGAATCCTGGTATTTCTTGGAGAAGATGTGATATATTTGGGAGAAATCAGGCATGTCTGGAAGAAACTGTCCTCTTTTGGGGATAAAAGAGGTGTTTGTGGGTGAAAAGGTCCTATTTCCAGGGGGAAACCTGGTATTTCTTGGAGAAGATGTGAAATATTTGGGAGAAATGTGGCATTTCTGGAAGAAAATGTCCAATTTGTTGGGAGAAGGTTGGTATTTGTGGGTGAAAAGGTCCTATTTGAAGGGGGAAACGTGGTATTTCTTGGAGAAGATGTGATATATTTGGGAGAAATGTGGCATGTCTGGAAGAAACTGTCCTCTTTTGGGGATAAAACAGGTATTTGTGGGTGAAAAGGGCCTGTTTCAAGGGGGAACCTGGTATTTTTTGGAGAAGATGTGATATATTTGGGAGAAATGTGGCCTTTCTGGAAGAAAATGTCCAATTTTTTGCGGAGAAGGCTGGTATTTGTGGGAGAAAAGTTCGTATTTGAAGGGTGAAAGCTGGTATTTCTTGGTGAAGATGTGATATATTTGGGAGAAATCTGGCCTTTCTGGAAGAAACTGTCCAGTTTTGGGGATCAAAGAGGTATTTGTGGTTGAAAAGGTCCTATTTGAAGGGGGAATCCTGGTATTTCTTGGAGAATATGTGATATATTTGGGAGAAATGTGGCATGTCTGGAAGAAACTGTCCTCTTTTGTGGATAAAAGAGGTATTTGTGGGTGAAAAGGTCCTATTTGAAGGGGGAAACGTGGTATTTCTTGGAGAAGATGTGATCTATTTGGGAGAAATGTGGCATTTCTGGAAGAAACTGTCCAATTTGTTGGGAGAAGGTTGGTATTTGTGGGTGAAAAGGTCCTATTTGAAGGGGGAAACCTGGTATTTCTTGGAGAAGATGTGATATATTTGGGAGAAATGTGGCATTTCTGGAAGAAACTGTCCTCTTTTGGGGATAAAAGAGGTATTTGAGGGTGAAAAGGTCCTATTTCCAGGGGGAAATCTGGTATTTCTAGGAGAAGATGCGATATATTTGGGAGAAATGTGGCATTTCTGGAAGAAACTGTCCTATTTTGGGGATAAAAGAAGTATTTGTGGGTGAAAAGGTCCTATTTGAAGGGGAAATCCGGTATTTCTTGGAGAAGATGTGATATATTTGGGAGAAATGTGGCATTTCTGGAAGAAACTGTCCTATTTTGGGGATCAAAGAGGTATTTGTGGGTGAAAAGGACCTATTTGAAGGGGGAACCCTGGTATTTCTTGGAGAAGATGTGATATATTTGGGAGAAATCTGGCATGTCAGGAAGAAAATGTCCAATTTGGGGAATAGAACAGGTATTTGTGGGTTAAAAGTTCCTATTTCAAGGGGGAAACCTGGTATTTCTTGGAGAAGCTGTGATATATTTGGGAGAAATGTGGCATGTCTGGAAGAGAAATTCCAACTTGGGGGGAGAATGCTGGTATTTGTGGGAGAAAAGGTCCTATTTGAAAGGGGAAACCTGGTATTTCTTGGAGAACGTGTCCTCTTTTTTGAGTTGAAATCGGGTATTCCTTGAAAAAAATGACCTATTTTGGGGGAGAAAAGTGGTATTTGTGGTAGAAAATGTCCCACTTTTGGAAACAATCTAGCATTTCTGGGAGAAAATGTCCTGATTTGGGGAGAAAGCAGGTATTTGTGGGAGAAAAAGAGGTATTTTGGGGGGTAAAGGTGGTATTTGTGGGAGAAAATGTACTGTTTTGGGGGATAAAAGAGGTATTTGTGGGAGAAAAGGTCCTATTTTGGGGAGTAAGGTGGTATTTCTGGAAGAAAATGTCTCCTTTTTTGGATAAAACAGGTATTTGTGGGAGAAAATGTCTTATTTTTGGGATAAAACTGGTATTTGTGGGTGATTGGTTACTATTTCAGGGGAGAAAGCTGGTATTTGTGGTAGAAAATGTGCTGTTTTGGGGATAAAACAGGCATTTCTTGGAGAAGATGTTATATATTTGGGAGTAAACTGGCATTTCTGGAAGAAAAAGTCCAATTTGGGGGGAGAAAACTGGAATTTGTGGGAGAAAAGGTCCTATTTCGGGTGGGGAGCCTGTTATGTGTTGGAGAAAATGTCCCATGTTTGAGTTGAAATCGGGTATTCCTTGAACAGAACGACCTATTTTGGGGGAGAAATGTGGTATATCTGGTAGAAAATGTCCTACGTTTGGGAAACAATCTAGCATTTCTGGGAGAAAATGTTGTGATTTGGGGAGAAAGCAGGTATTTGTGGGAGAATTTAACATCTTTATCAATGACATCGATGACGGAATTGAGTGCACCCTCAGGAAGTTTGCTGACGACACCAAGCTGAGTGGTGCGGTCGACACGGTTGAAGGAAGGGATGCCATTCAGAGGGACTTGGAGAGGCTAGAATGGTGGGCCCGGGTGAACCTGATGCGGTTCAAGACGGCAAAGTGCAGAGTTTTGCACTTGGGCCGGAGAAATCCCAGGCATCCCTACAGGCTGGAAGGAGCGGTCCTTGAGAGCAGCCGTGTGGAGAAGGACTTGGGGGTCCTGATAGATGAAAAACTGACTATGAGCCAGCAGCGTGCCCTTGTGGCTCGGAAGGCGAATGGTATCCTGGGCTCCATCAGCAGAGGGGTGGCCAGCAGGGACAGGGAGGTGATTGTTCCCCTCTCCTCTGCTCTTGTGAGGCCCCATCTGGAGTACTGTGTCCAGGTCTGGAGCCCCCAGTACAAGAAAGACAGGGAGCTGTTGGAGAGGGTCCAGAGGAGAGCCAGCAAAATGATCAGGGGATTGGAGCACCTCCCCTATGAGGACAGGCTGAAGGAGCTGGGCTTGTTCAGCCTGGAGAAAAGAAGGCTGCGGGGTGAGCTCATTGCAGCCTTTCAGTACCTAAAGGGAGCCTACAAAGAGGAGGGGAATCAACTCTTGGAAAGGGGAGATAACAGCAGGACAAGGGGAAATGGTTTGAAGTTGAGGGAAGGGAGATTGAGGTTGGACATCAGGGGGAACTTCTTTACAGAGAGAGTGGTGAGGTAGTGGAACAGGCTGGCCAGAGAGGTTGTGGATGCCCCGTCCCTGGAGGTGTTCAAGGCCAGATTGGATGAGGCCCTGGGCAGCCTGGTCTAGCATGAGGTGGGATGATTGGTGGCCCTGCGTGTGGCAGGGGGGTTGGAGATTCATGATCCTTGAGGTCCCTTCCAACCCTGGCAATTCTGTGATTCTGTGATTCTGTCTTTTGGGGGAGAAAGGTGGTATTTGTGGGAGAAAATGTCCTGTTTGGGGGATACAAGAGGTATTTGTGGGAGAAAATGTCCTATTTTGGGGATACAAGAGGTATTTGTGGGTGAATGGGAACTATTTCAGGGGAGAAAGCTGGTATTTGTGGGAGAAAATGTCCGATTTGGGGGTAAGTAAGGTGGTATTTGTGGAAGAAGATGTGATATATTTGGGAGAAAAGAGGCATTTCTGGAAGAAAAAGTCCAATTTGGGGGGAGAAAGCTGGTATTTGTGGGAGAAAATGTGGTATTTTTGATTTGAAATCGGGTATTCCTTGAAGAAAATGACCTATTTTGGGGGAGAAAGCTGGTATATGTGGAAGAAAATGTCCTCTTTTTGATTTGAAATCGGATGTTCCTTGAAGAAAATGACCTATTTTGGGGGAGAAACCTGGTATTTCTGGGAGGAAATGTCCTGAATTGGGGAGAAATCTGGTATTTGTGGGAGAAAAAGAGGTATTTTGGGGGAGAAAGGTGGTATTTGTGGGAGAAAATGTCCTGTTTTGGGGGATAAAAGAGGTATTTGTGGGAGAAAATGTCCTATTTTGGGGGAGTAAGGTGGTATTTGTGGGAGAAAATGTCCTGTTTTGGGGGATAAAACAGGTATTTGTGGGTGAATGAGTACTATTTCAGGGGAGAAAGCTGGTATTTGCGGGTGAAGGGGTACTATTTCAGGGGAGAAAGCTGGTATTTGTGGGAGAAAATGTCCGATTTGGGGGGAGTATGGTTTCCCCCTTGAAATAGGACCTTTTCAGCCACAAATACCTGTTTTCCTTGCTTCCTGCCGTGTGTAACGGTCATTGCTGAGGAGTCCAGCTTCAGAGCAGGGCTGTTTTGTGAAGGCAGCACAAGCACGCTGCCGGTGCCTGGGGCTGGCAGCTTGTGGGCGGGCTGCTGAGGCAGCAGGGGCGGAGCTGGCTCTTATCTCTTGGCGTGACCTTGACTGCTCATTGGGGTATTAAAAGCAGCTCTTGGAGGGCAGAAGCTAGCTTTGGCCCACATCCCTTTCCAGGACATCAGCTCTCCTACTGACAGACCTCGAGAGCGCAGGTTCAAACATGGTCTCTACCAGGCGGCGGGCTTGCCCCAAGAGGACTGTGGCGACCCAGACAGAGGGCCTGCCGAGAAATGTAGCGGTTCAGGTCTCTGGCTGTAGGGAGTGCCTGAGCCTGCTGCTGCCGGGGGAGAATGGGAAGGATGCCACTTGTGCGAGGTGCGAGCAGGTGGAGGAGCTGCTCAGCCTGGTGGTGGAACTTAGAGAGGAGGTAGGGAGATTAAGAGCCATCAGAGAGTGCGAGCGGGAGATTGATTGGTGGTGTGACTCTCTGCGAGAAAGACGCAGAGATTGCAACCCCCAAATGGTAGTGGACCCTCTGCCTTGCCGCAGTCAAACTGAGAGAGCTAACCTGAGGGCGGAGGAGGAATGGCAGCAGGTTCCAGCTCGGCGATGCGGGCGACCCCCATCCCGACCTACCTCGGTTCCCCAGGTGCCTCTATGGAATAGGGTTGAAGCCCTGCAACTGGAGGGTGCGGTGGCTGAGGATGAAGTGGGAGAACTGCCTCCAAGTGTTCCCAAGGAGAGGCGTCCAGCTCCACGCTTAAAGACTGCCTTCTCCGGTAAAGAAAGGAGGGTGATAGTCGTAGGAGACTCCCTTCTAGGAGGAACTGAAGGCCCAATATGTCGGCCTGCCCCCACCCGTAGGGAGGTGTGCTGCCTCCCTGGGGCCCGGCTCAGGGATATTTCCAGGAAACTTCCTAGGTTGATCCGCTCCTCTGATTATTATCCCTTATTGATAGTTCAGGCTGGCAGTGATGAGGTCACTGATGGAAACCTGAGGACTATGAAAAATGACTTTAGGAGACTGGGGAGGTTAGTTGAAGGAGCAGGCGTACAGGTAGTATTTGCCTGTATTCCTACAGTGGCAGGGAAGGATGCTGAGACCACCAGAAGAACACACCTTATAAACGCGTGGCTGAAAGGCTGGTGCAAAAGCAAGAATTTGGGGTTCTTTGATCATGGGGCGGTCTACTCGGCAGCGGGCCTGGGGTCTGCTGATGGGTCTCACCTGTCTCGAAGGGGGAAACGGATCCTTGCCCAGGAGCTGGCAGGACTTGTGGAGAGGGCTTTAAACTAGATATGAAGGGGGTAGGGGATAAAACCAGGCCTGCTAGAGATGAGCCTGGGGGAGCGGCAATGGGATCAGGGATGAGGCGAGGGGCTCGGCTGAAGTGCGTCTACACCAATGCACGCAGCATGGGCAACAAAGAAGAAGAGTTGGAAGCCGTGGTGCGGCAGGCAAGCTATGACCTAGTCGCCATTACGGAAACATGGTGGGACTGCTCCCATGACTGGAGTGCTGCAATGGATGGCTCCAAGCTCTTCAGGAAGGATAGGCAAGGAAGAAGGGGTGGTGGTGTGGCTCTGTATGTTAGAGAGTGCTTTGATGTTACTGAGCTTGTGGCTGGGGATGATAAGGTTGAATCCCTATGGGTAAAGATCAGGGGAAGGGCTGACAAGGCAGACATATTGGTGGGCGTCTGCTATAGACCGCCGAACCAGGATGAAGAGACGGATGAGGCGTTCTATGAGCAGCTGGCAGAAGCTGCGAGGTCGCCGGCCCTTGTCCTCATGGGGGACTTCAACTTCCCTGACATATGCTGGGAATACAACGCAGCGCAGAAGAAGCAGTCTAGGAGGTTTCTGGAGTGTATGGAGGATAACTTTCTGATGCAGCTGGTGAGAGAGCCTACGAGAGGAGCTGCCCCGCTAGACCTGCTGTTCGCAAACAGAGAAGGTCTGGTGGAAGATGTGGTGGTGGGGGGCTGTCTTGGACAGAGTGACCATGAGATGGTAGAGTTCTCGATTCTTGGTGGAGCCAGGAGGAAGAACAGCCAAACTGTTACCTTGGACTTCCGGAGGGCGGACTTTGAATTGTTTAGAAAACTAGTAGGGGGAGTCCCCTGGGTTTCGGTCTTAGAGGGTCAAGGGGTCCAAGACAACTGGTTGCTCTTCAAGAAGGTAGTCTTACAGGCGCAGGAGCGGGCTGTCCCCCTGAGCTGCAAAAAGAGCCGGCGGGGAAGGAGACCGGCGTGGATGAATAGGGAACTATTCTTGAGGCTCCGGGAGAAAAAGAGAATCTACCTCCTGTGGAAGAAGGGACGGGCGACTCAGAAAGAGTACAGAGAAGTTGTGAAGATGTGCAGGGAGAAAATCAGAAAGGCGAAAGCCCAGCCCCAGCTCGAACTCAACCTGGCCGCTGGGATAAAAAGAAACAAGAAACCCTTTTACAAATATATCAACAGTAAGAGGAGAACTAAGGAGAATCTCCACTCTTTACTGGATGAGGCTGGGAATGTGACTACTGAGGATAAGGAAAAGGCGGAGGTCCTGAACGCCTTCTTTACGTCTGTCTTTAAAGGTCAGACCAGTTATCCTCAAGGCACTCCGCTTTTTGACCTGATAGTCTCGGCTGGGGAGCAGGCTAAACCATCCACGATTCAGGAGGAAAGAGTCAGAGACCTGCTACTCCAACTGGACTGTCCCAAGTCCATGGGGCCGGATGAGATTCACCCGAGAGTGCTGAGGGAACTGGCGGAGGTGATAGCCGAGCCGCTTTCCATCATCTCTCAGCGCTCCTTGTTGACTGGTGAAGTACCGGAAGACTGGAAGCTTGCCAATGTGACTCCCATCTACAAGAAGGGCTGTAAGGAGGACCCGGGGAACTACAGGCCTGTTAGCCTGACCTCGGTGCCGGGGAAGGTTATGGAGCAGATTGTCTTGAGGGAGATCACGCGGCAAGTGCGGGACAACCGGGGGATCAGGCCTAGCCAGCATGGGTTCACGAAGGGCAGGTCCTGCTTGACCAACCTGATCTCCTTCTATGATCTAGTGAGCCGCCTGGTGGATGAGGGAAAGGCTGTTGATGTAGTCTACCTAGACTTCAGCAAAGCCTTTGACACTGTCTCCCACAGTATTCTCCTGCAGAAGCTGGCAGTTCGTGGCTTGGACAGGTACACTCTTGGCTGGGTAAGGAAGTGGCTGGAGGGCCGGGCCCAGAGAGTGGTGGTCAATGGAGCCAAATCCGGCTGGCGACCGGTCACGAGTGGGGTTCCCCAGGGGTCGGTGCTGGGGCCTGTCCTCTTCAAGATCTTTATTGATGACCTGGATGAGGGCATTGAGTGCACCCTCAGTAAGTTTGCAGATGACACCAAGCTGGCTGGAAGTGTCGATCTGCCTGGGGGTAGTGAGGCCCTACAGAGGGATCTGGACAGGCTGGAGAGCTGGGCTGAAGCCAATGGGATGAGGTTTAATAAGACCAAATGCCGGGTCCTACACTTTGGCCACAGCAACCCCAAGCAACGCTACAGGCTTGGGGCGGAGTGGCTGGAAGACTGTGTAGAGGAAATGGACCTGGGGGTGTTGGTTGACGCTCGGCTAAACATGAGCCAGCAGTGTGCCCGGGTAGCCAAGAAGGCCAATGGCATCTTGGCTTGCATCAGAAGTAGTGTGACCAGCAGGAGCAGGGAAGTAATTGTCCCCCTGTACTCAGCTCTGGGGAGGCCGCACCTTGAGTACTGTGTCCAGTTCTGGGCCCCTCACTACAAGAAAGACATTGAGGCCCTGGAGCGTGTTCAAAGAAGGGCAACAAAACTGGAGAGGGGTCTGGAGCACAGGCCTTATGAGGAGCGGCTGAGGGAGCTGGGATTGTTCAGTCTGGAGAAGAGGAGGCTCAGGGGAGACCTTCTTGCTCTCTAGAACTACCTGAAGGGAGGTTGTAGCGAGCTGGGGGTCGGCCTCTTCTCTCGGGTAACTGGTGATAGGACTAGGGGGAATGGTTTCAAGCTGCGCCAGGGAAGATTCAGACTGGATATTAGGAAATACTACTTCTCTGAAAGGGTGGTCAGGCACTGGAATGGGTTGCCCAGGGAGGTGGTGGGGTCACCGACCCCGGAGCTGTTCAAGAAACGATTAGATGTTGTGTTGAGGGATATAGTTTAGCGAGAACCATGGGTGATAGGTGGATGGTAGGACTGGATGATCTTATAGGTCTTTTCCAACCTTAGTGATTCTGTGATTCTGTGATTCTGAGATTCTGTGATTGTTTTCACCCACAAATACCTGTTTTAACCCCAAAATAGGACAGTTTCTTCCAGAAATGCCACATTTCTCCCAAATATATCACATCTTCTCCAAGAAATACCAGGTTTCCCCCTTCAAATAGGACCTTTTCTCCCACAAATACCTCTTTTATCCCCAAAATTGGATAGTTTCTTCCAGAAAGGCCACATTTCTCCCAAATATATCACATCTCCAAGAAATACCAGGTTTCCCCCTTCAAATAGGACCTTTTCACCCACAAATACCTCTTTTATCCCCAAAATAGGACAGTTTCTTCCGACATGCCAGATTTCACCCAAATATAACACATCTTCTCCAAGAAATACCAGGTTTCCCCCAGGAAATAGGACCTTTTCACCCACAAATACCTCTTTTATCCCCAAAATAGGACAGTTTCTTCCTGACATGCCAGATTTCTCCCAAATAGATCACATCTTCTCCAAGAAATACCAGGTTTCCCCCTGGAAATACGACCTTTTAAACGACAAATACCTCTTTGATCCCCAAAATAGGACAGTTTCTGCCAGAAATGCCACATTTTTCCCAAATATATCACATCTTCTCCAAGAAATACCAGGTTTCCCCCTTCAAATAGGACCTTTTCACCCACAAATACTTGTTTTATCCCCAAAAGAGGACATTTTCTTCCTGACATGCCACATTTATCCCAAATAGATCACATCTTCTCCAAGAAATACCAGGGTTCCCCCTTCAAATAGGACCTTGTCGCCCACAAATACCTGTATTATCCCTCAAATTGGAAATTTTCTTCCAGAAATGCCACATTTCTCCCAAGTATAGAACATCTTCTCCAAGAAATACCTGGGTTCCCCCTGGAAATAGGACCTTTTCACCCTCAAATACCTCTTTTATCCCCAAAATAGGACAGTTTCTTCCAGAAATGCCACATTTCTCCCAAATATGTCACATTTTCTCCAAGAAATACCAGGATTACTCCTGAAATAGGACGTTTTCTCCCACAAATACCTTTTTTATCCCCAAAAGAGGACAGTTTCTTCCAGACATGCCACATTTCTCCCAAATATAACACATCTTCTCCAAGAAATACCAGGTTTCCCCCTTCAAATAGGACCTTTTCACCCACAAATACCTCTTTTATCCCCAAAGTAGGACATTTTCTTCCAGAAAGGCCACATTTCTCCCAAATATAGCACATCTTCTCCAAGAAATACCAGGTTTCCGCCTGGAAATAGGAGCTTTTCACCCACAAATAACTCTTTTTTCCCCAAAATAGAACAGTTTCTTCCTGACATGCCAGATTTCTCCGAAATACACCACATCTTCTCCAAGAAATACCATGTTTCCCCCTTTAAATAGGAACTTTTCTCCCTGAAATACCAGCCTTCTCCCCCCAAATTTGACTTTTTCTTCCAGAAATGCCTGACTTCTCCCAAATATATCACATCTTCTTCAAGAAATACCAGGTTTCCCCCTTCAAATAGGACCTTTTCACCCACAAATACCTCTTTTATCCCCAAAATAGGACAGTTCCTTCCTGAAATGCCACATTTCTCCCAAATATATCACATCTTCTCCAAGAAATACCAGGATTCCCCCTTCAAATAGGACCTTTTCACCCACAAATACCTCTTTTATCCCCAAAATAGGACAGTTTCTTCCAGAAATGCCACATTTCTCCTAAATATAGCACATCTTCTCCAAGAAATACCAGCTTTCCCCTTCAAATAGGACCTTTTCACCCACAAATACCTCTTTTATCCCCAAAAGAGGACAGTTTCTTCCAGAAAGGCCACATTTCACCCAAGTATATCACATCTTCTCCAAGAAATACCAGGTTTCCCCCTTCAAATAGGACCTTTTCACCCACAAATACCTCTTTTATACCCAAAACAGGACAGCTTCTTCCAGAAACGCCTGATTTCACCAAAATATATCACATCTTCTCCAAGAAATGCCAGCTTTCCCCCTTGAAATAGGACCTTTTCACCGAGAAATACCTCTTTCATTCCCAAAACAGGACAGTTTCTTCCAGAAATGCCAGATTTCTCCCAAATATATCACATCTTCTCCAAGAAATACCACGTTTCCCCCTTCAAATAGGACCTTTTCACCCACAAATACCTCTTTTATCCCCAAAGGAGGACAGTTTCTTCCAGAAAAGCCACATTTCTCCCAAATATATCACATCTTCTCCAAGAAATACCAGGTTTCCCCCTTCAAATAGGGCCTTTTCTCCCACAAATACCTGTTTTATCCCTCAAATTGGAAATTTTCTTCCAGAAATTAGAGATTTCTCCCAAATATATCACGTCTTCTCCAAGAAATACCAGGTTTCCCCCTTCAAATAGGAACTTTTCACCCTCAAATGCCTCTTTTATCCCCAAAAGAGGACAGTTTCTTCCAGAAATGCCACATTTCTCCCAAATATATCACATCTTCTCCAAGAAATACCACGTTTCCCCCTTCAAATAGGACCTTTTCTCCCACAAATACCAGCCTTCTCCCCCCAAATTGGACATTTTCTTCCAGAAATGCCACATTTCTCCCAAATAGATCACATCTTCTCCACGAAATACTAGGTTTCCCCCTTCAAATAGGACCTTTTCACCCACAAATACCTCTTTTATCCCCAAAATAGGACAGTTTCTTCCAGAAATGCCACATTTCTCCCAAATATATCACATCTTCGCCAAGAAATACCACGTTTCCCCCTTCAAATAGGACCTTTTCACCCACAAATACCTCTTTTATCCCCAAAATCGGACAGTTTCTTCCAGACATGCCACATTTCTCCCAAATATATCACATCTTCTCCAAGAAATACCAGCTCTCCCCTTCAAATAGGACCTTTTCACCCACAAATAGCTCTTTTATCCCCAAAAGAGGACAGTTTCTTCCAGAAATGCCACATTTCTCCCAAATATATCACATCTTCTCCAAGAAATACCACGTTTCCCCCTTCAAATAGGACATTTTCACCCACTAATACCTCTTTTATCCCCAAAAGAGGACAGTTTCTTCCAGAAATGCCAGATTTCTCCCAAATAGGTCTCATCTTCTCCAAGAAATACCAGGTTTCCCCCTTCAAATAGGACCTTTTCTCCCACAAATACCTCTTTTATCCCTCAAATTGGAAATTTTCTTCCAGAAATTAGAGATTTCTCCCAAATATATCACGTCTTCTCCAAGAAATACCAGGTTTCCCCCTTCAAATAGGACCTTTTCACCCACAAATACCTCTTTTATCCCCTAAATAGGACAGTTTCTTCCAGAAATGCCAGATTTCTCCCAAATATATCACATCTTCTCCAAGAAATACCAGGTTTCCCCCAGGGAATGGGACCTTTTCAACCACAAATACCTCTTTTATCCCCAAAAGAGGACAGTTTCTTCCAGACATGCCACATTTCTCCCAAATAGATCACATCTTCTCCAAGAAATACCACGTTTCCCCCTTCAAATAGGACCTTTTCACCCACAAGTACCTCTTTTATCCCCAAAATAGAACAGTTTCTTCAAGAAATGCCACATTACTCCCAAATATATCACATCTTCTCCAAGAAATACCACGTTTCCGCCTTCAAATACGACCTTTTCACCCACAAATACCTGCTTGACCCCCAAAATAGGACAGTTTCTTCCACAAATGCCACATTTCTCCAAAATATACCACATCTTCTCCAAGAAATACCAGCTTTCCCCTGGAAATAGGACCTTTTCACCCACAAATACCTGTTTGTTCCTCAAAATTGGACAGTTTCTTCCAGAAATGCCACATTTCTCCCAAATATATCACATCTTCTCCAAGAAATGCCGGATTCCTCCTGAAATAGGAACTTTTCTCCCACAAATACCAGACTTCTCCCCCCAAATTTGACATTTTCTTCCAGAAATGCCACATTTCTCCCAAGTATATCACATCTCCTACATGAAATACCAGGTTTCCCCCTTCAAATAGGACCTTTTCACCCACAAATACCTGTTTTATCCCCACAATAGGATAGTTTCTTCCAGAAATGCCAGATTTCTCCCAAATATATCACATCTTCTCCAAGAAATACCAGGTTTCCCCCTTCAAATAGGACCTTTTCTCCCACAAATACCTCTTTTATCCCCAAAAGAGGACAGTTTCTTCCAGAAAGGCCACATTTCTCCCAAATAGATCACATCTTCTCCAAGAAATACCACGTTTCCCCGTGGATATAGGACCTTTTCACCCACAAATACTTCTTTTATCCCCAAAATTTTACATTTTCTTCCAGACATGACACATTTCTCCCAAATATATCACATCTTCTCCAAGAAATACCAGGATTCCCCCTTCAAATAGGACCTTTTCTCCCACAAATAGCTCTTTTATCCCCAAAAGAGGACAGTTTCTGCCAGAAATGCCACATTTCTCCCAAATATACCACATCTTTTCCAAGAAATTCCACTATTCCCCCTTCAAATAGGAGCTGTTCTCCCACAAATACCAGCCTTCTCACCCAAAATAGGACATTTTCTTCCAGAAAGGCCACATTTCTCCCAAATAGATCACATCTTCTCCAAGAAATACCAGGTTTCCCCCTTCAAATAGGACCTTTTCACCCACAAATACCTCTTTTATCCCCAAAAGAGGACAGTTTCTTCCAGAAATGCCACATTTCTCCCAAATAGATCACATCTTCTCCAAGAAATACCAGGTTTCCCCCTTCAAATATGACCTTTTCACCCACAAATACCTGTTTTATCCCAATATAGGTCAGTTTCTTACAGAAATGCCACATTTCGCCCAAATATATCACATCTTCTCCAAGAAATACCTGCTTTCCCCCTTGAACTAGGACCCTGTCACCCGCAAAAACCTATTTTATCTCTTTCTTCCGAGCGACATTTCGTTTTCGCGTGTTTATCCGATGCTACACTTCATTTTTCTGTGACGAATAGAGTTGAAGTGGAAACCACACTAATAAGGCTGCTAGAAGCTCCAGGAGCGACACACGTTGTGCTTTCAGGGAGGACGTTCCAGAAAGTTGAGAGTTGTGGCTTGTTTCCTGCGGAGAAAAAACCCCCTGTTTTCAGGCAATGCAGGACGCTGAATTCGCGCGTTCTCGGCATAGGAATGCCGCTCCTTCGCTCTCGTGGCTCGAAAGCGGCACTCGCGCTGAACCGCTCCGGAGAGTCTGCAGTTGCTGGCCGGTCCATCGCGGTTCTGCCCGAGTGCCCCTTGCAGCCTTCAGCAGCGCTCTCGTTTCTCTCGGATGCCGGGAAAGAGCGACTTCAGCCGGATGCTTTTCTCCGACGAGTGAGCGGCTTCTTCTGCGCACATCGCAATGGAGAGCTTCTGACTTCTCCTTCTGTCCATGCAGAATGCACTACGCTTCTCTCTCATTCTTATCCCTTTCTTCTGAGCGACATTGCGTTTTGGAGTGTTTATCCCATGCTACACTTCAGCATTCTGTGACGAATAGAGTAGAAGAGAAAAGCCCCTCTAATAAGGCAGCTAGAAGTTCGAGGAGCGACACACGTTGTGCTTTCAGGGAGGACGTTGCAGAAAGTCGAGAGTTGTGGCTTCTTTCCTGCGGAGGAAAAAACCCTGTTTTCAGGCAATGCAGTAGGCTGAATTCGCACGTTCTCGGCATAGGAATACCGCTTCTTCGCTCTCGTGGCTCGAAAGTGGCACTCACGCTGAACCGCTCCGGAGAGCGGCTTCTTCTGCGCACATCGCAATGGAGAGCTTCTGACTTCTCCTTCTGTGTGTCGGTCCTCGAACTTCTAGCTACCTTATTAGCGGGGCTTTTCTCTTCTACTCTATTCGTCACAGAATGCTGAAGTGTAGCATGGGATAAACACTCCAAAACGAAATGTCGCTCGGAAGAAAGGGATAAGAATGAGAGAGAAGCGTAGTGCATTCTGCATGGACAGAAGGAGAAGTCAGAAGCGCTCCATTGCGATGTGCGCAGAAGAAGCCGCTCACTCGTCGGAGAAAAGCATCCGGCTGAAGTCGCCCGTTCTCGGCATCCGAGAGAAACGAGACCGCTGCTGAAGGCTGCAAGCGGCATTCGGGGATACAGGCGTTGTACCGGCCAGCAACTGCGAACTCTTCGGAGCGGTTCAGCGCGAGTACCGCTTTCCAGTGACGAGATCGTGAGAGGAGCGTCATTTTCGTCACAGGCTTCCGAATTGTAGAAACGGAGAGGCACCCAGCAACCAGGACGTCTTTTTACGGAAACCTGTGTTTCAAGTACAAAATGTCATGGCTTTGGGAGAATCATGGTTTTTCATGAATAAATGAAACCTCCTTCCCAGGGGAGAAAATATTCCGTATTTGGGGGAAACGGGACACTTCTAGTGCAAAATATCATCGATTTGGCGCCAGGCTGTATTTCCGGGGAATAAGGCCAGATATTTGGAGAAATGTGGTATTTCTGAGAGCAAATGTCCAGTTCTGGGGGATAAAAAAGGTATTTGTGGAAGAAAATGTGCCATTTTGGGGATAAATCAGGTATTTCTGGGAGAAAATGTCGTATTTCAGGGGGGAAGCCTGGTATTTGTGAGAGAAGATGTGATATATTTGGGAGAAAACTGGCATTTCTGGAAGAAAAAGTCCAATTTGGGGGGAGACAGCTGGTATTTGTGGGAGAAAAGGTTTTATTTCTTGGCGGGAACCAGGTATGTGTGGAAGAAAATGTCCTATTTGGTGATAAAACAGGTATTTCTGAGAGAAAAGGTCCTATTTCATGGGGGAAACCTGGTATGTGTGGGAGAAAATGTCCATTCTGGGGATAAAACAAGTATTTGTTGGAGAAAATGTCGTATTTCAGGTGGGAAACCTGGTATTTCTTGGAGAAGATGTGATATACTTGGGAGAAAAGTGGCATTTCTGGAAGAACAAGTCCAATTTGGGGGGAGAAAGATGGAATTTGTGGGAGAAGAGGTTCTATTTCATGGGGGAAACCTGGTATGTGTGGGAGAAAATGTCCCATGTTTGAGTTGAAATCGGATATTCCTTGAAGAGAATGACATATTTTCGTGGAGAAAAGTGGTATTTCTAGTAGAAAATGTCCTACGTTTGGGAAGCAATCTAGCATTTCTGGGCGAAAATGTCCTGATATGGGGAGAAAACAGGTAGTTGTGGGAGAACAGGTCCTATTTTGGGGGAGAAAGCTAGTATTTGTGGGAGAAAAGGTCCAATTTCATAAGGGAAACCTGTTTAGTGTGGGAGAAAATATCCTATTTTGGGGATAAAACAGGTATTTGTGGGAGAAAAGGTCCTATTTCAGGCAGGAAACCTGGTATGTGTTGGAGAAAGTGTTCTCTTTTATGAGTTGAAATCGGGTGTTCCTTGAAGAAAATGACATATTTTTGGGGCGAAAAGTGGTATTTCTTGTAGAAAATGTCATACGTTTGGGAAACAATGTTGCATTTGTGGGAGAAAATGTCCTGATTTGAGGAGGAATCTGGTATTTGTGGGAGAAAAAGAGGTATTTTGGGGGGTAAAGGTGGTATTTGTGAGAGAAAACGTCATGTTTTTTGGGATAAAGCAGGTATTTGTGGGAGAAAATATCCTATTTTGGGGATAAAACAGGCGTTTCTGGGAGAAAACGTCGTATTTCAGGGGGGAAACCAAGTATTTCTGGGAGAAGACGTTATACATTTGGGAGAAAACTGGCATTTCTGGAAGAAAAAGTCCGATTTGGGGAAAGAAAGCTGGTATTTGTGGGTGAAAAGGTCCTATTTGAAGGGGGAAAGCTGGTATTTCTTGGAGAAGATGTGATCTATTTGGGAGAAATGTGGTATTTCTGGCAGAAACTGTCCTATTTTGGGGATCAAAGAGGTATTTGTGGGTGAAAAGGTCCTATTTGAAGGGGGAAAGCTGGTATTTCTTGGAGAAGATGTGATATATTTGGGAGAAATCTGGCCTTTCTGGAAGAAACTGTCCTATTTTGGGGATAAAACAGGGATCTGTGAGAGAAAAGGTCCTACTTGAAGGAGGAAACCTGGTATTACATGGAGAAGATGTGATCTATTTGGGAGAAATCTGGCATTTCTGGAAGAAACTGTCCTCTTTTGGGGATCAAAGAGGTATTTGTGGGTGAAAAGGTCCTATTTGAAGGGGGAAACCTGGTATTTCTTGGAGAAGATGTTATATATTTGGGAGAAATCAGGCATTTCTAGAAGAAAATGTCCTATTTGGGGGGAGAAGGCTGGTATTTGTGGGTGAAAAGGTCCTATTTGAAGGGGGAAACCTGGTATTTCTTGGAGAAGATGTGATCTATTTGGGAGAAATGTGGCATGTCTGGAAGAAACTGTCCTATTTTGGGGATAAAGGAGGTATTTGTGGGTGAAAAGGTCCTATTTCAAGAGGGAAACCTGGTATTTCTTGGAGAAGATGTGATATACTTGGGAGAAATGTGGCATTTCTGGAAGAAACTGTCCTCTTTTGGGGATAAAAGAGGTATTAGTGGGTAAAAAGGTCCTATTTGTGGGTGTAAAGGTCCTATTTCAAGAGGGAAACCTGGTATTTCTTGGAGAAGATGTGATATACTTGGGAGAAATGTGGCATTTCTGGAAGAAACTGTCCTCTTTTGGGGATCAAACAGGTATTTGTGGGTGAAAAGGTCCTATCTGAAGGGGGAACCCTGGTATTTCTTGGAGGAGATGTGATATATTTGGGAGAAATGTGGCATGTCTGGCAGAAACTGTCCTCTTTTGGGGATAAAACAGGTATTTGTGGGTGAAAAGTTCCTATTTGAAGGGGGAAACCTGGTATTTCTTGGAGAAGATGTGATATATTTGGGAGAAATCTGGCATTTCTGGAAGAAAATGTCCAATTTGGGGGGAGAAAACTAGAATTTGTGGGAGAAAAGGTCCTATTTGAAGGGGGAAAGCTGGTATTTCTTGGAGAAGATGTGATCTATCTGGGAGAAATGTGGCATTTCTGGAAGAAACTGTCCTATTTTGGGGATGAAACAGGTATTTGTGGGAGAAAAGGTCCTATTTCAGGAGGAAACCTGGTATTTCTTGGAGAAGATGTGATATACTTGGGAGAAATGTGGCCTTTGTGGAAGAAACTGTCCTATTTTGGGGATAAAAGAGGTATTTGTGGGTGAAAAGGTCCTATTTGAAGGGGGAAACCTGGTATTTCTTGGAGAAGATGTGATATATTTGGGAGAAATGTGGCATTTCTGGAAGAAAAAGTCAAATGTGGGGGGAGAAGGCTGGTATCTGTGGGTGAAAAAGTCCTATTTCAGGAGGAAACCTGGTATTTCTTGGAGAAGATGTGATATATTTGGGAGAAATGTGGCATTTCTGGAAGAAACTGTCCTATTTTGGGGATAAAAGAGGTATTTGTGGGTGAAAAGGTCTTATTTGAAGGGGGAATGCTGGTATTTTTTGGAGAAGATGTGATATATTTGGGAGAAATGTGGCATTTGTGGAAGAAACTGTCTTATTTTGGGGATAAAACAGGTATTTGTGGGTGAAAAGGTCCTATTTCAGGAGGAAACCTGGTATTTCTTGGAGAAGATGTGATATATTTGGGAGAAATGTGGCATGTCAGGAAGAAACTGTCCTATTTTGGGCATAAAAGAGGTATTTGTGGGTGAAAAGGTCCTATTTGAAGGGGGACACCTGGTATTTCTTGGAGAAGATGTGATATACTTGGGAGAAATGTGGCCTTTCTGGAAGAAACTGTCCTATTTTGGGGATAAAACAGGTATTTGTGGGTGAAAAGGTCCTATTTGAAGGGGGAAACGTGGTATTTCTTGGAGAAGATGTGGTATATTTGGGAGAAATGTGGCATTTCTGGAAGAAACTGTCCTATTTTGTGCATCAAACAGGTATTTGTGGGTGAAAATGTCCTATTTGAAGGGGGAAACCTGGTATTTCTTGGAGAAGATGTGATATATTTGGGAGAAATCTGGCCTTTCTGGAAGAAAATGTCCTATCTGCGGGGAGAAGGCGGGCATTTGTGGGAGAAAATGTGCTATTTCAAGGGGGAAACATGGTATTTCTTGGAGAAGATGTGATATATTCGGGAGAAATGTGGCATGTCTGGAAGAAACTGTCCTATTTAAGGGATAAAACAGGTATTTGTGGGTGAAAAGGTCGTATTTGAACGGGGTAACCTGGCATTTCTTGGAGGAGATGTGATAAATTTGGGAGAAATGTGGCATTCCTGGAAGAAAAAGTTCAATTTGGGGGGAGAAGGCTGGCATTTGTGGGAGAAAAGGTCCTATTTCAAGGGGGAAACCTGGCATTTCTTGGAGAAGATGTGATATATTTGGGAGAAATGTGGCATTTCTGGAAGAAACTGTCCTATTTTGGGGATAAAAGAGGAATTTGTGGGTGAAAAGGTCCGATTTCAAGGGGGAAACGTGGTATTTCTTGGAGAAGATGTGATATATTTGGGAGAAATGTGGCATGTCTGGCAGAAACTGTCCTCCTTTGGGGATAAAAGAGGTATTTGTGGGTGAAAAGGTCCTATTTGAAGGGGGAAACCTGGTATTTCTTGGAGAAGATGTGATATATTTGGGAGAAATCTGGCCTTTCTGGAAGAAAATGTCCAATTTGAAGGAAGAATGCTGCTATTTGTGTTTGAAAAGTTCCTATTTGAAGTGGGAATCCTGGTATTTCTTGGAGAAGATGTGATATATTTGGGAGAAATGTGGCATTTCTGGAAGAAACTGTCCTATTTTGGGGATGAAACAGGTATTTGTGGGTGAAAAGGTCCTATTTGAAGGGGGAATCCTGGTATTTCTTGGAGAAGATGTGATATATTTGGGAGAAATCTGGCCTTTCTGGAAGAAACTGTCCTATTTTGGGGATAAAACAGGGATCTGTGAGAGAAAAGGTCCTACTTGAAGGAGGAAACCTGGTATTACATGGAGAAGATGTGATCTATTTGGGAGAAATCTGGCATTTCTGGAAGAAACTGTCCTCTTTTGGGGATCAAAGAGGTATTTGTGGGTGAAAAGGTCCTATTTGAAGGGGGAAACCTGGTATTTCTTGGAGAAGATGTGATATATTTGGGAGAAATCAGGCATTTCTAGAAGAAAATGTCCTATTTGGGGGGAGAAGGCTGGTATTTGTGGGTGAAAAGGTCCTATTTTTAGGGGGAAACCTGGTATTTCTTGGAGAAGATGTGATCTATTTGGGAGAAATGTGGCATGTCTGGAAGAAACTGTCCTATTTTGGGGATAAAGGAGGTATTTGTGGGTGAAAAGGTCCTATTTCAAGAGGGAAACCTGGTATTTCTTGGAGAAGATGTGATATACTTGGGAGAAATGTGGCATTTCTGGAAGAAACTGTCCTCTTTTGGGGATAAAAGAGGTATTAGTGGGTAAAAAGGTCCTATTTGTGGGTGTAAAGGTCCTATTTCAAGAGGGAAACCTGGTATTTCTTGGAGAAGATGTGATATACTTGGGAGAAATGTGGCATTTCTGGAAGAAACTGTCCTCTTTTGGGGATCAAACAGGTATTTGTGGGTGAAAAGGTCCTATCTGAAGGGGGAACCCTGGTATTTCTTGGAGGAGATGTGATATATTTGGGAGAAATGTGGCATGTCTGGCAGAAACTGTCCTCTTTTGGGGATAAAAGAGGTATTTGTGGGTGAAAAGTTCCTATTTGAAGGGGGAAACCTGGTATTTCTTGGAGAAGATGTGATATATTTGGGAGAAATCTGGCATTTCTGGAAGAAAATGTCCAATTTGGGGGGAGAAAACTAGAATTTGTGGGAGAAAAGGTCCTATTTGAAGGGGGAAAGCTGGTATTTCTTGGAGAAGATGTGATCTATCTGGGAGAAATGTGGCATTTCTGGAAGAAACTGTCCTATTTTGGGGATGAAACAGGTATTTGTGGGAGAAAAGGTCCTATTTCAGGAGGAAACCTGGTATTTCTTGGAGAAGATGTGATATACTTGGGAGAAATGTGGCCTTTGTGGAAGAAACTGTCCTATTTTGGGGATAAAAGAGGTATTTGTGGGTGAAAAGGTCCTATTTGAAGGGGGAAACCTGGTATTTCTTGGAGAAGATGTGATATATTTGGGAGAAATCTGGCATTTCTGGAAGAATAAGTCAAATGTGGGGGGAGAAGGCTGGTATCTGTGGGTGAAAAAGTCCTATTTCAGGAGGAAACCTGGTATTTCTTGGAGAAGATGTGATATATTTGGGAGAAATGTGGCATTTCTGGAAGAAACTGTCCTATTTTGGGCATAAAAGAGGTATTTGTGGGTGAAAAGGTCTTATTTGAAGGGGGAAACCTGGTATTTTTTGGAGAAGATGTGATATATTTGGGAGAAATGTGGCATTTGTGGAAGAAACTGTCTTATTTTGGGGATAAAACAGGTATTTGTGGGTGAAAAGGTCCTATTTCAGGAGGAAACCTGGTATTTCTTGGAGAAGATGTGATATATTTGGGAGAAATGTGGCATGTCAAGAAGAAACTGTCCTATTTTGGGGATAAAAGAGGTATTTGTGGGTGAAAAGGTCCTATTTGAAGGGGGACACCTGGTATTTCTTGGAGAAGATGTGATATACTTGGGAGAAATGTGGCCTTTCTGGAAGAAACTGTCCTATTTTGGGGATAAAAGAGGTATTTGTGGGTGAAAAGGTCCTATTTGAAGGGGGAAACGTGGTATTTCTTGGAGAAGATGTGGTATATTTGGGAGAAATGTGGCATTTCTGGAAGAAACTGTCCTCTTTTGTGCATCAAACAGGTATTTGTGGGTGAAAATGTCCTATTTGAAGGGGGAAACCTGGTATTTCTTGGAGAAGATGTGATATATTTGGGAGAAATCTGGCCTTTCTGGAAGAAAATGTCCTATCTGCGGGGAGAAGGCGGGCATTTGTGGGAGAAAATGTGCTATTTCAAGGGGGAAACATGGTATTTCTTGGAGAAGATGTGATATATTTGGGAGAAATGTGGCATGTCTGGAAGAAACTGTCCTATTTAAGGGATAAAACAGGTATTTGTGGGTGAAAAGGTCGTATTTGAACGGGGTAACCTGGCATTTCTTGGAGGAGATGTGATAAATTTGGGAGAAATGTGGCATTCCTGGAAGAAAAAGTTCAATTTGGGGGGAGAAGGCTGGCATTTGTGGGAGAAAAGGTCCTATTTCAAGGGGGAAACCTGGCATTTCTTGGAGAAGATGTGATATATTTGGGAGAAATGTGGCATTTCTGGAAGAAACTGTCCTATTTTGGGGATAAAAGAGGAATTTGTGGGTGAAAAGGTCCGATTTCAAGGGGGAAACGTGGTATTTCTTGGAGAAGATGTGATATATTTGGGAGAAATGTGGCATGTCTGGCAGAAACTGTCCTCCTTTGGGGATAAAAGAGGTATTTGTGGGTGAAAAGGTCCTATTTGAAGGGGGAAACCTGGTATTTCTTGGAGAAGATGTGATATATTTGGGAGAAATCTGGCCTTTCTGGAAGAAAATGTCCAATTTGAAGGAAGAATGCTGCTATTTGTGTTTGAAAAGTTCCTATTTGAAGGGGGAATCCTGGTATTTCTTGGAGAAGATGTGATATATTTGGGAGAAATGTGGCATTTCTGGAAGAAACTGTCCTATTTTGGGGATGAAACAGGTATTTGTGGGTGAAAAGGTCCTATTTGAAGGGGGAAACGTGGTATTTCTTGGAGAAGATGTGATATATTTGGGAGAAATGTGGCATTTCTGGAAGAAACTGTCCATTTTTGGGGGGAGAAGGCTGGTATTTGTGGGTGAAAAGGTCCTATTTGAAGGGGAACCCTGGTATTTCTTGGAGAAGATGTGATATATTTGGGAGAAATCTGGCATTTCTGGAAGAAAATGTCCAATTTTGAGGAACAAACAGGTATTTGTGGGTGAAAAGGTCGTATTTGAAGGGGGAAAGCTGGTATTTCTTGGAGAAGATGTGATCTATTTGGGAGAAATGTGGCATGTCAGGAAGAAACTGTCCTCTTTTGGGGATAAAAGAGGTATTTGTGGGAGAAAAGGTCCAATTTCAGGAGGAAACCTGGTATTTCTTGGAGAAGATGTGATATACTTGGGAGAAATGTGGCCTTTCTGGAAGCAACTGTCCTCTTTTGGGGATAAAAGAGGTATTTGTGGGTGAAAAGGTCCTATTTGAAGGGGGAATCCTGGTATTTCTTGGAGAAGATGTGATATATTTGGGAGAAATCTGGCATTTCTGGAAGAAAAAGTCAAATGTGGGGGGAGAAGGCTGGTATCTGTGGGTGAAAAGGTCCTATTTCAGGAGGAAACCTGGTATTTCTTGGAGAAGATGTGATATATTTGGGAGAAATGTGGCATTTGTGGAAGAAACTGTCTTATTTTGGGGATAAAACAGGTATTTGTGGGTGAAACGGTCCTATTTCAGGAGGAAACCTGGTATTTCTTGGAGAAGATGTTCTATATTTGGGAGAAATGTGGCATGTCAGGAAGAAACTGTCCTATTTTGGGGATAAAAGAGGTATTTGTGGGTGAAAAGGTCCTATTTGAAGGGGGAAACCTGGTATTTCTTGGAGAAGATGTGGTGAATTTGGGAGAAATGTGGCATTTCTGGAATTAAATGTCCAATTTGAAGGGAGAATGCTGCTATTTGTGGGTGAAGAGGTCCTATTTGAAGGGGGAAAGCTGGTATTTCTTGGAGAAGATGTGATATATTTGGGAGAAATGTGGCATTTCTGCAGGAAACTGTCCTATTTTGGGGTTAAATAGGTATTTGTGGGTGAAAAGGTCCTATTTGAAGGGGAAATCCAGTATTTCTTGGAGAAGATGTGATATATTTGGGAGAAATCTGGCATGTCAGGAAGAAACTGTCCTCTTTTGGGGATCAACGAGGTATTTGTGGGTGAAAAGGTCCTATTTGAAGGGGGAAACCTGGTATTTCTTGGAGAAGATGTGATATATTTGGGAGAAATCTGGCATGTCAGGAAGAAAATGTCCTATTTTGGGGATAAAAGAGGTATTTGTGGGTGAAAAGGTCCAATTTCAAGGGGGAAACGTGGTATTTCTTGGAGAAGATGTGATATATTTGGGAGAAATGTGGCATGTCTGGAAGAAAATTCCAACTTTGGGGGAGAATGCTGGTATTTGTGGGAGAAAATGTCCTATTTCAAGGGGGAAACCTGGTATTTCTTGGAGAAGATGTTCTATATTTGGGAGAAATGTGGCATGTCAGGAAGAAACTGTCCTATTTTGGGGATAAAAGAGGTATTTGTGGGTGAAAAGGTCCTATTTGAAGGGGGAAACCTGGTATTTCTTGGAGAAGATGTGATATATTTGGGAGAAATGTGGCATTTCTGGGAGAAACTGTCCAATTTGAAGGGAGAATGCTGCTATTTGTGGGTGAAGAGGTCCTATTTGAAGGGGGAATCCTGGTATTTCTTGGAGAAGATGTGATCTATTTGGGAGAAATCTGGCCTTTCTGGAAGAAACTGTCCTATTTTGGGGATAAAACAGGGATCTGTGAGAGAAAAGGTCCTACTTGAAGGAGGAAACCTGGTATTACATGGAGAAGATGTGATATATTTGGGAGAAATCTGGCATGTCAGGAAGAAACTGTCCTCTTTTGGGGATCAAAGAGGTATTTGTGGGTGAAAAGGTCCTGTTTGAAGGGGGAAACCT
This sequence comes from Lophura swinhoii, assembly GCA_030408155.1. Classification (NCBI taxonomy): domain Eukaryota; kingdom Metazoa; phylum Chordata; class Aves; order Galliformes; family Phasianidae; genus Lophura; species Lophura swinhoii. The sequence goes on along the minus strand of JASCYN010000149.1, from coordinate 14,011,925 downwards.
GGTATTTCTTGGAGAAGATGTGATATATTTGGGAGAAATCTGGCATGTCAGGAAGAAAATGTCCAATTTGGGGAATAGAACAGGTATTTGTGGGTGACAAGGTCCAATTTCAAGGGGGAAACGTGGTATTTCTTGGAGAAGATGTGATATATTTGGGAGAAATGTGGCATGTCTGGAAGAAAATTCCAACTTTGGGGGAGAATGCTGGTATTTGTGGGAGAAAATGTCCTATTTCTAGGGGGAAACCTGGTATTTCTTGGAGAACGTGTCCTCTTTTTTGAGTTGAAATCGGGTATTCCTTGAAGAAAATGACCTATTTTGGGGGAGAAAAGTGGTATTTGTGGTAGAAAATGTCCCACGTTTGGAAACAATCTAGCATTTCTGGGAGAAAATGTCCTGATTTGGGGAGAAAGCAGGTATTTGTGGGAGAAAAAGAGGTATTTTGGGGGGGTAAAGGTGGTATTTGTGGGAGAAAATGTACTGTTTTGGGGGATAAAAGAGGTATTTGTGGGAGAAAAGGTCCTATTTTGGGGGAGTAAGGTGGTATTTCTGGAAGAAAATGTCTCATTTTTGGGATAAAACAGGTATTTGTGGGAGAAAATGTCTTATTTTTGGGATGAAACAGGTATTTGTGGGTGATTGGTTCCTATTTCAGGGGAGAAAGCTGGTATTTGTGGTAGAAAATGTCCTGTTTTGGGGATAAAACAGGCATTTCTTGGAGAAGATGTTATATATTTGGGAGTAAACTGGCATTTCTGGAAGAAAAAGTCCAATTTGGGGGGAGAAAACTGGAATTTGTGGGAGAAAAGGTCCTATTTCGGGTGGGGAGCCTGTTATGTGTTGGAGAAAATGTCCCATGTTTGAGTTGAAATCGGGTATTCCTTGAACAGAACGACCTATTTTGGGGGAGAAATGTGGTATATCTGGTAGAAAATGTCCTACGTTTGGGAAACAATCTAGCATTTCTGGGAGAAAATGTTGTGATTTGGGGAGAAAGCAGGTATTTGTGGGAGAATTTAACATCTTTATCAATGACATCGATGACGGAATTGAGTGCACCCTCAGGAAGTTTGCTGACGACACCAAGCTGAGTGGTGCGGTCGACACGGTTGAAGGAAGGGATGCCATTCAGAGGGACTTGGAGAGGCTAGAATGGTGGGCCCGGGTGAACCTGATGCGGTTCAAGACGGCAAAGTGCAGAGTTTTGCACTTGGGCCGGAGAAATCCCAGGCATCCCTACAGGCTGGAAGGAGCGGTCCTTGAGAGCAGCCGTGTGGAGAAGGACTTGGGGGTCCTGATAGATGAAAAACTGACTATGAGCCAGCAGCGTGCCCTTGTGGCTCGGAAGGCGAATGGTATCCTGGGCTCCATCAGCAGAGGGGTGGCCAGCAGGGACAGGGAGGTGATTGTTCCCCTCTCCTCTGCTCTTGTGAGGCCCCATCTGGAGTACTGTGTCCAGGTCTGGAGCCCCCAGTACAAGAAAGACAGGGAGCTGTTGGAGAGGGTCCAGAGGAGAGCCAGCAAAATGATCAGGGGATTGGAGCACCTCCCCTATGAGGACAGGCTGAAGGAGCTGGGCTTGTTCAGCCTGGAGAAAAGAAGGCTGCGGGGTGAGCTCATTGCAGCCTTTCAGTACCTAAAGGGAGCCTACAAAGAGGAGGGGAATCAACTCTTGGAAAGGGGAGATAACAGCAGGACAAGGGGAAATGGTTTGAAGTTGAGGGAAGGGAGATTGAGGTTGGACATCAGGGGGAACTTCTTTACAGAGAGAGTGGTGAGGTAGTGGAACAGGCTGGCCAGAGAGGTTGTGGATGCCCCGTCCCTGGAGGTGTTCAAGGCCAGATTGGATGAGGCCCTGGGCAGCCTGGTCTAGCATGAGGTGGGATGATTGGTGGCCCTGCGTGTGGCAGGGGGGTTGGAGATTCATGATCCTTGAGGTCCCTTCCAACCCTGGCAATTCTGTGATTCTGTGATTCTGTCTTTTGGGGGAGAAAGGTGGTATTTGTGGGAGAAAATGTCCTGTTTGGGGGATACAAGAGGTATTTGTGGGAGAAAATGTCCTATTTTGGGGATACAAGAGGTATTTGTGGGTGAATGGGAACTATTTCAGGGGAGAAAGCTGGTATTTGTGGGAGAAAATGTCCGATTTGGGGGTAAGTAAGGTGGTATTTGTGGAAGAAGATGTGATATATTTGGGAGAAAAGAGGCATTTCTGGAAGAAAAAGTCCAATTTGGGGGGAGAAAGCTGGTATTTGTGGGAGAAAATGTGGTATTTTTGATTTGAAATCGGGTATTCCTTGAAGAAAATGACCTATTTTGGGGGAGAAAGCTGGTATATGTGGAAGAAAATGTCCTCTTTTTGATTTGAAATCGGATGTTCCTTGAAGAAAATGACCTATTTTGGGGGAGAAACCTGGTATTTCTGGGAGGAAATGTCCTGAATTGGGGAGAAATCTGGTATTTGTGGGAGAAAAAGAGGTATTTTGGGGGAGAAAGGTGGTATTTGTGGGAGAAAATGTCCTGTTTTGGGGGATAAAACAGGTATTTGTGGGAGAAAATGTCCTATTTTGGGGGAGTAAGGTGGTATTTGTGGGAGAAAATGTCCTGTTTTGGGGGATAAAACAGGTATTTGCGGGTGAAGGGGTACTATTTCAGGGGAGAAAGCTGGTATTTGTGGGAGAAAATGTCCAATCTGGGGGGAGTATGGTTTCCCCCTTGAAATAGGACCTTTTCAGCCACAAATACCTGTTTTCCTTGCTTCCTGCCGTGTGTAACGGTCATTGCTGAGGAGTCCAGCTTCAGAGCAGGGCTGTTTTGTGAAGGCAGCACAAGCACGCTGCCGGTGCCTGGGGCTGGCAGCTTGTGGGCGGGCTGCTGAGGCAGCAGGGGCGGAGCTGGCTCTTATCTCTTGGCGTGACCTTGACTGCTCATTGGGGTATTAAAAGCAGCTCTTGGAGGGCAGAAGCTAGCTTTGGCCCACATCCCTTTCCAGGACATCAGCTCTCCTACTGACAGACCTCGAGAGCGCAGGTTCAAACATGGTCTCTACCAGGCGGCGGGCTTGCCCCAAGAGGACTGTGGCGACCCAGACAGAGGGCCTGCCGAGAAATGTAGCGGTTCAGGTCTCTGGCTGTAGGGAGTGCCTGAGCCTGCTGCTGCCGGGGGAGAATGGGAAGGATGCCACTTGTGCGAGGTGCGAGCAGGTGGAGGAGCTGCTCAGCCTGGTGGTGGAACTTAGAGAGGAGGTAGGGAGATTAAGAGCCATCAGAGAGTGCGAGCGGGAGATTGATTGGTGGTGTGACTCTCTGCGAGAAAGACGCAGAGATTGCAACCCCCAAATGGTAGTGGACCCTCTGCCTTGCCGCAGTCAAACTGAGAGAGCTAACCTGAGGGCGGAGGAGGAATGGCAGCAGGTTCCAGCTCGGCGATGCGGGCGACCCCCATCCCGACCTACCTCGGTTCCCCAGGTGCCTCTATGTAATAGGGTTGAAGCCCTGCAACTGGAGGGTGCGGTGGCTGAGGATGAAGTGGGAGAACTGCCTCCAAGTGTTCCCAAGGAGAGGCGTCCAGCTCCACGCTTAAAGACTGCCTTCTCCGGTAAAGAAAGGAGGGTGATAGTCGTAGGAGACTCCCTTCTAGGAGGAACTGAAGGCCCAATATGTCGGCCTGCCCCCACCCGTAGGGAGGTGTGCTGCCTCCCTGGGGCCCGGCTCAGGGATATTTCCAGGAAACTTCCTAGGTTGATCCGCTCCTCTGATTATTATCCCTTATTGATAGTTCAGGCTGGCAGTGATGAGGTCACTGATGGAAACCTGAGGACTATGAAAAATGACTTTAGGAGACTGGGGAGGTTAGTTGAAGGAGCAGGCGTACAGGTAGTATTTGCCTGTATTCCTACAGTGGCAGGGAAGGATGCTGAGACCACCAGAAGAACACACCTTATAAACGCGTGGCTGAAAGGCTGGTGCAAAAGCAAGAATTTGGGGTTCTTTGATCATGGGGCGGTCTACTCGGCAGCGGGCCTGGGGTCTGCTGATGGGTCTCACCTGTCTCGAAGGGGGAAACGGATCCTTGCCCAGGAGCTGGCAGGACTTGTGGAGAGGGCTTTAAACTAGATATGAAGGGGGTAGGGGATAAAACCAGGCCTGCTAGAGATGAGCCTGGGGGAGCGGCAATGGGATCAGGGATGAGGCGAGGGGCTCGGCTGAAGTGCGTCTACACCAATGCACGCAGCATGGGCAACAAAGAAGAAGAGTTGGAAGCCGTGGTGCGGCAGGCAAGCTATGACCTAGTCGCCATTACGGAAACATGGTGGGACTGCTCCCATGACTGGAGTGCTGCAATGGATGGCTCCAAGCTCTTCAGGAAGGATAGGCAAGGAAGAAGGGGTGGTGGTGTGGCTCTGTATGTTAGAGAGTGCTTTGATGTTACTGAGCTTGTGGCTGGGGATGATAAGGTTGAATCCCTATGGGTAAAGATCAGGGGAAGGGCTGACAAGGCAGACATATTGGTGGGCGTCTGCTATAGACCGCCGAACCAGGATGAAGAGACGGATGAGGCGTTCTATGAGCAGCTGGCAGAAGCTGCGAGGTCGCCGGCCCTTGTCCTCATGGGGGACTTCAACTTCCCTGACATATGCTGGGAATACAACGCAGCGCAGAAGAAGCAGTCTAGGAGGTTTCTGGAGTGTATGGAGGATAACTTTCTGATGCAGCTGGTGAGAGAGCCTACGAGAGGAGCTGCCCCGCTAGACCTGCTGTTCGCAAACAGAGAAGGTCTGGTGGAAGATGTGGTGGTGGGGGGCTGTCTTGGACAGAGTGACCATGAGATGGTAGAGTTCTCGATTCTTGGTGGAGCCAGGAGGAAGAACAGCCAAACTGTTACCTTGGACTTCCGGAGGGCAGACTTTGAATTGTTTAGAAGACTAGTAGGGGGAGTCCCCTGGGTTTCGGTCTTAGAGGGTCAAGGGGTCCAAGACAACTGGTTGCTCTTCAAGAAGGTAGTCTTACAGGCGCAGGAGCGGGCTGTCCCCCTGAGCTGCAAAAAGAGCCGGCGGGGAAGGAGACCGGCGTGGATGAATAGGGAACTATTCTTGAGGCTCCGGGAGAAAAAGAGAATCTACCTCCTGTGGAAGAAGGGACGGGCGACTCAGAAAGAGTACAGAGAAGTTGTGAAGATGTGCAGGGAGAAAATCAGAAAGGCGAAAGCCCAGCCCCAGCTCGAACTCAACCTGGCCGCTGGGATAAAAAGAAACAAGAAACCCTTTTACAAATATATCAACAGTAAGAGGAGAACTAAGGAGAATCTCCACTCTTTACTGGATGAGGCTGGGAATGTGACTACTGAGGATAAGGAAAAGGCGGAGGTCCTGAACGCCTTCTTTACGTCTGTCTTTAAAGGTCAGACCAGTTATCCTCAAGGCACTCCGCTTTTTGACCTGATAGTCTCGGCTGGGGAGCAGGCTAAACCATCCACGATTCAGGAGGAAAGAGTCAGAGACCTGCTACTCCAACTGGACTGTCCCAAGTCCATGGGGCCGGATGAGATTCACCCGAGAGTGCTGAGGGAACTGGCGGAGGTGATAGCCGAGCTGCTTTCCATCATCTCTCAGCGCTCCTTGTTGACTGGTGAAGTACCAGAAGACTGGAAGCTTGCCAATGTGACTCCCATCTACAAGAAGGGCTGTAAGGAGGACCCGGGGAACTACAGGCCTGTTAGCCTGACCTCGGTGCCGGGGAAGGTTATGGAGCAGATTGTCTTGAGGGAGATCACGCGGCAAGTGCGGGACAACCGGGGGATCAGGCCTAGCCAGCATGGGTTCACGAAGGGCAGGTCCTGCTTGACCAACCTGATCTCCTTCTATGATCTAGTGAGCCGCCTGGTGGATGAGGGAAAGGCTGTTGATGTAGTCTACCTAGACTTCAGCAAAGCCTTTGACACTGTCTCCCACAGTATTCTTCTGCAGAAGCTGGCAGTTCGTGGCTTGGACAGGTACACTCTTGGCTGGGTAAGGAAGTGGCTGGAGGGCCGGGCCCAGAGAGTGGTGGTCAATGGAGCCAAATCCGGCTGGCGACCGGTCACGAGTGGGGTTCCCCAGGGGTCGGTGCTGGGGCCTGTCCTCTTCAAGATCTTTATTGATGACCTGGATGAGGGCATTGAGTGCACCCTCAGTAAGTTTGCAGATGACACCAAGCTGGCTGGAAGTGTCGATCTGCCTGGGGGTAGTGAGGCCCTACAGAGGGATCTGGACAGGCTGGAGAGCTGGGCTGAAGCCAATGGGATGAGGTTTAATAAGACCAAATGCCGGGTCCTACACTTTGGCCACAGCAACCCCAAGCAACGCTACAGGCTTGGGGCGGAGTGGCTGGAAGACTGTGTAGAGGAAATGGACCTGGGGGTGTTGGTTGACGCTCGGCTAAACATGAGCCAGCAGTGTGCCCGGGTAGCCAAGAAGGCCAATGGCATCTTGGCTTGCATCAGAAGTAGTGTGACCAGCAGGAGCAGGGAAGTAATTGTCCCCCTGTACTCAGCTCTGGGGAGGCCGCACCTTGAGTACTGTGTCCAGTTCTGGGCCCCTCACTACAAGAAAGACATTGAGGCCCTGGAGCGTGTTCAAAGAAGGGCAACAAAACTGGAGAGGGGTCTGGAGCACAGGCCTTATGAGGAGCGGCTGAGGGAGCTGGGATTGTTCAGTCTGGAGAAGAGGAGGCTCAGGGGAGACCTTCTTGCTCTCTAGAACTACCTGAAGGGAGGTTGTAGCGAGCTGGGGGTCGGCCTCTTCTCTCGGGTAACTGGTGATAGGACTAGGGGGAATGGTTTCAAGCTGCGCCAGGGAAGATTCAGACTGGATATTAGGAAATACTACTTCTCTGAAAGGGTGGTCAGGCACTGGAATGGGTTGCCCAGGGAGGTGGTGGGGTCACCGACCCCGGAGCTGTTCAAGAAACGATTAGATGTTGTGTTGAGGGATATAGTTTAGCGAGAACCATGGGTGATAGGTGGATGGTAGGACTGGATGATCTTATAGGTCTTTTCCAACCTTAGTGATTCTGTGATTCTGTGATTCTGTGATTCTGAGATTCTGTGATTGTTTTCACCCACAAATACCTGTTTTAACCCCAAAATAGGACAGTTTCTTCCAGAAATGCCACATTTCTCCCAAATATATCACATCTTCTCCAAGAAATACCAGGTTTCCCCCTTCAAATAGGACCTTTTCACCCACAAATACCTGTTTTAACCCCAAAATAGGACAGTTTCTTCCAGAAATGCCACATTTCTACCAAATATATCACATCTTCTCCAAGAAATACCAGGTTTCCCCCTTCAAATAGGACCTTTTCTCCCACAAATACCTCTTTTATCCCCAAAATTGGATAGTTTCTTCCAGAAAGGCCACATTTCTCCCAAATATATCACATCTCCAAGAAATACCAGGTTTCCCCCTTCAAATAGGACCTTTTCACCCACAAATACCTCTTTTATCCCCAAAAGAGGACAGTTTCTTCCAGAAAGGCCACATTTCTCCCAAATATAACACATCTTCTCCAAGAAATACAAGGATTCCCCCTTCAAATAGGACCTTTTCAAACACAAATACCTCTTTTATCCCCAAAATAGGACAGTTTCTTCCTGACATGCCAGATTTCTCCAAAATATATCACATCTTCTCCAAGAAATACCAGCATTCCCCATCGAAATAGGAACTTTTCACCCACAAATACCTCTTTTATCCCCAAAATTGGACATTTTCTTCAAGAAAGGCCAAATTTCTCCCAAATATACCACATCTTCTCCAAGAAATACCAGGTTTCCCCCTTCAAATAGGAAATTTTCACCCACAAATACCTCTTTTATCCCCAAAAGAGGACAGTTTCTTCCTGACATGCCACATTTCTCCCAAATATATCACATCTTCTCCAAGAAATACCAGGATTCCACCTGAAAAAGGACATTTTCTCCCACAAATACCTGCCTTCTCCCCGCAAACTGGCCAGTTTCTTCCAGAAATGCCACATTTCTCCCAAATATATCACATCTTCTCCAAGAAATACCAGGATTCCCCCTTCAAATAGGAACTTTACACCCCCAAATACCTCTTTGATCCCCAAAATAGGACAGTTTCTTCCAGAAAGGCCACATTTCTTCCAAATATATCACATCTTCTCCAAGAAATACCACCTTTCCCCTTCAAATAGGACCTTTCCACCCACAAATACCTCTTTTATCCCCAAAACAGGACACTTTCATCCAGAAATGCCACATTTCTCCCAAATATATCACATCTTCTCCAAGAAATACCAGGGTTCCCCCTTCAAATAGGACCTTTTCTCCCGCAAATACCTGTTTGATTCCCAAAATAGGACAGTTTCTTCCAGAAATGCCACATTTCTCCCAAATAGATCACATCTTCTCCAAGAAATACCAGGTTTCCCCCTTCAAATAGGACCTTTTCACCCACAAATAACTCTTTTATCCCCATAAGAGCACAGTTTCTTCCAGAAATGCCACATTTCTCCCAAATACATCACATCTTCTCCAAGAAATACCACGTTTCCGCCTTCAAATAGGAATTTTTCACCCACAAATATCTGTTTTATCCCTCAAATTGGAAAGTTTCTTCCAAAAATGCCACATTTCTCCCAAATATATCACATCTTCTCCAAGAAATACCAGGTTTCCCCCTTCAAATTGGACCTTTTCACCCACAAATACCTGTTTTATCCCTCAAATTGGACAGTTTCTTCCAGAAATGCCACATTTCTCCCAAGTAGATCACATCTTCCCCAAGAAATACCAGGATTCCCCCTTCAAATAGGACCTTTTCACCCACAAACACCTCTTTTATGCCCAAAATAGGACAGTTTCTTCCAGAAAGGCCACATTTCTCCCAAATATATCACATCTTCTCCAAGAAATACCAGGGTTCCCCTTTGAAATAAGACATTTTCACCCACAAATACCTGCTTGATCCCCAAAAGAGGACAGTTTCTTCCAGAAATGCCACATTTCTCCCGAATAGATCACATCTTCTCCAAGAAATACCAGGTTTCCCCCTTCAAATAGGACCTTTTCACCCACAAATACCGCTTTTATCCCCAAAAGAGGACAGTTTCTTGCAGAAATGCCAGATTTCTCCCAAATATATCACATCTTCTCCAAGAAATACCACGTTTCCCCCTTCAAATACGACCTCTTCACCCACAAATTCCAGCCTTCTCCCCCCAGATAGGACATTGTCTTCCAGAAATGCCACATTTCTCCCAAATATATCACATCTTCTCCAAGAAATACCATATTTCCCCCTTCAAATAGGACCTTTTCACCCACAAATACCACTTTTATCCCCAAAAGAGGACAGTTTCTTCCAGAAATGCCTGATTTCTCCCAAATATATCACATCTTCTCCAAGAAATACCACGTTTCCCCCTTGAAATAGGACCTTTTCATGCACCAATACCTCTTATATCCCCAAAATTGGACAGTTTCTTCCAGAAATGCCACATTTCTCCCAAATATATCACATCTTCTCCAAGAAATACCAGGGATCCCCTTTGTAATAGGACCTTTTCACCCACAAATACCTCTTTTATCCCCAAAAGAGGACAGTTTCTTCCAGAAAGGCCAGACTTCTCCCAAATATATCACATCTTCTTCAAGAAATACCAGGATTCCTCCTGAAATTGGACATTTTCTCCCACAAATACCTACCTTCTCCCCCCAAACTGGCCAGTTTCTGCCAGAAATGCCACATTTCTCCCAAATACATCACATCTTCTCCAAGAAATACCAGCTTTCCCCCTTCAAATAGGACCTTTTCACCCACAAATGCCCGCCTTCTACCCCCAAATAGGACAGTTTCTTCCAGACATGCCACATTTCTCCCAAGTATTTCACATCTTCTCCAAGAAATACCACGTTTCCCCCTTCAAATAGGACTTTCTCACGCACAAATACCTCTTATATCCCCAAAAGTGGAGTTTCTTCCAGAAATGCCACATTTCTCCCAAATGTATCACATCTTCTCCAAGAAATACCAGGATTCCCCCTTCAAATAGGACCTCTTCACCCACAAATACCTCTTTGATCCACAAATAGGACAGTTTCTTCCAGAAAGGCCACATTTCTCCCAAATATATCACATCTTCTCCAAGAAATACCAGGATTCCTCCTGAAATAGGAACTTTTCTCACACAAATATCAGCCTTCTCCCCCGAAATTTGATTTTTTTCTTCCAGAAATGCCACATTTCTCCCAAATATATCACATCTTCTCCAAGAAATACCAGGATTCCCCCTTCAAATAGGACCTTTTCAAACACAAATACCTCTTTTATCCCCAAAATAGGACAGTTTCTTCCTGACATGCCAGATTACTCCAAAATATATCACATCTTCTCCAAGAAATACCAGCATTCCCCATAGAAATAGGAACTTTTCACCCACAAATACCTCTTTTATCCCCAAAAGAGGACAGTTTCTTCCAGAAATGCCACATTTCTCCCAAATATATCACATCTTCTCCAAGAAATACCAGGTTTCCCCCTTCAAATAGGACCTTTTCACCCACAAATACCTCTTTTATCCCCAAAATAGGACAGTTTCCTGCAGAAATGCCACATTTCTCCCAAACATTTCACATCTTCTCCAAGAAATACCTGGTTTCCCCCACGAAATAGGACCTTTTCACACAGATATACCTCTTTTATCCCCAAAATTGGACATTTTCTTCAAGAAAGGCCACATTTCTCCCAAATATATCACATCTTCTCCAAGAAATACCAGGTTTCCCCCTTCAAATAGGACCTTTTCACCCACAAATACCTCTTTTAGCCCCAAAATAGGACAGTTTCTTCCAGAGATGCCACATTTCTCTGAAACATATCACATCTTCTCCAAGAAATACCTGCTTTCCCCTTCAAATAGGACCTTTTCACCCACAAATACCTCTTGTATCCCCAAAAGAGGACAGTTTCTTCCAGACATGCCACATTTCTCCCAAATATATCACATCTTCTCCAAGAAATACTACCTTTCCCCCTGGAAATAGGACCTTTTCACCCACAAATAACTCTTTTATCCCCAAAAGAGGACAGTTTCTTTCAGAAATGCCACATTTCTCCCAAATAGATCACATCTTCTCCAAGATATACCAGGTTTCCCCATTCAAATAGGACCTTTTCAATCACATATACCTCTTTTATCCCCCCAAATTGGACAGTTTCTTCCAGAAATGCCAAATTTCTCCCAAATAGATCACATCTTCTCCAAGAAATACCAAGTTTCCCCCATCAAATACGACCTTTTCACCCACAAATTCCAGCCTTCTCCCCCCAGATAGGACATTTTCTTCCAGAAATACAACATTTCTCCCAAATAGATCACATCTTCTCCAAGAAATACCAGATTTCCCCCTTCAAATAGGACCTTTTCACCCACAAATACCTCTTTTATCCCCAAAAGAGGACAGTTTCTTCCAGAAATGCCACATTTCTCCCAAATATAGCACATCTTCTCCAAGAAATACCAGCTTTCCCCCTTCAAATAGGACCTTTTCACCCACAAATACCTCTTTGATCCACAAAATAGGACAGTTTCTTCCAGAAAGGCCACATTTCTCCCAAATATATCACATCTTCTCCAAGAAATACCAGCTTTCCCCCTTCAAATAGGACCTTTTCAAACACAAATACCTCTTTTATCCCCAAAATAGGACAGTTTCTTCCTGACATGCCACATTTCTCCCAAATATATCACATCTTCGCCAAGAAATACCAGCATTCCCCATCGAAATAGGAACTTTTCACCCACAAATACCTCTTTTATCCCCAAAATTGGACATTTTCTTCAAGAAAGGCCACATTTCTCCCAAATATACCACATCTTCTCCAAGAAATACCAGGTTTCCCCCTTGAAATAGGACCTTTTCACCCACAAATACCTCTTTTATCCCCAAAAGAGGACAGTTTCTTCCTGACATGCCACATTTCTCCCAAATATATCACATCTTCTCCAAGAAATACTACCTTTCCCCCTGGAAATAGGACCTTTTCACCCACAAATACCTCTTTTATCCCCAAAAGAGGACAGTTTCTTCCTGAAATGCCACATTTCTCCCAAATATATCACATCCTCTCCAAGAAATACTACCTTACCCCCTGGAAATAGGACCTTTTCACCCACAAATAACTCTTTTATCCCCAAAAGAGGACAGTTTCTTCCAGAAATGCCACATTTCTCCCAAATAGATCACATCTTCTCCAAGAAATACCAGGATTCCCCCTTCAAATAGGACCTTTTCAAACACAAATACCTCTTTGATCCACAAAATAGGACAGTTTCTTCCAGAAATGCCACATTTCTCCCAAATAGATCACATCTTCTCCAAGAAATACCAAGTTTCCCCCTTCAAATAGGACCTTTTAACTCACAAATACCTCTTTTATCACCAAAATAGGACAGTTTCTTCCAGAAATGCCACATTTCTCCCAAATATAGCACATCTTCTCCAAGAAATACCACCTTTCCCCCTTCAAATAGGACCTTTTCACCCACAAATACCTCTTTGATCCACAAAATAGGACAGTTTCTTCCAGAAAGGCAACATTTCTCCCAAATAGATCACATCTTCTCCAAGAAATACCAGGATTCCTCCTGAAGTAGGAACTTTTCTCACACAAATATCAGCCTTCTCTTCCGAAATTTGATTTTTTTCTTCCAGAAATGCCACATTTCTCCCAAATATATCACATCTTCTCCAAGAAATACCAGGATTCCCCCTTCAAATAGGACCTTTTCAAACACAAATACCTCTTTTATCCCCAAAATAGGACAGTTTCTGCCAGAAAGGCCACATTTCTCCCAAATATATCACATCTTCTCCAAGTAATACCAGGTTTCCCCCTTCAAATAGGACCTTTTCTCCCACAAATACCTCTTTGATCCCCAAAATAGGACATCGTCTTCCAGAAATGCCACATTTCTCCCAAATAGATCACATCTTCTCCAAGAAATACCAGCTTTCCCCCTTCAAATAGGACCTTTTCAAACACAAATACCTCTTTGATCCACAAAAGAGGACAGTTTCTTCCAGAAAGGCCAGACTTCTCCCAAATATATCACATCTTCTTCAAGAAATACCAGGATTCCTCCTGAAATTGGACATTTTCTGCCACAAATACCTGCCTTCTCCCCCCAAACTGGCCTGTTTCTGCCAGAAATGCCACATTTCTCCCAAATACATCACATCTTCTCCAAGAAATACCAGCTTTCCCCCTTCAAATAGGACCTTTTCACCCACAAATGCCCGCCTTCTACCCCCAAATAGGACAGTTCCTTCCAGAAATGCCACATTTCTCCCAAGTTTTTCACATCTTCTCCAAGAAATACCACGTTTCCCCCTTCAAATAGGTCTTTCTCACGCACAAATACCTCTTATATCCCCAAAAGTGGAGTTTCTTCCAGAAATGCCACATTTCTCCCAAATGTATCACATCTTCTCCAAGAAATACCAGGATTCCCCCTTCAAATAGGACCTTTTCACCCACAAATACCTGTTTTATCCCCAAAATAGGACAGTTTCTTCCAGAAATGCCACATTTCTCATAAATATATCACATCTTCTCCAAGAAATACCAGGTTTCCCCCTTCAAATAGGAAATTTTCACCCACAAATACCTGTTTTATCCCTCAAATTGGACAGTTTCTTCCAGAAATGCCACATTTCTCCCAAATATATCACATCTTCTCCAAGAAATACCAGGTTTCCCCCTTCAAATAGGAAATTTTTACAGACAAATACCTGTTTTATCCCTCAAATTGGACAGTTTCTTCCAGAAATGCCACATTTCTCCCAAATATATCTTATCTTCTCCAAGAAATACCAGCATTCCCCATCGAAATAGGAACTTTTCACCCACAAATACCTCTTTTATCCCCAAAATTGGACATTTTCTTCAAGAAAGGCCACATTTCTCCCAAATATATCACATCTTCTCCAAGAAATACCAGGTTTCCCCCTTCAAATAGGACCTTTTCACCCACAAATACCTCTTTTATCCCCAAAATAGGACATTTTCTTCCTGACATGCCACATTTCTCCCAAATATATCACATCTTCTCCAAGAAATACTACCTTTCCCCCTGGAAATAGGACCTTTTCACCCACAAATACCTCTTTTATCCCCAAAAGAGGACAGTTTCTTCCAGACATGCCACATTTCTCCCAAATATATCACATCTTCTCCAAGAAACACTACCTTTCCCCCTGGAAATAGGACCTTTTCACGCACAAATAACTCTTTTATCCCCAAAAGAGGACAGTTTCTTTCAGAAATGCCACATTTCTCCCAAATAGATCACATCTTCTCCAAGATATACCAGGTTTCCCCATTCAAATAGGACCTTTTCAATCACAAATACCTCTTTTATCCCCCCAAATTGGACAGTTTCTTCCAGAAATGCCAAATTTCTCCCAAATAGATCACATCTTCTCCAAGAAATACCAAGTTTCCCCCATCAAATACGACCTTTTCACCCACAAATTCCAGCCTTCTCCCCCCAGATAGGACATTTTCTTCCAGAAATACAACATTTCTCCCAAATAGATCACATCTTCTCCAAGAAATACCAGATTTCCCCCTTCAAATAGGACCTTTTCACCCACAAATACCTCTTTTATCCCCAAAAGAGGACAGTTTCTTCCAGAAATGCCACATTTCTCCCAAATATAGCACATCTTCTCCAAGAAATACCAGCTTTCCCCCTTCAAATAGGACCTTTTCACCCACAAATACCTCTTTGATCCACAAAATAGGACAGTTTCTTCCAGAAAGGCCACATTTCTCCCAAATAGATCACATCTTCTCCAAGAAATACCAGGATTCCTCCTGAAATAGGAACTTTTCTCACACAAATATCAGCCTTCTCCCCCGAAATTTGATTTTTTTCTTCCAGAAATGCCACATTTCTCCCAAATATATCACATCTTCTCCAAGAAATACCAGGATTCCCCCTTCAAATAGGACCTTTTCAAACACAAATACCTCTTTTATCCCCAAAATAGGACAGTTTCTTCCTGACATGCCAGATTTCTCCCAAATATATCACATCTTCTCCAAGAAATACCAGCATTCCCCATCGAAATAGGAACTTTTCACCCACAAATACCTCTTTTATACCCAAAATTGGACATTTTCTTCAAGAAAGGCCACATTTCTCCCAAATATAGCACATCTTCTCCAAGAAATACTACCTTTCCCCCTGGAAATAGGACCTTTTCACCCACAAATACCTCTTTTATCCCCAAAATAGGACAGTTTCTTCCTGAAATGCCACATTTCTCCCAAATATATCACATCTTCTCCAAGAAATACTACCTTACCCCCTGGAAATAGGAACTTTTCACCCACAAATAACTCTTTTATCCCCAAAAGAGGACAGTTTCTTCCAGAAATGCCACATTTCTCCCAAATAGATCACATCTTCTCCAAGAAATACCAGGATTCCCCCTTCAAATAGGACCTTTTCAAACACAAATACCTCTTTTATCCCCAAAATAGGACAGTTTCTTCCAGAAATGCCACATTTCTCCCAAATAGATCACATCTTCTCCAAGAAATACCAAGTTTCCCCCTTCAAATAGGACCTTTTCACCCACAAATTCCAGCCTTCTCCCCCCAGATAGGACATTTTCTTCCAGAAATACAACATTTCTCCCAAATAGATCACATCTTCTCCAAGAAATACCAGATTTCCCCCTTCAAATAGGACCTTATCACCCACAAATACCTCTTTTATCACCAAAAGAGGACAGTTTCTTCCAGAAATGCCACATTTCTCCCAAATATAGCACATCTTCTCCAAGAAATACCAGCTTTCCCCCTTCAAATAGGACCTTTTCACCCACAAATACCTCTTTGATCCACAAAATAGGACAGTTTCTTCCAGAAAGGCAACATTTCTCCCAAATAGATCACATCTTCTCCAAGAAATACCAGGATTCCTCCTGAAGTAGGAACTTTTCTCACACAAATATCAGCCTTCTCTTCCGAAATTTGATTTTTTTCTTCCAGAAATGCCACATTTCTCCCAAATATATCACATCTTCTCCAAGAAATACCAGGATTCCCCCTTCAAATAGGACCTTTTCAAACACAAATACCTCTTTTATCCCCAAAATAGGACAGTTTCTTCCTGACATGCCAGATTTCTCCCAAATATATCACATCTTCTCCAAGAAATACCAGGTTTCCCCCTTCAAATAGGACCTTTTCTCCCACAAATACCTCTTTGATCCCCAAAATAGGACATCGTCTTCCAGAAATGCCACATTTCTCCCAAATAGATCACATCTTCTCCAAGAAATACCAGATTTCCCCCTTCAAATAGGACCTTTTCACCCACAAATACCTCTTTTATCCCCAAAAGAGGACAGTTTCTTCCAGAAAGGCCACATTTCTTCCAAATATATCACATCTTCTCCAAGAAATACCACCTTTCCCCCTTCAAATAGGACCTTTCCACCCACAAATACCTCTTTTATCCCCAAAACAGGACACTTTCATCCAGAAATACCACATTTCTCCCAAATATATCACATCTTCTCCAAGAAATACCACGTTTCCCCCTTCAAATAGGACCTTTTCACCCACAAATACCTGTTTTATCCCTCAAATTGGACAGTTTCTTCCAGAATGGCCACATTTCTACCAAATATAGAACATCTTATCCAAGAAATACCACGTTTCCCCCTTCAAATACGACCTTTTCACCCACAAATACCTCTTTTATCCCCAAAAGAGGACAGTTTCTTCCAGAAATGCCACATTTCTCCCAAATATACCACATCTTCTCCAAGAAATACCAGGTTTCCCCCTTCAAATAGGACCTTTTCACCCACAAATACCTCTTTTATCTCCAAAATAGGACAGTTTCTTCCTGACATGCCAGATTTCTCCCAAATATATCACATCTTCTCCAAGAAATACCAGGTTTCCCCCTTCAAATAGGACCTTTTCACCCACAAATAAATGTTTTATCCCCAAAATAGGACATTTTCATCCAGAAATGCCACATTTCTCCCAAATATATCACATCTTCTCCAAGAAATACCAGGTTTCCCCCTTGAAATAGGACCTTCTTACCCAGAAATACCTGTTTTATCCCCAAAATAGGACAGTTTCTTGCAGAAATGCCACATTTCTCCCAAATATATCACATCTTCTCCACGAAATACCACGTTTCCCCCTTCAAATACGACCTTTTCAACCAAAAATTCCAGCCTTCTCCCCCCAGATAGGACATTTTCTTCCAGAAATACCACATTTCTCCCAAATATAACACATCTTCTCCAAGAAATACCACGTTTCCCCCTTCAAATACGACCTTTTCACCCACAAATTCCAGCCTTCTCCCCCCAGATAGGACATTTTCTTCCAGAAATACCACATTTCTCCCAAATATATCACATCTTCTCCATGAAATACCATGTTTCCCCCTTGAAATAGGACCTTTTCACCCACAAATACCTCTCTTATCCCCAAAATAGGACTGTTTCTTGCAGAAATTCCACATTTCTCCCAAATATATCACATCTTCTCCAAGAAATACCACGTTTCCCCCTTCAAATAGGACCTTTTCACCCACAAATACCTGTTTCATCCCCAAAAGAGGACAGTTTCTTCCAGACATGCCACATTTCTCCCAAATATATCACATCTTCTCCAAGAAATACCAGGTTTCCCCCTTCAAATAGGACCTTTTCACCCACAAATACCTCTTTTATCCCCAAAAGAGGACAGTTTCTTCCAGACATGCCACATTTCTCCCAAATATATCACATTTTCAACAAGAAATACCACGTTTCCCCTTTGAAATAGGACGTTTTCACCCAGAAATAACTGTTTTATCCCTCAAAATTTACATTTTCTTCCAGAAATGCCACATTTCTCCCAAATAGATCACATATTCTCCAAGAAATACCAGCTTTCCCCCTTCAAATAGGACCTTTTCACCCACAAATACCTGTTCTATCCCTAAAAGAGGACAGTTTCTTCCAGAAATGCCAAATTTCTCCCAAATATATCACATCTTCTCCAAGAAATACCAGGATTCCCCCTTCAAATAGGACCTTTTCACCCACAAATACCTGTTTTATCCCCAAAATAGGACAGTTTCTTCCAGATATGCCACATTTCTCATAAATATATCACATCTTCTCCAAGAAATACCAGGATTCTTCCTGAAATAGGACCTTTTCACCCACAAATACCTCTTTTATCCACAAAATAGGACAGTTTCTTCCAGAAATGCCACATTTCTCCCAAATAGATCACATCTTCTCCAAGAAATACCAGGTTTCCCCCTTCAAATAGGACCTTTTCACCCACAAATACCTCTTTTATCCCCAAAATAGGACAGTTTCTTCCAGAAATGCCACATTTCTCATAAATATATCACATCTTCTCCAAGAAATACCAGGATTCTTCCTGAAATAGGACCTTTTCACCCACAAATACCTCTTTTATCCACAAAATAGGACAGTTTCTTCCAGAAATGCCACATTTCTCCCAAATAGATCACATCTTCTCCAAGAAATACCAGGTTTCCCCCTTCAAATTGGACCTTTTCACCCACAAATACCTCTTTTATCCCCAAAAGAGGACATTTTCTTCCAGAAATACCACATTTCTCCCAAATATAACACATCTTCTCCAAGAAATACCACGTTTCCCCCTTCAAATACGACATTTTCACCCACAAATTCCAGCCTTCTCCCCCCAGATAGGACATTTTCTTCCAGAAATACCACATTTCTCCCAAATATATCACATCTTCTCCAAGAAATACCAGGATTCCCCCTTCAAATAGGACCTTTTCACCCACAAATACCTGTTTTATCCCCAAAATAGGACAGTTTCTTCCAGATATGCCACATTTCTCATAAATATATCACATCTTCTCCAAGAAATACCAGGTTTCCCCCTTCAAATAGGACCTTTTCACCCACAAATACCTCTTTGATCCCCAAAAGAGGACAGTTTCTTCCAGAAATGCCAGATTTCTCCCAAATAGATCACATCTTCTCCATGTAATACCAGGTTTCCCCCTTCAAATAGGACCTTTTCACCCACAAATACCTCTTTTATCCCCAAAATAGGACAGTTTCTTCCAGAAATGCCACATTTCTCATAAATATATCACATCTTCTCCAAGAAATACCAGGATTCTTCCTGAAATAGGACCTTTTCACCCACAAATACCTCTTTTATCCACAAAATAGGACAGTTTCTTCCAGAAATGCCACATTTCTCCCAAATAGATCACATCTTCTCCAAGAAATACCAGGTTTCCCCCTTCAAATTGGACCTTTTCACCCACAAATACCTCTTTTATCCCCAAAAGAGGACAGTTTCTTCCAGAAATGCCAGATTTCTCCCAAATATATCACATCTTCTCCAAGAAATACCAGGTTTCCCCCTCGAAATAGGACCTTTTCACCCACAAATACCTATTTTGTCCCCAAAACAGGACAGTTTCTTCCAGAAATGCCACATTTCTCCCAAATAGATCACATCTTCTCCAAGAAATACCAGCTTTCCCCCTTCAAATAGGACCTTTTCACCCACAAATGCCCGCCTTCTACCCCCAAATAGGACAGTTTCTTCCAGAAATGCCACATTTCTCCCAAGTATTTCACATCTTCTCCAAGAAATACCACGTTTCCCCCTTCAAATTGGACTTTCTCACGCACAAATACCTCTTATATCCCCAAAAGTGGAGTTTCTTCCAGAAATGCCACATTTCTCCCAAATGTATCACATCTTCTCCAAGAAATACCGGGGTTCCCCCTTCAAATAGGACCTTTTCACCCACAAATACCTCTTTTATCCCCAAAAGAGGACAGTTTCTTCCAGAAATGCCACATTTCTCCCAAATAGATCACATCTTCTCCAAGAAATACCAGGTTTCCCCCTTCAAATAGGAAATTTTTACCCTCAAATACCTGTTTTATCCCTCAAATTGGACAGTTTCTTCCAGACATGCCACATTTCTCCCAAATAGATCACATCTTCTCCAAGAAATACCAGATTTCCCCCTTCAAATAGGACCTTTTCACCCACAAATACCTGTTTTATCCCTCAAATTGGACAGTTTCTTCCAGAATGGCCACATTTCTACCAAATATAGAACATCTTATCCAAGAAATACCACGTTTCCCCCTTCAAATACGACCTTTTCACCCACAAATACCTCTTTTATGCCCAAAAGAGGACAGTTTCTTCCAGAAATGCCACATTTCTCCCAAATATACCACATCTTCTCCAAGAAATACCAGGTTTCCCCCTTCAAATAGGACCTTTTCACCCACAAATACCTCTTTTATCTCCAAAATAGGACAGTTTCTTCCTGACATGCCAGATTTCTCCCAAATATAGCACATCTTCTCCAAGAAATACCAGGTTTCCCCCTTCAAATAGGACCTTTTCACCCACAAATAAATGTTTTATCCCCAAAATAGGACATTTTCATCCAGAAATGCCACATTTCTCCCAAATATATCACATCTTCTCCAAGAAATACCAGGTTTCCCCCTTGAAATAGGACCTTCTTACCCAGAAATACCTGTTTTATCCCCAAAATAGGACAGTTTCTTGCAGAAATGCCACATTTCTCCCAAATATATCACATCTTCTCCACGAAATACCACGTTTCCCCCTTCAAATACGACCTTTTCAACCAAAAATTCCAGCCTTCTCCCCCCAGATAGGACATTTTCTTCCAGAAATACCACATTTCTCCCAAATATAACACATCTTCTCCAAGAAATACCACGTTTCCCCCTTCAAATACGACCTTTTCACCCACAAATTCCAGCCTTCTCCCCTCAGATAGGACATTTTCTTCCAGAAATACCACATTTCTCCCAAATATATCACATCTTCTCCATGAAATACCATGTTTCCCCCTTCAAATAGGACCTTTTCACCCACAAATACCTCTCTTATCCCCAAAATAGGACTGTTTCTTGCAGAAATTCCACATTTCTCCCAAATATATCACATCTTCTCCAAGAAATACCACGTTTCCCCCTTCAAATAGGACCTTTTCACCCACAAATACCTGTTTCATCCCCAAAAGAGGACAGTTTCTTCCAGACATGCCACATTTCTCCCAAATATATCACATCTTCTCCAAGAAATACCAGGTTTCCCCCTTCAAATAGGACCTTTTCACCCACAAATACCTCTTTTATCCCCAAAAGAGGACAGTTTCTTCCAGACATGCCACATTTCTCCCAAATATATCACATTTTCAACAAGAAATACCACGTTTCCCCTTTGAAATAGGACGTTTTCACCCAGAAATAACTGTTTTATCCCTCAAAATTTACATTTTCTTCCAGAAATGCCACATTTCTCCCAAATAGATCACATATTCTCCAAGAAATACCAGCTTTCCCCCTTCAAATAGGACCTTTTCACCCACAAATACCTGTTCTATCCCTAAAAGAGGACAGTTTCTTCCAGAAATGCCAAATTTCTCCCAAATAGATCACATCTTCTCCAAGAAATACCAGGATTCCCCCTTCAAATAGGACCTTTTCACCCACAAATACCTGTTTTATCCCCAAAATAGGACAGTTTCTTCCAGATATGCCACATTTCTCATAAATATATCACATCTTCTCCAAGAAATACCAGGATTCTTCCTGAAATAGGACCTTTTCACCCACAAATACCTCTTTTATCCACAAAATAGGACAGTTTCTTCCAGAAATGCCACATTTCTCCCAAATAGATCACATCTTCTCCAAGAAATACCAGGTTTCCCCCTTCAAATAGGACCTTTTCACCCACAAATACCTCTTTTATCCCCAAAATAGGACAGTTTCTTCCAGAAATGCCACATTTCTCATAAATATATCACATCTTCTCCAAGAAATACCAGGATTCATCCTGAAATAGGACCTTTTCACCCACAAATACCTCTTTTATCCACAAAATAGGACAGTTTCTTCCAGAAATGCCACATTTCTCCCAAATAGATCACATCTTCTCCAAGAAATACCAGGTTTCCCCCTTCAAATTGGACCTTTTCACCCACAAATACCTCTTTTATCCCCAAAAGAGGACATTTTCTTCCAGAAATACCACATTTCTCCCAAATATAACACATCTTCTCCAAGAAATACCACGTTTCCCCCTTCAAATACGACCTTTTCACCCACAAATTCCAGCCTTCTCCCCCCAGATAGGACATTTTCTTCCAGAAATACCACATTTCTCCCAAATATATCACATCTTCTCCATGAAATACCATGTTTCCCCCTTCAAATAGGACCTTTTCACCCACAAATACCTCTCTTATCCCCAAAATAGGACTGTTTCTTGCAGAAATTCCACATTTCTCCCAAATATATCACATCTTCTCCAAGAAATACCACGTTTCCCCCTTCAAATAGGACCTTTTCACCCACAAATACCTGTTTCATCCCCAAAAGAGGACAGTTTCTTCCAGACATGCCACATTTCTCCCAAATATATCACATCTTCTCCAAGAAATACCAGGTTTCCCCCTTCAAATAGGACCTTTTCACCCACAAATACCTCTTTTATCCCCAAAAGAGGACAGTTTCTTCCAGACATGCCACATTTCTCCCAAATATATCACATTTTCAACAAGAAATACCACGTTTCCCCTTTGAAATAGGACGTTTTCACCCAGAAATAACTGTTTTATCCCTCAAAATTTACATTTTCTTCCAGAAATGCCACATTTCTCCCAAATAGATCACATATTCTCCAAGAAATACCAGCTTTCCCCCTTCAAATAGGACCTTTTCACCCACAAATACCTGTTCTATCCCTAAAAGAGGACAGTTTCTTCCAGAAATGCCAAATTTCTCCCAAATATATCACATCTTCTCCAAGAAATACCAGGATTCCCCCTTCAAATAGGACCTTTTCACCCACAAATACCTGTTTTATCCCCAAAATAGGACAGTTTCTTCCAGATATGCCACATTTCTCATAAATATATCACATCTTCTCCAAGAAATACCAGGATTCTTCCTGAAATAGGACCTTTTCACCCACAAATACCTCTTTTATCCACAAAATAGGACAGTTTCTTCCAGAAATGCCACATTTCTCCCAAATAGATCACATCTTCTCCAAGAAATACCAGGTTTCCCCCTTCAAATAGGACCTTTTCACCCACAAATACCTCTTTTATCCCCAAAATAGGACAGTTTCTTCCAGAAATGCCACATTTCTCATAAATATATCACATCTTCTCCAAGAAATACCAGGATTCTTCCTGAAATAGGACCTTTTCACCCACAAATACCTCTTTTATCCACAAAATAGGACAGTTTCTTCCAGAAATGCCACATTTCTCCCAAATAGATCACATCTTCTCCAAGAAATACCAGGTTTCCCCCTTCAAATTGGACCTTTTCACCCACAAATACCTCTTTTATCCCCAAAAGAGGACAGTTTCTTCCAGAAATGCCAGATTTCTCCCAAATATATCACATCTTCTCCAAGAAATACCAGGTTTCCCCCTCGAAATAGGACCTTTTCACCCACAAATACCTATTTTGTCCCCAAAACAGGACAGTTTCTTCCAGAAATGCCACATTTCTCCCAAATAGATCACATCTTCTCCAAGAAATACCAGCTTTCCCCCTTCAAATAGGACCTTTTCACCCACAAATGCCCGCCTTCTACCCCCAAATAGGACAGTTTCTTCCAGAAATGCCACATTTCTCCCAAGTATTTCACATCTTCTCCAAGAAATACCACGTTTCCCCCTTCAAATAGGACTTTCTCACGCACAAATACCTCTTATATCCCCAAAAGTGGAGTTTCTTCCAGAAATGCCACATTTCTCCCAAATGTATCACATCTTCTCCAAGAAATACCACGGTTCCCCCTTCAAATAGGACCTTTTCACCCACAAATACCTCTTTTATCCCCAAAAGAGGACAGTTTCTTCCAGAAATGCCACATTTCTCCCAAATATATCACATCTTCTCCAAGAAATACCAGGTTTCCCCCTTCAAATAGGAAATTTTTACCCTCAAATACCTGTTTTATCCCTCAAATTGGACAGTTTCTTCCAGAAATGCCACATTTCTCCCAAATAGATCACATCTTCTCCAAGAAATACCAGATTTCCCCCTTCAAATAGGACCTTTTCACCCACAAATACCTCTTTTATCACCAAAAGAGGACTGTTTCTTGCAGAAATTCCACATTTCTCCCAAATATATCACATCTTCTCCAAGAAATACCAGGTTTCCCCCTTCAAATAGGACCTTTTCACCCGCAAATACCTGTTTCATCCCCAAAATAGGACATTTTCTTCCAGACATGCCACATTTCTCCCAAATATATCACATCTTCTCCAAGAAATACCAGGTTTCCCCCTTCAAATAGGACCTTTTCACCCACAAATACCTCTTTTATCCCCAAAAGAGGACAGTTTCTTCCAGACATGCCACATTTCTCCCAAATATATCACATTTTCAACAAGAAATACCACGTTTCCCCTTTGAAATAGGACCTTTTCACCCACAAATACCTGTTTTATCCCTCAAAATTTACATTTTCTTCCAGAAATGCCAAATTTCTCCCAAATATATCACATCTCCTCCAAGAAATACCAGGATTCCCCCTTCAAATAGGACCTTTTCAACCACAAATACCTGTTTTATCCCCAAAATAGGACAGTTTCTTCCAGAAATGCCACATTTCTCATAAATATATCACATCTTCTCCAAGAAATACCAGGATTCTTCCTGAAATAGGACCTTTTCACCCACAAATACCTCTTTTATCCACAAAATAGGACAGTTTCTTCCAGAAATGCCACATTTCTCCCAAATATAGCACATCTTCTCAAAGAAATTCCAAGTTTCCCCCTTCAAATAGGACCTTTTCACCCACAAATACCTCTTTTATCCCCAAAAGAGGACAGTTTCTTCCAGAAAGGCCACATTTCTCCCAAATATATCACATCTTCTCCAAGAAATACCAGGTTTCCCCCTCGAAATAGGACCTTTTCACCCACAAATACCTATTTTGTCCACAAAATAGGACAGTTTCTTCCAGAAATGCCACATTTCTCCCAAATAGATCACATCTTCTCCAAGAAATACCAGCTTTCCCCCTTCAAATAGGACCTTTTCACCCACAAATGCCCGCCTTCTACCCCCAAATAGGACAGTTTCTTCCAGAAATGCCACATTTCTCCCAAGTATTTCACATCTTCTCCAAGAAATACCACGTTTCCCCCTTCAAATTGGACTTTCTCACGCACAAATACCTCTTATATCCCCAAAAGTGGAGTTTCTTCCAGAAATGCCACATTTCTCCCAAATGTATCACATCTTCTCCAAGAAATACCGGGGTTCCCCCTTCAAATAGGACCTTTTCACCCACAAATACCTCTTTTATCCCCAAAAGAGGACAGTTTCTTCCAGAAATGCCACATTTCTCCCAAATAGATCACATCTTCTCCAAGAAATACCAGGTTTCCCCCTTCAAATAGGAAATTTTTACCCTCAAATACCTGTTTTATCCCTCTAATTGGACAGTTTCTTCCAGAAATGCCACATTTCTCCCAAATATATCACATCTTCTCCAAGAAATACCAGCATTCCCCCTGGAAATAGGAACTTTTCACCCACAAATACCTCTTTTATCCCCAAAATTGGACATTTTCTTCAAGAAAGGCCAAATTTCACCCAAATATACCACATCTTCTCCAAGAAATACCAGGTTTCCCCCTTGAAATAGGACCTTTTCACCCACAAATACCTCTTTTATCCCCAAAAGAGGACAGTTTCTTCCAGAAATGCCACATTTCTCCCAAATATATCACATCTTCTCCAAGAAATACCAGCTTTCCCCCTTCAAATAGGACCTTATCACCCACAAATACCTCTTTTATCCCCAACATAGGACAGTTTCTTCCAGAAATGCCACATTTCTCCCAAATATATCACATCTTCTCCAAGAAATACTACCTTTCCCCCTGGAAATAGGACCTTTTCACCCACAGATAACTTTTTTATCCCCAAAAGAGGACAGTTTCTTCCAGAAATGCCACATTTCTCCCAAATAGATCACATCTTCTCCAAGAAATAACTGGTTTCCGCCTTCAAATAGGAATTTTTCACCCACAAATACCTGTTTTATCCCTCAAATTGGAAATTTTCTTCCAGAAATGCCACATTTCTCCCAAATATATCACATCTTCTCCAAGAAATACCACGTTTCCCCCTTCAAATAGGACCTTTTCACCCACAAATACCTGTTTTATCCCTCAAATTGGACAGTTTCTTCCAGAAATGCCACATTTCTCCCAAATAGATCACATCTTCTCCAAGAAATACCAGCTTTCCCCCTTCAAATAGGACCTTTTCACCCACAAATACCTCTTTTATCCCCAAAATAGGACAGTTTCTTCCAGAAAGGCCACATTTCTCCCAAATATAGCACATCTTCTCCAAGAAATACCAGGATTCCCCCTTCAAATAGGAACTTTTCACCCACAAATACCTCTTTGATCCACAAAATAGGACAGTTTCTTCCAGACATGCCATATTTCTCCCAAATATATCACATATTCTCCAAGAAATAACAGGATTCCTCCTGAAATAGGAACTTTTCTCACACAAATATCAGCCTTCTCCCCCGAAATTTGATTTTTTTTTTTCCAGAAATGCCACATTTCTCCCAAATATATCACATCTTCTCCAAGAAATACCAGCTTTCCCCCTTGAAATAGGACCTTTTCAAACACAAATACCTCTTTGATCCACAAAATAGGACAGTTTCTTCCTGACATGCCAGATTTCTCCCAAATATACCACATCTTCTCCAAGAAATACCAGGTTTCCCCCTTGAAATAGGACCTTTTCACCCACAAATACCTCTTTTATCCCCAAAAGAGGACAGTTTCTTCCTGACATGCCACATTTCTCCCAAATATATCACATCTTCTCCAAGAAATACTAACTTTCCCCCTGGAAATAGGACCTTTTCACCCACAAATACCTCTTTTATCCCCAAAATAGGACAGTTTCTTCCTGAAATGCCACATTTCTCCCAAATATATCACATCTTCTCCAAGAAATACTACCTTACCCCCTGGAAATAGGACCTTTTCACCCTGGAAATAACTCTTTTATCCCCAAAAGAGGACAGTTTCTTCCAGAAATGCCACATTTCTCCCAAATATATCACATCTTCTCCAGGAAATACCAGGATTCCCCCTTCAAATAGGACCTTTTCAAACACAAATACCTCTTTTATCCCCAAAATAGGACAGTTTCTTCCAGAAATGCCACATTTCTCCCAAATACATCACATCTTCTCCAAGAAATACCAAGTTTCCCCCTTCAAATAGGACCTTTTCTCCAACAAATTCCAGCCTTCTCCCCCCAGATAGGACATTTTCTTCCAGAAATACAACATTTCTCCCAAATAGATCACATCTTCTCCAAGAAATACCAGATTTCCCCCTTCAAATAGGACCTTTTCACCCACAAATACCTGTTTTATCACCAAAAGAGTACAGTTTCTTCCAGAAATGCCACATTTCTCCCAAATATAGCACATCTTCTCCAAGAAATACCTGCTTTCCCCCTTCAAATAGGACCTTTTCACCCACAAATACCTCTTTGATCCGCAAAATAGGACAGTTTCTTCCAGAAAGGCAACATTTCTCCCAAATAGATCACATCTTCTCCAAGAAATACCAGGATTCCTCCTGAAATAGGAACTTTTCTCACACAAATATCAGCCTTCTCCCCCGAAATTTGATTTTTTTCTTCCAGAAATGCCACATTTCTCCCAAATATATCACATCTTCTCCAAGAAATACCAGGATTCCCCCTTCAAATAGGACATTTTCAAACACAAATATCTCTTTTATCCCCAAAATAGGACAGTTTCTTCCTGACATGCCAGATTTCTCCAAAATATATCACATCTTCTCCAAGAAATACCAGGTTTCCCCCTTCAAATAGGACCTTTTCTCCCACAAATACCTCTTTGATCCCCAAAATAGGACATCGTCTTCCAGAAATGCAACATTTCTCCCAAATAGATCACATCTTCTCCAAGAAATACCAGCTTTCCCCTTTCAAATAGGACATTTTCACCCACAAATACCTCTTTTATCCACAAAATAGGACAGTTTCTTCCAGAAATGCCACATTTCTCCCAAATAGATCACATCTTCTCCAAGAAATACCAGGTTTCCCCCTTCAAATAGGACCTTTTCACCCACAAATACCTCTTTTATCCCCAAAAGAGGACAGTTTCTTCCAGAAATGCCACATTTCTCATAAATATATCACATCTTCTCCAAGAAATACCAGGATTCTTCCTGAAATAGGACCTTTTCACCCACAAATACCTCTTTTATCCACAAAATAGGACAGTTTCTTCCAGAAATGCCACATTTCTCCCAAATAGATCACATCTTCTCCAAGAAATACCAGGTTTCCCCCTTCAAATTGGACCTTTTCACCCACAAATACCTCTTTTATCCCCAAAAGAGGACAGTTTCTTCCAGAAAGGCCACATTTCTCCCAAATATATCACATCTTCTCCAAGAAATACCAGGTTTCCCCCTCGAAATAGGACCTTTTCACCCACAAATACCTATTTTGTCCCCAAAACAGGACAGTTTCTTCCAGAAATGCCACATTTCTCCCAAATAGATCACATCTTCTCCAAGAAATACCAGCTTTCCCCCTTCAAATAGGACCTTTTCACCCACAAATGCCCGCCTTCTACCCCCAAATAGGACAGTCTCTTCCAGAAATGCCACATTTCTCCCAAGTATTTCACATCTTCTCCAAGAAATACCACGTTTCCCCCTTCAAATAGGACTTTCTCACGCACAAATACCTCTCTTATCCCCAAAATAGGACTGTTTCTTCCAGAAATGCCACATTTCTCCCAAATGTATCACATCTTCTCCAAGAAATACCGGGGTTCCCCCTTCAAATAGGACCTTTTCACCCACAAATACCTCTTTTATCCCCAAAAGAGGACAGTTTCTTCCAGAAATGCCACATTTCTCCCAAATAGATCACATCTTCTCCAAGAAATACCAGGTTTCCCCCTTCAAATAGGAAATTTTTACCCTCAAATACCTGTTTTATCCCTCAAATTGGACAGTTTCTTCCAGAAATGCCACATTTCTCCCAAATAGATCACATCTTCTCCAAGAAATACCAGATTTCCCCCTTCAAATAGGACCTTTTCACCCACAAATACCTCTTTTATCCCCAAAATAGGACAGTTTCTTCCAGACATGCCACATTTCTCCCAAATATATCACATCTTCTCCAAGAAATACCAGGTTTCCCCCTTCAAATAGGACCTTTTCACCCACAAATACCTCTTTTATCCCCAAAAGAGGACAGTTTCTTCCAGAAATGCCACATTTCTCCCAAATATATCACATCTTCTCCAAGAAATACCAGCATTCCCCCTGGAAATAGGAACTTTTCACCCACAAATACCTCTTTTATCCCCAAAATTGGACATTTTCTTCAAGAAAGGCCAAATTTCTCCCAAATATACCACATCTTCTCCAAGAAATACCAGGTTTCCCCCTTGAAATAGGACCTTTTCACCCACAAATACCTCTTTTATCCCCAAAAGAGGACAGTTTCTTCCAGAAATGCCACATTTCTCCCAAATATATCACATCTTCTCCAAGAAATACCAGCTTTCCCCCTTCAAATAGGACCTTTTCACCCACAAATACCTCTTTTATCCCCAACATAGGACAGTTTCTTCCAGAAATGCCACATTTCTCCCAAATATATCACATCTTCTCCAAGAAATACTACCTTTCCCCCTGGAAATAGGACCTTTTCACCCACAGATAACTTTTTTATCCCCAAAAGAGGACAGTTTCTTCCAGAAATGCCACATTTCTCCCAAATAGATCACATCTTCTCCAAGAAATAACTGGTTTCCGCCTTCAAATAGGAATTTTTCACCCACAAATACCTGTTTTATCCCTCAAATTGGAAATTTTCTTCCAGAAATGCCACATTTCTCCCAAATATATCACATCTTCTCCAAGAAATACCACGTTTCCCCCTTCAAATAGGACCTTTTCACCCACAAATACCTGTTTTATCCCTCAAATTGGACAGTTTCTTCCAGAAATGCCACATTTCTCCCAAATAGATCACATCTTCTCCAAGAAATACCAGCTTTCCCCCTTCAAATAGGACCTTTTCACCCACAAATACCTCTTTTATCCCCAAAATAGGACAGTTTCTTCCAGAAAGGCCACATTTCTCCCAAATATAGCACATCTTCTCCAAGAAATACCAGGATTCCCCCTTCAAATAGTAACTTTTCACCCACAAATACCTCTTTGATCCACAAAATAGGACAGTTTCTTCCAGACATGCCATATTTCTCCCAAATATATCACATATTCTCCAAGATATAACAGGATTCCTCCTGAAATAGGAACTTTTCTCACACAAATATCAGCCTTCTCCCCCGAAATTTGATTTTTTTTTTTCCAGAAATGCCAGATTTCTCCCAAATATATCACATCTTCTCCAAGAAATACCAGCTTTCCCCCTTGAAATAGGACCTTTTCAAACACAAATACCTCTTTGATCCACAAAATAGGACAGTTTCTTCCTGACATGCCAGATTTCTCCCAAATATACCACATCTTCTCCAAGAAATACCAGGTTTCCCCCTTGAAATAGGACCTTTTCACCCACAAATACCTCTTTTATCCCCAAAAGAGGACAGTTTCTTCCTGACATGCCACATTTCTCCCAAATATATCACATCTTCTCCAAGAAATACTAACTTTCCCCCTGGAAATAGGACCTTTCCACCCACAAATACCTCTTTTATCCCCAAAATAGGACAGTTTCTTCCTGAAATGCCACATTTCTCCCAAATATATCACATCTTCTCCAAGAAATACTACCTTACCCCCTGGAAATAGGACCTTTTCACCCTGGAAATAACTCTTTTATCCCCAAAAGAGGACAGTTTCTTCCAGAAATGCCACATTTCTCCCAAATATATCACATCTTCTCCAGGAAATACCAGGATTCCCCCTTCAAATAGGACCTTTTCAAACACAAATACCTCTTTTATCCCCAAAATAGGACAGTTTCTTCCAGAAATGCCACATTTCTCCCAAATACATCACATCTTCTCCAAGAAATACCAAGTTTCCCCCTTCAAATAGGACCTTTTCTCCAACAAATTCCAGCCTTCTCCCCCCAGATAGGACATTTTCTTCCAGAAATACAACATTTCTCCCAAATAGATCACATCTTCTCCAAGAAATACCAGATTTCCCCCTTCAAATAGGACCTTTTCACCCACAAATACCTGTTTTATCACCAAAAGAGTACAGTTTCTTCCAGAAATGCCACATTTCTCCCAAATATAGCACATCTTCTCCAAGAAATACCTGCTTTCCCCCTTCAAATAGGACCTTTTCACCCACAAATACCTCTTTGATCCACAAAATAGGACAGTTTCTTCCAGAAAGGCAACATTTCTCCCAAATAGATCACATCTTCTCCAAGAAATACTAGGATTCCTCCTGAAATAGGAACTTTTCTCACACAAATATCAGCCTTCTCCCCCGAAATTTGATTTTTTTCTTCCAGAAATGCCACATTTCTCCCAAATATATCACATCTTCTCCAAGAAATACCAGGATTCCCCTTCAAATAGGACATTCTCAAACACAAATATCTCTTTTATCCCCAAAATAGGACAGTTTCTTCCTGACATGCCAGATTTCTCCAAAATATATCACATCTTCTCCAAGAAATACCAGGTTTCCCCCTTCAAATAGGACCTTTTCTCCCACAAATACCTCTTTGATCCCCAAAATAGGACATCGTCTTCCAGAAATGCAACATTTCTCCCAAATAGATCACATCTTCTCCAAGAAATACCAGGTTTCCCCTTTCAAATAGGACATTTTCACCCACAAATACCTCTTTTATCCCCAAAATAGGACAGTTTCTGCCAGAAAGGCCACATTTCTTCCAAATATATCACATCTTCTCCAAGAAATACCAGGTTTCCCCCTTCAAATAGGACCTTTTCACCCACAAATACCTCTTTTATCCCCAAAATAGGACAGTTTCTTCCTGACATGCCACATTTCTCCCAAATATATCACATCTTCTCCAAGAAATACTACCATTCCCCCTGGAAATAGGACCTTTTCACCCACAAATACCTCTTTTATCCCCAAAACAGGACACTTTCATCCAGAAATGCCACATTTCTCCCAAATATATCACATCTTCTCCAAGAAATACCAGGGTTCCCCCTTCAAATAGGACCTTTTCTCCCTCTAATGACCGCCTTCTCCCCCCAAAATGGACAGTTTCTTCCAGACATGCCACATTTCTCCCAAATATACCACATCTTCTCCAAGAAATACGACGTTTCCCCCTTCAAATAGGACCTTTTCACCCACAAATACCTGTTTATCCCTCAAATTGGGCAGTTTCTTCCAGAATTGCCACATTTCTACCAAATATTGAACATCTTATCCAAGAAATACCACGTTTCCCCTTGAAATAGGACCTTTTCACCCACAAATACCTCTTTTATGCCCAAAATAGGACAGTTTCTTCCAGAAATGCCAGATTTCTCCCAAATATATCACATCTTCTCCACGAAATACCACGTTTCCCCCTTCAAAAACGACCTTTTCAACCAAAAATTCCAGCCTTCTCCCCCCAGACAGGACATTTTCTTCCAGAAATGCCACATTTCTCCCAAATATATCACATCTTCTCCAAGAAATACCAGGTTTCCCCCTTCAAATAGGAAATTTTCACCCACAAATTCCAGCCTTCTCCCCCCAGATAGGACATTTTCTTCCAGAAATACCACATTTCTCCCAAGTATAGCACATCTTCTCCATGTAATACCATGTTTCCCCCTTCAAATAGGACCTTTTCACCCACAAATACCTCTCTTATCCCCAAAATAGGACAGTTTCTTCCAGAAATTCCACATTTCTCCCAAATATATCACATCTTCTCCAAGAAATACCAGCTTTCCCCCTTCCAATAGGACCTTTTCACCCACAAATGCCTGTTTCATCCCCAAAATAGGACATTTTCTTCCAGACATGCCACATTTCTCCCAAATATATCACATCTTCTCCAAGAAATACCAGGTTTCCCCCTTCAAATAGGACCTTTTCACCCACAAATACCTCTTTTATCCCCAAAAGAGGACAGTTTCTTCCAGACATGCCACATTTCTCCCAAATATATCACATTTTCAACAAGAAATACCACGTTTCCCCTTTGAAATAGGACGTTGTCACCCACAAATACCTGTTTTATCCCTCAAAATTTTCATTTTCTTCCAGAAATGCCACATTTCTCCCAAATAGATCACATCTTCTCCAAGAAATACCAGGTTTTCCCCTGGAAATAGGACCTTTTCACCCACAAATACCTGCTCTATCCCCATAAGAGGACAGTTTCTTCCAGATATGCCACATTTCTCCCAAATATATCACATCTTCTCCAAGAAATACCAGGTTTCCCCCTTCAAATAGGACCTTTTCACCCACAAATACCTATTTTTCCCTCAAATTGGAAATTTTCTTCCAGAAATTCCAGATTTCTTCCAAATATAGAACATCTTCTTCAAGAAATACCAGGTTTCCCCCTTCAAATAGGACCTTTTCACCCACAAATACCTCTTTTATCCCCAAAAGAGGACAGTTTCTTCCAGAAATGCCACATTTCTCCCAAAAATATCACATCTTCTCCAAGAAATACCACCTTTCCCCCTTCAAATAGGACATTTTCACCCACAAATACCTCTTTTATCCCCAAAATAGGACAGTTTCTTCCAGAAATGCCACATTTCTCCCAAATAGATCACATCTTCTCCAAGAAATACCAGGATTCCCCCTCGAAATAGGACCTTTTCAAACACAAATACCTCTTTTATCCCCAAAATAGGACAGTTTCTTCCAGAAATGCCAGATTTCTCCAAAATATATCACATCTTCTCCAAGAAATACCAGGTTTCCCCCTTCAAATAGGACCTTATCACCCACAAATACCTCTCTTATCCCCAAAATAGGACATTGTCTTCCAGAAATGCCACATTTCTCCCAAATATAGAACATCTTCTCCAAGAAATACCAGGTTTCCCCTTTCAAATAGGACATTTTCACCCACAAATACCTCTTTGATCCCCAAAATAGGACAGTTTCTTCCAGAAAGGCCAGACTTCTCCCAAATCTATCACATCTTCTTCGAGAAATACCAGGATTCCACCTGAAATAGGACATTTTCTCCCACAAATACCTGCCTTCCCCCCCAAACTGGCCAGTTTCTTCCAGAAATGCCACATTTCTCCCAAATATATCACATCTTCTCCAAGAAATACCAGGTTTCCCCCTTCAAATAGGACCTTTTTACCCACAAATACCTCTTTTATCCCCAAAATAGGACAGTTTCTTCCAGAAAGGCCACATTTCTACCAAATAGATCACATCTTCTCCAAGAAATACCAGGTTTCCCCCTTCAAATAGGACCTTTTCACCCACAAATATCTCTTTTATCCCCAAAATAGGACAGTTTCTTCCAGAAAGGCCACATTTCTCCCAAATACATCACATCTTCTCCAAGAAATACCAGGGTTCCCCTTTCAAATAGGACATTTTCTCCCACAAATGCCCGCCTTCTCCCCCCAAATTGGACAGTTTCTTCCAGACATGCCACATTTCTCCCAAATATACCACATCTTCTCCAAGAAATACCAGGTTTCCCCCTTCAAATAGGAAATTTTCACCCACAAATACCTGTTTTATCCCTCAAATTGGACAGTTTCTTCCAGAAATGCCACATTTCTCCCAAATATATCACATCTTCTCCAAGAAATACCAGCTTTCCCCCTTCAAATAGGAAATTTTCACCCACAAATACCTGTTTTATCCCTCAAATTGGACAGTTTCTTCCAGAAATGCCACATTTCTACCAAATATAGAACATCTTCTCCAAGAAATACCAGGGTTCCCCCTTCAAATAGGACCTTTTCTCCCACAAATACCTCTTTTATCCCCAAAATAGGACAGTTTCTTCCAGAAATGCCACATTTCTCCCAAATATACCACATCTTCTCCAAGAAATACCAGGTTTCCCCCTTGAAATAGGACCTTTTCACCCACAAATACCTCTTTTATCCCCAAAATAGGACAGTTTCTTCCAGAAATGCCACATTTCTCCCAAATATATCACATCTTCTCCAAGAAATACCACGTTTCCCCCTTGAAATAGGACCTTTTCACCCACAAATAAATGTTTTATCCCCAAAATAGAACATTTTCTTCCAGAAATGCCACATTTCTCCCAAATATATCACATCTTCTCCAAGAAATACCAGGTTTCCCCCTTGAAATAGTACCTTCTTACCCAGAAATACCTGTTTTATCCCCGAAATAGGACAGTTTCTTCCAGACATGCCACATTTCTCCCAAATATATCACATCTTCTCCAAGAAATACCACGTTTCCCCCTTCAAATACGACCTTTTCACCCACAGATTCCAGCCTTCTCCCCCCAGATAGGACATTTGCTTCCAGAAATACCACATTTCTCCCAAATAGATCACATCTTCTCCAAGAAATACCAGCTTTCCCCCTTCAAATAGGACCTTTCCACCCACAAATACCTCTTTTATCCCCCAAATAGGACAGTTCCTTCCAGAAATGCCTCATTTCTCCCAAATATAGCACATCTTCTCGAAGAAATACCAGGTTTCCCCCTTCAAATAGTACCTTTTCACCCACAAATACCTCTCTTATCCCCAAAATAGGACTGTTTCTTCCTGAAATGCCACATTTCTCCCAATTATATCACATCTTCTCCAAGAAATACCAGGTTTCCCCCTTCAAATAGGACCTTTTCACCCACAAATACCTCTTTTGTCCCCAAAATAGGACAGTTTCTTCCAGAAATGCCACATTTCTCCCAAATATAGCACATCTTCTCCAAGAAATACCAGCTTTCCCCCTGGAAATAGGACCTTTTCACCCACAAATACCTCTTTTATCCCCAAAAGAGGACAGTTTCTTTCAGAAATGCCACATTTCTCCCAATTATATCACATCTTCTCCAAGAAATACCAGGTTTCCCCCTTCAAATAGGACATTATCACCCACAAATACCTCTTTTGTCCCCAAAATAGGACAGTTTCTTCCAGAAATGCCACATTTCTCCCAAATATAGCACATCTTCTCCAAGAAATACCAAGTTTTCCCCTTCAAATAGGACCTTTTCACCCACAAATACCTCTTTTATCCCCAAAAGAGGACAGTTTCTTAGAGACATGCCACATTTCTCCCAAATATATCACATCTTCTTCAAGAAATACCACGTTTCCCCCTTCAAATAGGACCTTTTCACCCACAAATACCTCTTTTATCACCAAAAGAGGACAGTTTCTTCCAGAAATGCCACATTTCTCCCAAATATATCACATTTTCACCGAGAAATACCACGTTTCCCCTTTGAAATAGGACGTTTTCACCCAGAAATACCTGTTTTATCCCTCAAAATTTACATTTTCTTCCAGAAATGCCACATTTCTCCCAAATAGATCACATCTTCTCCAAGATATACCAGCTTTCCCCCTTCAAATAGGACCTTTTCACCCACAAATACCTCTTTTATCACCAAAATAGGACAGTTCCTTCCTGACATGCCACATTTCTCCCAAATATAGCACATCTCCTCCAAGAAATACCACGTTTCCCCCTGGAAATAGGACCTTTTCTCCCACAAATACCTCTTTTATCCCAAAATAGGACATTGTCTTCCAGAAATGCCAGATTTCTCCCAAATATATCACATCTTCTCCAAGAAATACCATATTTCCCCCTTCAAATAGGACCTTTTCACCCACAAATACCTCTTTTATCCCCAAACTGGCCAGTTTCTTCCAGAAATGCCACATTTCTCCCAAATATATCACATCTTCTCCAAGAAATACCAGGATCCCCTTTGAAATAGGACCTTTTCACCCACAAATACCTCTTTTATCCCCAAAAGAGGACAGTTTCTTCCAGAAAGGCCAGACTTCTCCCAAATATAGCACATCTTCTTCAAGAAATACCAGGATTCCTCCTGAAATAGGACCTTTTCACCCACAGATACCTGCCTTCTCCCCCCAAACTGGCCAGTTTCTTCCAGACATGCCACATTTCTCCCAAATATAGCACATCTTCTCCAAGAAATACCAGGTTTCCCCCTTCAAATAGGAACTTTTCACCCACAAATACCTGTTCTGTCCCCAAAAGAGGACAGTTTCTTCCAGAAAGGCCACATTTCTCCCAAATATATCACATCTCCTCCAAGAAATACCAGGATTCCCCCTTCAAATAGGACCTTTTCACCCACAAATACCTCTTTGATCCCCAAAAGAGGACAGTTTCTTCCAGAAATGCCACATTTCTCCCAAATATATCACATCTTCTCCAGGAAATACCAGAATTCCTCCAGAAATAGGACCTTTTCACCCACAAATACCTCTTTTATCCCCAAAAGAGGACAGTTTCTTCCAGAAAGGCCACATTTCTCCCAAATATATCATATCTTCTCCTAGAAATACCAGGTTTCCCCCTTCAAATAGGACCTTTTCACCCACAAATACCTTTTTTATCCCAAAATAGAACAGTTTCTTACAGAAATGCCACATTTCGCCCAAATATATCACATCTTCTCCAAGAAATACCAGCTTTCCCCCTTGAAATAGGACCCTGTCACCCACAAATACCTGTTTTATCTCTTTCTTCCGAGCGACATTTCGTTTTGGCGTGTCTATCCGAGGCTACACTTCATTTTTCTGTGACGAATAGAGTAGAAGTGGAAACCACACTAATAAGGCAGCTAGAAGCTCCAGGAGCGACACACGTTGTGCTTTCAGGGAGGACGTTCCAGAAAGCCGAGAGTTGTGGCTTCTTTCCTGCGGAGAAAAAAACCCCTGTTTTCAGGCAATGCAGGACGCTGAATTCGCTCGCTCTCGGCATAGGAATACCGCTCCTTCGCTCTCGTGGCTCGAAAGCGGCACTCGCTCTGAACCGCTGCGGAGAGTCTGCAGTTGCTGGCCGGTCCATCGCGGTTCTGCCCTAGCGCCGCTTGCAGCCTTCAGCAGCGCTCTCGTTTCTCTCGGATGCCGGGAAAGAGCGACTTCAGCCGGATGCTTTGTCCGACGAGTGAGCGGCTTCTTCTGCGCACATCGCAATGGAGCGCTTCTGACTTCTCCTTCTGTCCATGCAGAATGCACTACGCTTCTCTCTCATTCTTATCCCTTTCTTCCGGGCAACATTTCGTTTTGGAGTGTTTATCCGATGCTACACTTCAGCATTCTGTGACGAATAGAGTAGAAGAGAAAAGCACCGCTAATGAGGCAGCTAGAAGTTCGAGGAGCCACACACGTTGTGCTTTCAGGGAGGACGTTCCAGAAATCCGAGAGTTGTCGCTTCTTTCCAGCGGAGAAAAAAAACCCTGTTTTCAGGCAAAGCAGTAGTCTGCAGCTGCACACTCTCCGGAACGGTTCTGCGCGAGTGCCGCTTTCGACCCACGAGAGCGAAGGAGCGGTATTCCTATGCCGAGAACGTGCGAATTCAGCCTACTGCATTGCCTGAAAACAGGGGGTTTTTTCTCCGCAGGAGAGAAGCCACAACTCTCGACTTTCTGGAACGTCCTCCCTGAAAGCACAACGTGTGTGTCTCCTTGAACTGCTACCTGCCTTATTAGTGGGGCTTTTCTCTTCTACTCTATTCGTCACAGAATGCTGAAGTGTAGCATCGGATAAACACTCCAAAACGAAATGTCGCTCGGAAGAAAGGGATAAGAATGAGAGAGAAGCGTAGTGCATTCTGCATGGACAGAAGGAGAAGTCAGAAGCGCTCCATTGCGATGTGCGCAGAAGAAGCCGCTCACTCGTCGGAGCAAAGCATCCGGCTGAAGTCGCTCTTTCCCGGCATCCGAGAGAAACGAGAGCGCTGCTGAAGGCTGCAAGCGGCACTCGGGCAGAACCGCGAGGGACCGGCCAACAACTGCAGACTCTCCGCAGAGGTTCAGCGCGAGTGCCGCTTCCGAGCCACGAGAGCGAAGGAGCGGTATTCCTATGCCGAGAAAGTGCGAATTCAGCATCCTGCATTGCATAAAAACAGGGGGTTTTTCCTCCGCAGGAAAGAAGCCACAACTCTCGGCTTTCTGTAACATCCTCCCAGAAAGCACAACGTGTGTCGCTCCTGGAGCTTCTAGCTGCCTTATTAGTGTGGTTTCCACTTCTACTCTATTCGTCACAGAAAAATGAAGTGTAGCATCGGATAGACACGCCAAAAGGAAAAGTCGCTCGGAAGAAAGAGATAAAACAGGTATTTGTGGGTGACAGGGTCCTATTTCAAGGGGGAAAGCTGGTATTTCTTGGAGAAGATGTGATATATTTGGGCAAAATGTGGCATTTCTGTAAGAAACTGTCCTCTTTTGGGGATAAAAGAGGTATTTGTGGGTTAAAAGGTCCTATTTGAAGGGAGAAACGTGGTATTTCTTGGAGAAGATGTGATCTATTTGGGAGAGATGTGGCATTTCTGGAAGAAACTGTCCTCTTTTGGGGATAAAAGAAGTATTTGTGGGTGAAAAGGTCCTATTGGAAGGGGGAAACGTGGTATTTCTTGGAGAAGATGTGATATATTTGGGAGAAATGTGGCATGTCTGGAAGAAAAAGTCAAATTTGGGGGGAGAAGGCTGATATTTTTGGGAGAAAAGTTTCTATTTCAGGAGGAATACTGGTATTTCTTGGAGAAGATGAGGTATATTTGGGAGAAATGTGGCATTTCTGGAAGAAACTGTCCTATTTTGGGGATAAAAGAGGTATTTGTGGGTGAAAATGTCCTATTTGAAAAGGGAAACCTGGTATTTCTTGGAGAAGATGTTCTATATTTGGGAGAAATGTGGCATTTCTGGAAGACAATGTCCTATTTGAGGGAAAAAAGAGGTATTTGTGGTTGTAAAGGTCCTATTTCAGGAGTAATCCTGGTATTTCTTGGAGAAGATGTGATATATTTGGGAGAAATGTGGCATTTCTTTAAGAAAATGTCCTATTATGGGGATAAAACAGGTATTTGTGGGTGAAAAGGTCCTATTTGAAGGGGGAAAGCTGGTATTTCTTGGAGAAGATGTGATATATTTGGGAGAAATCTGGAATTTCTGGAAGAAAATTTCCAATTTCAGGGATAAAACAGGTATTTGTGGGTGAAAAGGTCCTATTTCAAGGGGGAATCCTGGTATTTCTTGGTGAAGATGTGATCTAATTGGGAGAAATGTGGCCTTTCAGGAAGAAACTGTCCTCTTTTGGGGATAAAAGAGGTATTTGTGGGTGAAAAGGTCCTATTTGAAGGGGGAAACGTGGTATTTCTTGGAGAAGATGTGCTATATTAGGGAGAAATGTGGCATTTCCGGAAGAAACTGTCGTATTTTGGGGATAAAAGTGGAATCGGAGGGAGAAAAGGTCTTATTTCCAGGGGGAAAGCAGGTATTTCGTGGAGAAGATGTGATATATTTGGGAGAAATGTGGCATTTCTTGAAGAAAATGTCCTCTTTTGGGGAACAAACAGGTATTTTTGGGTGAAAAGTTCCTATTTGAAGGGGGAAACCTGGTATTTCTTGGAGAAGATGTGATATATTTGGGAGAAATGTGGCATGTCTGGAAGAAACTGTCCTATTTTGGGAATAAAAGAGGCATTTGAGGGTGAAAAGGTCCTATTTCCAGGGGGAAACGTGGTATTTCTTGGAGAAGATGTTCAGCATTTGGGAGAAATGTGGCATTTCAGGAAGAAACTGTCCTCTTTTGGGGATAAAACAGGTATTTGTGTGTGAAAAGGTCCTATTTGAAGGGGGAACCCTGGTATTTCGTGGAGAAGATGTGGTATATTTGGGAGAAATGTGGCATTTCTGGAAGAAACTGTCCTATTTTGGGGATCAAGCAGGTATTTGTGGGTGAAAAGGTCCTATTTCAAGGGGGAAACCTGGTAATTCTTGGAGAAGATGAGGAATATTTGGGAGAAATGTGGCATGTCAGGAAGAAACTGTCATATTTTTGGGATAAAAGAGGTATTTCTGTGTGAAAAGGTCCTGTTTCAAGGGGGAAAGCTGGTATTTCTTGGAGAAGATGTGATATATTTGGGAGAAATGTGGCATTTGTGGAAGAAACTGTCCCATTTTCGGGATGAAACAGATATTTGTGGGTGAAAAGGTCCTATTTGAAGGGGGAAACGTGGTATTTCTTGGAGAAGATGTGATATAGTTGGGAGAAATCAGGCATTTCTGGAAGAAAAAGTCAAATTTGGGGGTAGAAGGCTGGTATTTGTCGGAGAAAAGTTCCTATTTGAAGGAGGAAACGTGGTATTTCTTGGAGAAGATGTGCTATATTTGGGAGAAATGTGGCCTTTCTGCAAGAAACTGTCCTATTTTGGGGATAAAAGAGGTATTTGTGGGTGAAAAGGTCCTATTTGAAGGGGGAAACGTGGTATTTCTTGGAGAAGATGTGATATATTTGGGAGAAATGTGGCATTTCTGGAAGAAACTGTCCTCTTTTGGGGATAAAACAGGTATTTGAAGGTGAAAAGTTCCTATTTCAAGGGGGAAACCTGGTATTTTTTGGAGAAGATGTGATATACTTGGGAGAAATCTGGCATGTAAGGAAGAAACTGTCCTATTTTGGGGATAAAACAGGTATTTGTGGGTGAAAAGGTCCTATTTGAAGGGGGAAATACTGGTATTTCTTGGAGAAGATGTGATATATTGGGGAGAAATGTGGCATTTCTGGAAGAAACTGTCCTCTTTTGGGGATAAAAGAGGTATTTGAGGGTGAAAAGGTCCTATTTCAAAGGGGATCCCTGGTATTTCTTGGAGAAGATGTGATTTATTTGGGAGAAATGTGGCATGTCTGGAAGAAACTGTCTAATTTGGGTGGAGAAGGCTGGTATTTGTGTGAGAAAAGGTCCTATTTCCAATAGGAATCCTAGTATTTCTTGGAGAATATGTGATATATTTGGGAGAAATGTGGCATTTCTGGAAGAAACTGTCCTATTTTGGGGATGAAACAGGTATTTGTGGGTGAAAAGGTCCTATTTGAAGGGGGAAACCTGGTATTTCTTGGAGAATATGTGATCTATTTGGGAGAAATGTGGCATGTCGCATGAAACTGTCCCGTTTTGTGGATAAAAGAGGTATTCGTGGGTGAAAAGTTCCTATTTGAAGGGGGAAACGTGGTATTTCTTGGAGAAGATGTGATATATTTGGGAGAAAAGTGGCATTTCTGGAAGAAACTGTCCTATTTTGGGGATAAAAGAGGTATTTGTGGGTGAAAAGGTCCTATTTCGAGGGGGAAACGTGGTATTTCTTGGAGAAGATGTGATATATTTGGGAGAAATGTGGCATTTCTGGAAGAAAATGTCCAATTTCGGGGGAGAAGTCTGGTATTTGATTGAGAGAAGGTCCTATTTCCAGTAGGAATCCCAGTATTTCTTGGAGATGATGTGATACATTTGGGAGAAATGTGGCATGTCTGGAAGAAACTGTCCTATTTTGGGGATAAAAGAGGTATTTGTGGGTGAAAAGGTCCTATTTGAAGGGGGAAACCAGGTATTTCTTGGAGAAGATGTGATATATTTGGGAGAAATGTGGCATTTCTGGAAGAAACTGTCCTATTTTGGGGATCAAAGAGGTATTTGTGGGTGAAAAGGTCCTATTTGAAGGGGGAAACGTGGTATTTCTTGGAGAAGATGTGGTCTATTTGGGAGAAATGTGGCATTTCTGGAAGAAACTGTCCTATTTTGGGGATCAAACAGGTATTTGTAGGTGAAATGTTCCTATTTGAAGGGGGAAACCTGGTATTTCTTGGAGAAGATGTGATATATTTGGGAGAAATGTGGCATTTCTGGAAGAAACTGTCCTATTTTGGGCATAAAAAATGTATTTGTGGGTGAAAAGGTCGTATTTGAAGGGGGAAATCCTGGTATTTCTTGGAGAAGATGTGATTTATTTGGGAGAAATGTGGCATTTCTGGCAGAAACTGTCCTTTTTTGGGCATTAAAGAGGTAATTGAGGGTGAAAAGGTCCTATTTCAAAGGGGATACGGGGTATTTCTTGGAGAAGATGTGATATATTTGGGAGAAATGTGGCATGTCTGGAAGAAAATGTCCAATTTCGGGGGAGAAGGCTGGTATTAGTTTGAGAGAAGGTCCTATTTCCAGTAGGAATCCTAGTATTTCTTGGAGAAGATGTGATACATTTGGGAGAAATGTGGCATGTCTGGAAGAAACTGTCCTACTTTGGTAATGAAACAGGTATTTGTGGGTGAAGAGGTCCTATTTGAAGGGGGAAACCTGGTATTTCTAGGAGAAGATGTGATCTATTTGGGACAAATGTGGCATTTCTGGAAGAAACTGTCCTATTTTGGGGATCAAGCAGGTATTTGTGGGTGAAAAGGTCCTATTTGAAGGGGGAAAGCTGGTATTTCTTGGAGAAGATGTGCTATATTTGGGAGAAATGTGGCATTTCTGGAAGAAACTGTCCTCTTTTGGGGATAAAAGAGGTATTTGTGGGTGACAAGGTCCTATTGGAATGGGGAAACCTGGTATTTCTTGGAGAAGATGTGATATATTTGGGAGAAATCTGGCATGTCTGGAAGAAACTGTCCTCTTTTGGGGATAAAACAGGAATTTCTGGGTGAAATGGACCTATTTCCAGGCGGAAAGCTGGTATTTCTTGGAGAAGATGTGCTATATTTGGGAGAAATGTGGCATTTATGGAAGAAACTGTCCTCTTTTGGGGATAAAACAGGTATTTGAAGGTGAAAAGTTCCTATTTCATGGGGGAAACCTGGTATTTTTTGGAGAAGATGTGATATACTTGGGAGAAATGTGGCATTTCTTGAAGAAAATGTCCTATTTGGGGGAACAAACAGGTATTTTTGGGTGAAAAGTTCCTATTTGAAGGGGGAACCCTGGTATTTCTTGGAGAAGATGTGGTATATTTGGGAGAAATGTGGCATGTCTGGAAGAAACTGTCCTATTCTGGGAATAAAAGAGGTATTTGAGGGTGAAAAGGTCCTATTTGAAGGGGGAAACCTGGTATTTCTTCGAGAAGATGTGATATATTTGGGAGAAAAGTGGCATTTCTGGAAGAAACTGTCCTATTTTGGGGATAAAAGAGGTATTTGTGGGTGAAAAGGTCCTATTTCCAGGGGGAAACCTGGTATTTCTTGGAGAAGATGTTCAACATTTGGGAGAAATGTGGCATTTCAGGAAGAAACTGTCCTCTTTTGGGGATAAAACAGGTATTTGTGGGTGGAAAGGCCCTATTTCCAGGGGGAATCCTGGTATTTCGTGGAGAAGATGTGGTATATTTGGGAGAAATCTGGCATGTCAGGAAGAAACTGTCCTATTTTTGGGATAAAAGAGGTATTTCTGTGTGAAAAGGTCCTGTTTCAAGGGGGAAAGCTGGTATTTCTTGGAGAAGATGTGATATATTTGGGAGAAATGTGGCATTTGTGGAAGAAACTGTCCTATTTTCGGGATGAAACAGGTATTTGAGGGTGAAAAGGTCCTATTTGAAGGGGGAAACCTGGTATTTCTTGGAGAAGATGTGATATAGTTGGGAGACATCAGGCATTTCAGGAAGAAAAAGTCAAATTTGGGGGTAGAAGGCTGGTATTTGTGGGAGAAAAGTTCCTATTTGAAGGGGGAAAGCTGGTATTTCTTGGAAAAGCTGTGGTATATTTGGGAGAAATGTGGCATTTCTAGAAGA
This sequence comes from Lophura swinhoii, assembly GCA_030408155.1. Classification (NCBI taxonomy): domain Eukaryota; kingdom Metazoa; phylum Chordata; class Aves; order Galliformes; family Phasianidae; genus Lophura; species Lophura swinhoii. The sequence goes on along the minus strand of JASCYN010000149.1, from coordinate 13,967,021 downwards.
AACTGTCCTCTTTTGGGGATAAAAGAGGTATTTCTGGGTGAAAAGGTCCTATTTGAAGGGGGAAACGTGGTATTTCTTGGAGAACATGTGTTGTATTTGGGTGAAATCTGGCATGTCGGTAGAAACTGTCCTATTTTGGGGATAAAAGAGGTATTTGTGTTTGATAAGATCCTATTTGAAGGGGGAAACCTGGTATTTCTTGGAGATGATGTGCTATATTTGGGAGAAATGTGGCCTTTCTGGAAGAAACTGTCCTATTTTGGGGATAAAAGAGGTATTTGTGGGTGAAAAGGTCCAATTTCAGGAGTAATCCTGGTATTTCTTGGAGAAGATGTGATATATTTGGGAGAAATGTGGCATGTCTCTAAGAAACTGTCCTATTTTGGGGATAAAAGAGGTATTTCTGGGTAAAAAGGTCCTATTTCCAGGGAAAAACCTGGAATTTCTTGGAGAAGATGTGCTATATTTGGGAGAAATGTGGCATGTCTGGAAGAAACTGTCCTATTTTGGGGATAAAAGTAGTATTTGAGGGTGAAAAGGTCCTGCTTGAAGGGAGAACCCTGGTATTTCTTGGAGAAGATGTGATCTATTTGGGAGAAAGGTGGCATTTCTGGAAGAAACTGTCCTCTTTAGGGGATAAAAGAGGTATTTGTGGGTGAAAAGTTCCTATTTGAAGGGGGAAACCTGGTATTTCTTGGAGAAGATGTGATATATTTGGGAGAAATGTGGCATGTCTGGAGGAAACTGTCCTATTTTGTGGATATGTCAGGTATTTGTGGTTGAAAAGGTCGTATTTCCAGGGGGAAACCTGGTATTTCTTGGAGAAGATGTGATATATTTGGGAGAAATGTGGCATTTCTGGAAGAAACTGTCCTATTTTGGGCATAAAAAAGGTATTTGTGGGTGAAACGGTCCTATTTGAAGGGGGAAAGCTGGTTTTTCTTGGAGAAGATGTGATATATTTGGGAGAAATGTGTCATTTCTGGCAGAAACTGTCCTCTTTTGGGGATAAAAGAGGTATTTGTGGGTGAAAAGGTCCTATTTCAAAGGGGATCCCTGGTATTTCTTGGAGAAGATGTGATATATTTAGGAGAAATGTGGCATTTCTGGAAGAAAATGTCCAATTTCGGGGGAGAAGGCTGGTATTTGTGGGAGAAAACATCCTATTTCCAGGAGGAATCCTAGTATTTCTTGGAGAAGATGTGATGTATTTGGGAGAAATGTGGCATGTCTGGAAGAAATTGTCCTCTTTTGGGGATGAAACAGGCATTTGTCGGTGAAAAGGTCCTATTTGAAGGGGGAAACGAGGCATTTCTTGAAGAAGATGTGATCTATTTGGGACAAATGTGGCATTTCTGGAAGAAACTGTCCTATTTTGGGGATCAAAGAGGTATTTGTGGGTGAAAAGGTCCTCTTTGAAGGGGGATACCTGGTATTTCTTGGAGAAGATGTGATCTATTTGGGAGAAATGTGGCATTTCTGGAAGAAACTGTCCTATTTGGAGGGAGAAGACGGGCATTTGTGGGTGAAAAGGTCCAATTTGAAGGGGGAAACGTGGTATTTCTTGGAGAAGATGTGATATATTTGGGAGAAATGTGGCATTTCTGGAAGAAACTGTCCTATTTTGGGGATCAAACAGGTATTTGAGGGTGAAAAGGTCCTATTTCAAGGGGGAAACCTGGTATTTCTTGGAGAAGATGTGATCTATTTGGGAGAAATCTGGCATTTCTGGAAGAAACTGTCCTATTTTGGGGATCAAGCAGGTATTTGTGGGTGAAAAGGTCCTATTTGAAGGGGGAAACCTGGTATTTCTTGGAGAAGATGTGATATATTTGGGAGAAATGTGGCATGTCTCTAAGAAACTGTCCTCTTTTGGGGATAGAACAGGTATTTGTGGGTGTAAAGGTCCTATTTGAAGGTGGAAACCAGGTATTTCTTGGAGAAGATGTGATATATTTGGGAGAAATTTGGCATTTCTGGAAGAAACTGTCCTATTTTGGGGATCAAGCAGGTATTTGTGGGTGAAAAGGTCCAATTTGAAGGGGGAAACCTGGTATTTCTTGGAGAAGATGTGATATATTTGGGAGAAATGTGGCATGTCTGGAAGAAAATGTCCAATTAAGGGGGAGAAGGCTGGTATTTGTGGGAGAAAAGGTCCTATTTCCAGGAGGATTCCTGGTATTTCTTGGAGAAGATGTGATATATTTGGGAGAAATGTGGCATGTCTGGAAGAAACTGTCCTATTCTGTGGATAAAAGAGGTATTTGTGGGTGAAAAGGTCCTATTTGAAGGGGGAAACCTGGTATTTCTTGGAGAAGATGTGATCTATTTGGGAGAAATGTGGCATTTCTGAAAGAAACTGTCCTCTTTTGGGGATAAAAGAGGTATTTGTGGGTGAAAAGGTCCTATTTGAAGGGGGAAACCTGGTATTTCTTGGAGAAGATGTGGTCTATTTGGGAGAAATGTGGCATTTCTGAAAGAAACTGTCCTCTTTTGGGGATAAAAGAGGTATTTGTGGGTGAAAAGGTCCTATTTGAAGGGGGAAACCTGGTATTTCTTGGAGAAGATGTGATCTATTTGGGAGAAATGTGGCCTTTCTGGAAGAAACTGTCCTCTTTTGGGTATAAAACAGGAATTTGTGGGAGAAAAGGTCCTATTTGAAGGGGGAAAGCTGGTATTTCTTGGAGAAGATGTGATATATTTGGGAGAAAGGTGGCATTTCTGGAAGAAACTGTACTCTTTTGGGGATAAAAGAGGTATTTGTAGGTGAAAAGGTCCAATTTCAAGGGGGAAACGTGGTATTTCTTGGTGAAGATGTGATATGTTTGGGAGAAATGTGGCCTTTCTGGATGAAACTGTCCTATTTTGTGGATATAACAGGTATTTGTGGGTGAAAAGGTCGTATTTCCTGGGGGAAACCTGGTATTTCTTGGAGAAGATGTGATATATTTGGGAGAAATGTGGCATTTCTGGAAGAAACTGTCCTATTTTGGTCATAAAAAAGGTATTTGTGGGTGAAAAGGTCCTATTTGAAGGGGGAAACGTGGTATTTCTTGGAGAAGATGTGATATATTTGGGAGAAATGAGGCATGTCTCTAAGAAACTGTCCTATTTTGGGGATAAAAGTGGTATTTGTGGGTGAAAAGGTCCTATTTGAAGGGGGAAACCTGGTATTTCTTGGAGAAGATGTGATATATTTGGGAGAAATGTGGCATGTCTGGAAGAAACTGTCCTCTTTTGGGGATAAAACAGGTATTTGTGGGAGAAAAGGTCCTATTTGAAGGGGGAAACCTGTTATTTCTTCGAGAAGATGTGATATTTTTGGGAGAAATGTGGCATTTCTGGAAGAAAATGTCCAATTTCGGGGGAGAAGGCGGGTATTTGTGGGTGAAAAGGTCCTATTTGAAGGGGGAAACGTGGTATTTCTTGGAGAAGATGTGCTATATTTGGGAGAAATGTGGCATTTCTGGAAGAAACAGTCCTCTTTTAGGGATAAAACAGGTATTTGTAGGTGAAAAGTTCCTATTTCTAGGGGGAAAGCTGGTATTTCTTGAAGAAGATGTGATATACTTGGGAGAAATCTGGCATGTAAGGAAGAAACTGTCCTATTTTGGGGATCAAGCAGGTATTTGTGGGTGAAAAGGTCCTATTTGAAGGGGGAAAGCTGGTATTTCTTGGAGAAGATGTGATCTATTTGGGAGAAATGTGGCATGTCTCTAAGAAACTGTCCTCTTTTGGGGATAGAACAGGTATTTGTGGGTGTAAAGGTCCTATTTGAAGGTGGAAACCAGGTATTTCTTGGAGAAGATGTGATATATTTGGGAGAAATGTGGCATTTCTGGAAGAAACTATCCTATTTTGGGGATCAAGCAGGTATTTGTGGGTGAAAAGGTCCTATTTGAAGGGGGAAAGGTGGTATTTCTTGGAGAAGATGTGCTATATTTGGGAGAAATGTGGCATGTCTGGAAGAAAATGTCCAATTACGGGGGAGAAGGCTGGTATTTGTGGGAGAAAAGGTCCTATTTCCAGGAGGATTCCTGGTATTTCTTGGAGAAGATGTGATATATTTGGGAGAAATGTGGCATGTATGGAAGAAACTGTCCTATTTTGTGGATAAAAGAGGTATTTGTGGGTGAAAAGGTCCTATTTGAAGGGGGAAACCTGGTATTTCTTGGAGAATATGTGATCTATTTGGGAGAAATGTGGCATTTCTGAAAGAAACTGTCCTCTTTTGGGGATAAAAGAGGTATTTGTGGGTGAAAAGGTCCTATTTGAAGGGGGAAACCTGGTATTTCTTGGAGAAGATGTGGTCTATTTGGGAGAAATGTGGCATTTCTGAAAGAAACTGTCCTATTTTGGGGATAAAAGAGGTATTTGTGGGTGAAAAGGTCCTATTTGAAGGGGGAAACGTGGTATTTCTTGGAGAAGATGTGATCTATTTGGGAGAAATGTGGCATTTCTGGAAGAAACTGTCCTCTTTTGGGGATAAAACAGGAATTTGTGGGTGAAAAGGTCCTATTTGAAGGGGGAAAGCTGGTATTTCTTGGAGAAGATGTGATATATTTGGGAGAAAGGTGGCATTTCTGGAAGAAACTGTCCTCTTTTGGGGATAAAAGAGGTATTTGTAGGTGAAAAGGTCCAATTTCAAGGGGGAAACGTGGTATTTCTTGGTGAAGATGTGATATGTTTGGGAGAAATGTGGCCTTTCTGGATGAAACTGTCCTATTTTGTGGATATAACAGGTATTTGTGGGTGAAAAGGTCGTATTTCCTGGGGGAAACCTGGTATTTCTTGGAGAAGATGTGCTATACTTGGGAGAAATGTGGCATTTCTGGAAGAAACAGTCCTCTTTTGGGGATAAAACAGGTATGTGTAGGTGAAAAGTTCCTATTTCTAGGGGGAAAGCTGGTATTTCTTGGAGAAGATGTGATATACTTGGGAGAAATCTGGCATGTAAGGAAGAAACTGTCCTATTTTGGGGATAAAGCAGGTATTTGTGGGTGAAAAGGTCCTATTTGAAGGGGGAAATCCTGGTATTTCTTGGAGAAGATGTGATATATTTGGGAGAAATGTGGCATTTCTGGAAGAAACTGTCCTCTTTTGGGGATAAAAGAGGTATTTGTGGGTGAAAAGGTCCTATTTGAAGGGGGAAACGTGGTATTTCTTGTTGAAGAAGTTAATATTTGGGAGAAATGTGGCATTTCTGGTAGAAACTGTCCTCTTTTGGGGATAAAAGAGGTATTTGTGGGTAAAAAGATCCTATTTGAAGGGGGAAAGCTGGTATTTCTTGGAGAAGATGTGATCTATTTGGGAGAAATGTGGCATTTCTGGAAGAATATGTCCTATTTTGGGGATAAGAGAGGTATTTGTGGGTAAAAAGGTCCTATTTGAAGGGGGAAACCTGGTATTTCTTCGAGAAGATGTGATATTTTGGGGAGAAATGTGGCATTTCTGGAAGAAAATGTCTAATTTGGGGGGAGAAGGCGGGTATTTGTGGGAGAAAAGGTCCTATTTCAAGGGGGAAACGTGGTATTTCTCGGAGAAGATGTGATATATTTGGGAGAAATGTGGCATTTCTGGAAGAAACTGTCCTATTTTGTGGATAAAAGAGGTATTTGTGGGTGAAAAGGTCGTATTTGAAGGGGGAAACCTGGTATTTCTTGGAGAAGATGTGATATATTTGGGAGAAATGTGGCATGTCAGGAAGAAACTGTCCTCTTTTGGGGATAAAACAGGTATTTGTGGGAGAAAAGGTCCTATTTGAAGGGGGAACCCTGGTATTTCTTGGAGAAGATGTGATATTTTTGGGAGAAATCTGGCATTTCTGGAAGAAAATGTCCAATTTGAGGGATAAAACAGGTATTTGTGGGTGAAAAGGTCCTATTTGAAGGGGGAAACGTGGTATTTCTTGGAGAAGATGTGATATATTTGGGAGAAATGTGGCATGTCTCTAAGAAAGTGTCCTCTTTTGGGGATATAAGAGGTATTTCTGGGTAAAAAGGTCCAATTTCCAGGGGGAAATCTGGTATTTCTTGGAGAAGATGTGATCTATTTGGGAGAAATGTGGCATGTCGGATGAAACTGTCCTGTTTTGCGGAAAAAAGAGGTATTCGTGGGTGAAAAGTTCCTATTTGAAGGGGGTAAGCTGGTAATTCTTGGAGAAGATGTGATCTATTTGGGAGAAATGTGGCATTTCTGGAAGAAACTGTCCTATTTTGGGGATAAAAGAGGTATTTGTGGGTGAAAAGGTCCTATTTCAAAGGGGATCCCTGGTATTTCTTGGGGAAGATGTGCTATATTTGGGAGAAATGTGGCATTTCTGGAAGAAAATGTCCAATTTCGGGGGAGAAGGCTGGAATTTGTTTGAGAGAAGGTCCTATTTCCAGTAGGAATCCAAGTATTTCTTGGAGAAGATGTGATATATTTGGGAGAAATGTGGCATGTCTGGAAGAAACTGTCCTATTTTGGGGATGAAACAGGTATTTGTGGGTGAAAAGGTCCTATTTGAAGGGGGAAACCTGGTATTTCTAGGAGAAGATGTGATATATTTGGGAGAAATGTGGCATTTCTGGAAGAAACTGTCCTATTTTGGGGATCAAGCAGGTATTTGTGGGTGAAAAGGTCCTATTTGAAGGGGGAAACCTGGTATTTCTTGGAGAAGATGTGATCTATTTGGGAGAAATGTGGCATGTCTGGAAGAAACTGTCCTATTTTGGGGATCAAGCAGGTATTTGTGGGTGAAAAGGTCCTATTTGAAGGGGGAAACCTGGTATTTCTTGGAGAAGATGTGATATATTTGGGAGAAATGTGGCATGTCGGAAGAAACTGTCCTCTTTTGGGGATCAAGCAGGTATTTGTGGGTGAAAAGGTCCTATTTCAAGGGGGAAACCTGGTATTTCTTGGAGAAGATGTGATATACTTGGGAGAAATCTGGCATGTAAGGAAGAAACTGTCCTGTTTAGTGGATAAAAGAGGTATTTGTGGGTGTAGAGGTCCTATTTGAAGAAGGAAACCTGGTATTTCTAGGAGAAGATGAGATCTATTTGGGACAAATGTGGCATTTCTGGCAGAAACTGTCCTCTTTTGGGGATAAAACAGGTGTTTGTGGGTGAAAAGGTCCTATTTGAAGGGGGAACCCTGGTATTTCTTGGAGAAGATGTGATATATTTGGGAGAAATGTGGCATTTCTGGCAGAAACTGTCCTCTTTTGGGGATAAAAGAGGTATTTGTAGGTGAAAAGGTCCTATTTGAAGGGGGAAACGTGGTATTTCTTGGAGAAGATGTGATATATTTGGGAGAAATGTGGCATGTCGGAAGAAACTGTCCTCTTTTGGGGATCAAGCAGGTATTTGTGGGTGAAAAGGTCCTATTTGAAGGGGGAAACCTGGTATTTCTTGGAGAAGATGTGATATACTTGGGAGAAATCTGGCATGTAAGGAAGAAACTGTCCTGTTTAGTGGATAAAAGAGGTATTTGTGGGTGTAGAGGTCCTATTTGAAGAAGGAAACCTGGTATTTCTAGGAGAAGATGAGATCTATTTGGGACAAATGTGGCATTTCTGGCAGAAACTGTCCTCTTTTGGGGATCAAACAGGTGTTTGTGGGTGAAAAGGTCCTATTTGAAGGGGGAAACGTGGTATTTCTTGAAGAAGATGTGATATATTTGGGAGAAATGTGGCATGTCTCTAAGAAACTGTCCTCTTTTGGGGATAAGAGAGGTATTTGTGGGTGAAAAGGTCCTATTTGAAGGGGGAAACCTGGTATCTCTTGGAGAAGATGTGATATATTTGGGAGAAATCAGGCATTTCTGGAAGAAACTGTCCTGTTTAGTGGATAAAAGAGGTATTTGTCGGTGTAGAGGTCCTATTTGAAGGGGGAAACCTGGTATTTCTAGGAGAAGATGAGATCTATTTGGGACAAATGTGGCATTTCTGGCAGAAACTGTCCTCTTTTGGGGATAAAACAGGTGTTTGTGGGTGAAAAGGTCCTATTTGAAGGGGGAAACCTGGTATTTCTTGGAGAAGATGTGATATATTTGGGAGAAATGTGGCATTTCTGGCAGAAACTGTCCTCTTTTGGGGATAAAAGAGGTATTTGTGGGTGAAAAGGTCCTATTTGAAGGGGGAAACCTGGTATTTCTTGGAGAAGATGTGATATATTTGGGAGAAATGTGGCATGTCGGAAGAAACTGTCCTCTTTTGGGGATCAAGCAGGTATTTGTGGGTGAAAAGGTCCTATTTGAAGGGGGAAACCTGGTATTTCTTGGAGAAGATGTGATGTACTTGGGAGAAATCTGGCATGTAAGGAAGAAACTGTCCTATTTTGGGGATAAAAGAGGTATTTGTGGGTGTAGAGGTCCTATTTGAAGAAGGAAACCTGGTATTTCTAGGAGAAGATGTGATGTATTTGGGAGAAATGTGGCATTTCTGGCAGAAACTGTCCTATATTGGGGATAAAAGAGGTATTTGTGGGTGAAAAGGTCCTATTTGAAGGGGGAAACGTGGTATTTCTTGAAGAAGATGTGATATATTTGGGAGAAATGTGGCATGTCTCTAAGAAACTGTCCTCTTTTGGGGATAAAAGAGGTATTTGTGGGTGAAAAGGTCCTATTTGAAGGGGGAAACCTGGTATTTCTTGGAGAAGATGTGATATATTTGGGAGAAATCAGGCATTTCTGGTAGAAACTGTCCTGTTTAGTGGATAAAAGAGGTATTTGTCGGTGTAGAGGTCCTATTTGAAGGGGGAAACCTGGTATTTCTAGGAGAAGATGTGATATTTTTGGGAGAAATGTGGCATTTCTGGCAGAAACTGTCCTCTTTTGGGGATAAAACAGGTATTTGTGGGTGAAAAGGTCCGATTTGAAGGGGGAAACCTGGTATTTCTTGGAGAAGATGTGATATATTTGGGAGAAATGTGGCATTTCTGGCAGAAACTGTCCTCTTTTGGGGATAAAAGAGGTATTTGTGGGTGAAAAGGTCCTATTTGAAGGGGGAAACCTGGTATTTCTTGGAGAAGATGTGATATATTTGGGAGAAATGTGGCATGTCTGGAAGAAACTGTCCTATTTTGGGGATAAAACAGGTATTTGTGGGTGAAAAGTTCCTATTTTAAGGGGGAAACGTGGTATTTCTTGGAGAAGATGTGATATATTTGGGAGAAATGTGGCATTTCTGGAAGAAACTGTCCTATTTTGGGGCTAAAAGAGGTATTTGTGGGTGATAAGGTCCTATTTGAAGGGGGAAAGCTGGTATTTCTTGGAGAAGATGTGCTATATTTGGGAGAAATGTGGCATTTCTGGAAGAAACTGTCCTCTTTTGGGGATAAAACAGGTATTTGTGGGTGAAAAGGTCCTATTTGAAGGGGGAAACCTGGTATTTCTTGGAGAAGATGTTATATATTTGGGAGAAATGTGGCATTTCTGGTAGAAACTGTCCTCTTTTGGGGATAAAAGAGGTATTTGTGGGTAAAAAGGTCCTCTTTGAAGGGGGAAAGCTGGTATTTCTTGGAGATGATGTGATCTATTTGGGAGAAATGTGGCATTTCTGGAAGAAACTGTCCTATTTTGGGGATAAAAGAGGTATTTGTGGGTAAAAAGGTCCTATTTCCAGGGGGAAACCTGGTATTTCTTCGAGAAGATGTGATTATTTTTGGGAGAAATGTGGCATTTCTGGAAGAAAATATCTAATTTGGGGGGAGAAGGCGGGTATTTGTGGGAGAAAAGGTCCTATTTGAAGGGGGAAACGTGGTATTTCTTGGAGAAGATGTGATATATTTGGGAGAAATGTGGCATTTCTGGAAGAAACTGTCCTATTTTGGGGATAAAATAGGTATTCGCGGGTGAAAAGTTCCTATTTGAAGGGGGAAAGCTGGTATTTCTTGGAGAAGATATGATATATTTGGGAGAAATGTGGCCTTTCTGGAAGAAACTGTCCTCTTTTGGGGATAAAACAGGTATTTGTGGGAGAAAAGGTCATATTTGAAGGGGGAAACCTGGTATTTCTTGGAGAAGATGTGATATACTTGGGAGAAATCTGGCATTTGTGGAAGAAAATGTCCAATTTGAGGGATAAAAAAGGAATTTGTGGGTGAAACGGTCCTATTTGAAGGGGGAAACGTGGTATTTCTTGGAGAAGATGTGATATATTTGGGAGAAATGTGGCATGTCTCTAAGAAAGTGTACTATTTTGGGGATAAAAGAGGTATTTCTGGGTGAAAAGGTCCTATTTGAAGGGGGAAATCTGGTATTTCTTGGAGAAGATGTGATCTATTTGGGAGAAATGTGGCATGTCGGATGAAACTGTCCTGTTTTGGGGATAAAAGAGGTATTCGTGGGTGAAAAGTTCCTATTTGAAGGGGGAAAGCTGGTAATTCTTGGAGAAGATGTGATATTTTTGGGAGAAATGTGGCATTTCTGGAAGAAAATGTCCAATTTGGGGGAGAAGGCGGGTATTTGTGGGAGAAAAGGTCCTATTTCCAGGGGGAAACCTGGTATTTCTTGGAGAAGATGTGATATATTTGGGAGAAATGTGGCATTTATGGAAGAAACTGTCCTATTTTGGGGATCAAACAGGTATTTGTGGGTGAAAAGTTCCTATTTCAAAGGGGAAACCTGGTATTTCTTAGAGAAGATGTGATATAGTTGGGAGAAATGTGGCATTTCTGGCAGAAACTGTCCTCTTTTGGGGATAAAACAGGTATTTGTGGGTGAAAAGGTCGTATTTGAAGGGGGAAACGTGGTATTTCTTAGAGAAGATGTGATATATTTGGGAGAAATGTGGCATTTCTGGAAGAAACTGTCCTCTTTTGGGGATAATAGAGGTATTTGAGGGTGAAAAGGTCCTATTTCAAAGGGGATCCCTGGTATTTCTTGGGGAAGATGTGCTATATTTGGGAGAAATGTGGCATTTCTGGAAGAAAATGTCCAATTTCGGGGGAGAAGGCTGGAATTTGTTAGAGAGAAGGTCCTATTTCCAGGGGGAAAGCAGGTATTTCTTGGAGAAGATGTGATATATTTGGGAGAAATGTGGCATGTCTGGAAGAAACTGTCCTATTTTGGGGATGAAACAGGTATTTGTGGGTGAAAAGGTCCTATTTGAAGGGGGAAACCTGGTATTTCTAGGAGAAGATGTGATATATTTGGGAGAAATGTGGCATTTCTGGAAGAAACTGTCCTATTTTGGGGATCAAGCAGGTATTTGTGGGTGAAAAGTTCATATTTGAAGGGGGAAACCTGGTATTTCTTGGAGAAGATGTGATATATTTGGGAGAAATCTGGCATTTGTGGAAGAAAATGTCCAATTTGAGGGATAAAAAAGGTATTTGTGGGTGAAAAGGTCCTATTTGAAGGGGGAAACGTGGTATTTCTTGGAGAAGATGTGATATATTTGGGAGAAATGTGGCATGTCTCTAAGAAAGTGTCCTATTTTGGGGATAAAAGAGGTATTTGTGGGTGAAAAGGTCCTATTTGAAGGGGGAAATCTGGTATTTCTTGGAGAAGATGTGATCTATTTGGGAGAAATGTGGCATTTCTGGATGAAACTGTCCTGTTTTGGGGATAAAAGAGGTATTCGTGGGTGAAAAGTTCCTATTTGAAGGGGGAAAGCTGGTAATTCTTGGAGAAGATGTGATATGTTTGGGAGAAACCTGGCATTTCTGGAAGAAACTGTCCTATTCTGGGAATAAAAGAGGTGTTTGTGGGTGAAAAGGTCCAATTTGAAGGGGGAACCCTGGTATTTCTTGGAGAAGATGTGATCTATTTGGGAGAAATCTGGCATTTCTGGAAGAAACTGTCCTATTCTGGGAATAAAAGTGGTATTTGAGGGTGAAAAGGTCCTATTTCCAGGGGGAAACCTGGTATTTCTTGGAGAAGATGTGATATATTTGGGAGAAATGTGGCATTTCTGGAAGAAACTGTCCTCTTTTGGGGATAAAAGAGGTATTTGTGGGTGAAAAGTTCCTATTTCAGGAGGAAACCTGGTATTTCTTGGAGAAGATGTTCAACATTTGGGAGAAATGTGGCATTTCAGGAAGAAACTGTCCTCTTTTGGGGTTAAAACAGGTATTTGTGGGTGAAAAGGCCCTATTTCCAGGGGGAATCCTGGTATTTCGTGGAGAAGATGTGGTATATTTGGGAGAAATGTGGCATGTCAGGAAGAAACTGTCCTCTTTTGGGGATAAAAGAGGTATTTCTGTGTGAAAAGGTCCTGTTTCAAGGGGGAAAGCTGGTATTTCTTGGAGAAGATGTGATATATTTGGGAGAAATGTGGTATTTGTGGAAGAAACTGTCCTATTTTCGGGATGAAACAGGTATTTGTGGGAGAAAAGGTCCTATTTGAAGGGGGAAAGCTGGTATTTCTTGGAGAAGATGTGATATAGTTGGGAGAAATCAGGCATTTCTGGAAGAAAAAGTCAAATTTGGGGGTAGAAGGCTGGTATTTGTGGGAGAAAATTTCCTATTTGAAGGGGGAAAGCTGGTATTTCTTGGAGAAGCTGAGATATATTTGGGAGAAATGTGGCATTTCTGGAAGAAACTGTCCTATTTTGGGGATAAAAGAGGTATTTGTGGGTGAAAAGGTCCTATTTGAAGGGGGAAACGTGGTATTTCTTGGAGAACATGTGTTGTATTTGGGTGAAATCTGGCATGTCGGAAGAAACTGTCCTATTTTGGGGATAAAAGAGGTATTTGTGTTTGATAAGATCCTATTTGAAGGGGGAAACCTGGTATTTCTTGGAGATGATGTGATCTATTTGGGAGAAATGTGGCCTTTCTGGAAGAAACTGTCCTATTTTTGGGATAAAAGAGGTATTTGTGGGTGAAAAGGTCCAATTTCAGGAGTAATCCTGGTATTTCTTGGAGAAGATGTGATATATTTGGGAGAAATGTGGCATGTCTCTAAGAAACTGTCCTATTTTGGGGATAAAAGAGGTATTTCTGGGTAAAAAGGTCCTATTTCCAGGGAAAAACCTGGAATTTCTTGGAGAAGATGTGCTATATTTGGGAGAAATGTGGCATGTCTGGAAGAAACTGTCCTATTTTGGGGATAAAAGAATTATTTGAGGGTGAAAAGGTCCTATTTGAAGGGGGAAATGTGGTATTTCTTGGAGAAGATGTGATCTATTTGGGAGAAAGGTGGCATTTCTGGAAGAAACCGTCCTCTTTAGGGGATAAAAGAGGCATTTGTAGGTGAAAAGGTCCTATTTCAAGGGGGAAACGTGGTTTTTCTTGGAGAAGATGTGATATATTTGGGAGAAATGTGGCATTTATGGAAGAAACTGTCCTATTTTGGGGATCAAAAAGGTATTTGTGGGTGAAAAGGTCCTATTTGAAGTTTGAACCCTGGTATTTCTTGGAGAAGATGTGATATATTTGGGAGAAATGTGGCATTTCTGGAAGAAACTGTCCTATTTTGGGGATCAAGCAGGTATTTGTGGGTGAAAAGGTCCTATTTGAAGGGGGAAACCTGGTATTTCTTGGAGAAGATGTGATATATTTGGGAGAAATGTGGCATTTCTGGAAGAAACTGTCCTATTTTGGGGATAAAACAGGTGTTTGTGGGTGAAAAGGTCCTATTTGAAGGGGGAAGCCTGGTATTTCTTGGAGAAGATGTGATATATTTGGGAGAAATGTGGCATTTCTGGAAGAAAATGTCCAATTTCGGTGTAGAAGTGTGGAATTTTTGGGAGAAAAGGTCCTATTTCCAGGAGGAATTCTGGTATTTCTTGGAGAAGATGTCATATATTTGGGAGAAATGTGGCATGTCTGGAAGAAACTGTCCTATTTTGTGGATAAAAGAGGTATTTGTGGGTGAAAAGGTCCTATTTGAAGGGGGAAACCTGGTATTTCTTGGAGAATATGTGATCTATTTGGGAGAAATCTGGCATGTCTGGAAGAAACTGTCCTCTTTTGGGGATAAAAGAGGTATTTGTGGGTGAAAAGGTCCTATTTGAAGGGGGAAACCTGGTATTTCTTGGAGAAGATGTGATCTATTTGGGAGAAATGTGCCCTTTCTGGAAGAAACTGTCCTATTTTGGGGATAAAAGAGGTATTTGTGGGTGAAAAGGTCCTATTTCCTGGGGGAAACGTGGTATTTCTTGGAGAAGATGTGTTATATTTGGGAGAAATGTGGCATTTCTGGAAGAAACTGTCCTATTTTGGGGATCAAACAGGTATTTGTAGGTGAAAAGTTCCTATTTCAAGGGGGAACCCTGGTATTTCTTGAAGAAGATGTGATCTATTTGGGAGAAAGGTGGCATTTCTGGAAGAAACTGTCCTCTTTTGGGGATAAAAGAGGTATTTGTAGGTGAAAAGGTCCTATTTCAAGGGGGAAACGTGGTATTTCTTGGAGAAGATGTGATATATTTGGGAGAAATGTGGCATGTCTGGAGGAAACTGTCCTATTTTGTGGATATAACAGGCATTTGTGGTTGTAAAGGTCCTATTTGAAGGGGGAAACCTGGTATTTCTTGGAGAAGATGTGATATATTTGGGAGAAATGTGGCATTTCTGGAAGAAACTGTCCTATTTTGGTCATAAAAAAGGTATTTGTGGGTGAAAAGGTCCAATTTCAGGAGTAATCCTGGTATTTCTTGGAGAAGATGTGATATATTTGGGAGAAATGTGGCATGTCTCTAAGAAACTGTCCTATTTTGGGGATAAAAGAGGTATTTGTGGGTGAAAAGGTCCTATTTGAAGGGGGAAAGCTGGTATTTCTTGGAGAAGATGTGATATATTTGGGAGAAATGTGGCCTTTCTGGAAGAAACTGTCCTCTTTTGGGGATAAAACAGGTATTTGTGGGAGAAAAGTTCCTATTTCAAGGGGGAAAGCTGGTATTTCTTGGAGAAGATGTGATATACTTGGGAGAAATCTGGCATGTAAGGAAGAAACTGTCCTATTTTGGGGATCAAAGAGGTATTTGTGGGTGAAAAGGTCCTATTTGAAGGGGGAAATCCTGGTATTTCTTGGAGAAGATGTGCTATATTTGGGAGAAATGTGGCATTTCTGGAAGAAACTGTCCTCTTTTGGGGATAAAAGAGGTATTTGAGGGTGAAAAGGTCCTATTTCAAAGGGGATCCCTGGTATTTCTTGGAGAAGATGTGCTATATTTGGGAGAAATATGGCATGTCTGGAAGAAACTGTCCAATTTGGGTGGAGAAGGCTGGTATTTGTGGGTGAAAAAGTCCTATTTCCAGTAGGAATCCTAGTATTTCTTGGAGAAGATGTGATATATTTGGGAGAAATCTGGCATTTCTGGGAGAAAAAGTCAAATTTGGGGGGAGAAGGCTGGTATTTGTGGGAGAAAAGGTCCCATTTGAAGGGGGAAAGCTGGTATTTCTTGGAGAAGATGTGATATATTTGGGAGAAATGTGGCATTTCTGCAAGAAACTGTCCTATTTTGGGGATGAAACAGGTATTTGTGGGTGAAAAGGTCCTATTTGAAGGGGGAAACGTGGTATTTCTTGGAGAAGATGTGCTATATTTGGGAGAAATGTGGCATTTCTGGAAGAAACTGTCCTATTTTGGGGATCAAACAGGTATTTGTAGGTGAAAAGATCCTATTTCAAGGGGGAAACCTGGTATTTCTTGGAGAAGATGTGATCTATTTGGGAGAAATGTGGCATTTCTGGAAGAAACAGTACTATTTTGTGGATAAAAGAGGTATTTGTGGGTGAAAAGGTCGTATTTGAAGGGGGAAACCTGGTATTTCTTGGAGAAGATGTGATCTATTTGGGAGAAATGTGGCCTTTCTTGAAGAAACTGTCCTATTTTGGGGATAAAAGAGGTATTTGTGGGTGTAGAGGTCCTATTTGAAGAAGGAAACCTGGTATTTCTAGGAGAAGATGAGATCTATTTGGGACAAATGTGGCATTTCTGGCAGAATCTGTCCTATTTTGGGGATAAAAGAGGTGTTTGTGGGTGAAAAGGTCCTATTTGAAGGCGGAAACGTGGTATTTCTTGAAGAAGATGTGATATATTTGGCAGAAATTTGGCATGTCTGGAAGAAGCTGTCCTATTTTGGGGATAAAAGAGGTATTTGTGGGTGAAAAGGTCCTATTTGAAGGGGGAAACCTGGTATTTCTTGGAGAAGATGTTATATATTTGGGAGAAATCTGGCATTTCTGGAAGAAACTGTCCTCTTTTGGGGATAAAAGAGGTATTTGTCGGTGTAGAGGTCCTATTTGAAGGGGGAAACCTGGTATTTCTAGGAGAAGATGTGCTATATTTGGGACAAATGTGGCATTTCTGGCAGAAACTGTCCTCTTTTGGGGATAAAACAGGTGTTTGTGGGTGAAAAGGTCCAATTTGAAGGGGGAAACCTGGTATTTCTAGGAGAAGATGTGATCTATTTGGGAGAAATGTGGCATATCTGGAAGAAAATGTCCAATTTCGGGGGAGAAGGCTGGTATTTGTGGGAGAAAAGGTCCTATTTCCAGGAGGAATCCTGGTTTTTCTTGGAGAAGATGTGATATATTTGGGAGAAATGTGGCATTTCTGGAAGAAACTGTCCTCTTTTGGGGATAAAAGAGGTATTTGTGGGTGAAAAGGTCCTATTTCGAGGGGGAAACCTGGTATTTCTTGGAGAAGATGTGCTATATTTGGGAGAAATGTGGCATGTCTGGAAGAAACTGTCCTATTTTGGGGATAAAACAGGTATTTGTGGGTGAAAAGGTCCTATTTGAAGGGGAAAGCTGGTATTTCTTGGAGAAGATGTGATATGTTTCAGAGAAATGTGGCATCTCTGGAAGAAACTGTCCTATTTTGGGGCTAAAAGAGGTATTTGTGGGTGAAAAGGTCCTATTTCAAGGGGGAAACCTGGTATTTCTTGGAGAAGATGTGCTATATTTGGGAGAAATGTGGCATTTCTGGAAGAAACTGTCCTCTTTTGGGGATAAAACAGGTATTTGTGGGTGAAAAGGTCCTATTTGAAGGGGGAAACCTGGTATTTCGTGGAGAAGATGTGATATATTTGGGAGAAATGTGGCATTTCTGGAAGTAACTGCCCTATTTTGGGGATAAAAGAGGTATTTGTGGGTGAAAAGTTCCTATTTGAAGGGGGAAACGTGTTATTTCTTGTAGAAGAAGTTATATATTTGGGAGAAATGAGACATTTCTGGTAGAAACTGTCCTCTTTTGGGGATAAAAGAGGTATTTGTGGGTAAAAATGTCCTATTTGGAGGGGGAAAGCTGGTATTTCTTGGAGAACATGTGATCTATTTGGGAGAAATGTGACATTTCTGGAAGAAACTGTCCTCTTTTGGGGATAGAACAGGTATTTGTGGGTGTAGAGGTCCTATTTGAAGGGGGAAACCTGGTATTTCTAGGAGAAGATGTGATCTATTTGGGACAAATGTGGCATTTCTGGAAGAAACTGTCCTCTTTTGGGGATAAAAGAGGTGTTTGTGGGTGAAAAGGTCCTATTTGAAGGGGGAAACCTGGTATTTCTTGGAGAAGATGTGATATATTTGGGAGAAATCTGGCATTTCTGGAAGAAACTGTCCTCTTTTAGGGATAAAAGAGGTATTTGTGGGTGAAAAGGTCCTATTTGAAGGGGGAAACCTGGTATGTCTTGGAGAAGATGTGATATATTTGGGACAAATGTGGCATTTCTGGCAGAAACTGTCCTCTTTTGGGGATCAAACAGGTGTTTCTGGGTGAAAAGGTCCTATTTGAAGGGGGAAACCTGGTATTTCTAGGAGAAGATGTGATCTATTTGGGCGAAATGTGGCATTTCTGGAAGAAAATGTCCAATCTGGGGGGAGAAGGCTGGTATTAGTGGGAGAAAAGGTCCTATTTCCAGGAGGAATCCTGGTATTTCTTGGAGAAGATGTGATATATTTGGGAGAAATGTGGCCTTTCTGGAAGAAACTGTCCTCTTTTGGGGATAAAAGAGGTATTTGTGGGTGAAAAGGTCCTATTTCGAGGGGGAAACCTGGTATTTCTTGGAGAAGATGTGATATATTTGGGAGAAATGTGGCATGTCTGGAAGAAAGTGTCCTATTTTGGGGATAAAACAGGTATTTGTGGCTGAAAAGGTCCTATTTGAAGGGGGAAACGTGGTATTTCTTGGAGAAGATGTGATATATTTGGGAGAAATGTGGCCTTTCTGGAAGAAACTGTCCTACTTTGGGGCTAAAAGAGGTATTTGTGGGTGAAAAGGTCCTATTTCCAGGGGGAAAGCTGGTATTTCTTGGAGAAGATGTGCTATATTTGGGAGAAATGTTGCATTTCTGGAAGAAACTGTCCTCTTTTGGAAATAAAAGAGGTATTTGTGGGTGAAAAGGTCCTATTTGAAGGGGGAAACGTGGTATTTCTTGGAGAAGATGTGATATATTTGGGAGAAATGTTGCATGTCTGGAAGTAACTGCCCTCTTTTGGGGATAAAAGAGGTATTTGTGGGTGAAAAGGTCCTATTTGAAGGGGGATACGTGTTATTTCTTGGAGAAGATGTGATATATTTGGGAGAAATGTGGCATTTCTGGAAGAAAATGTCTAATTTTGGGGGAGAAGGCGGGTATTTGTGGGAGAAAAGGTCCTATTTCAAGGGGGAAACGTGGTATTTCTCGGAGAAGATGTGATATATTTGGGAGAAATGTGGCATTTCTGGAAGAAACTGTCCTATTTTGTGGATAAAAGAGGTATTCGCGGGTGAAAAGTTCCTATTTGAAGGGGGAAAGCTGGTATTTCATGGAGAAGATGTGATATATTTGGGAGAAATGTGGCCTTTCTGGCAGAAACTGTCCTCTTTTGGGGATAAAACAGGTGTTTGTGGGAGAAAAGGTCCTATTTCAAGGGGGAACCCTGGTATATCTTGGAGAAGATGTGATATTTTGGGGAGAAATCTGGCATTTCTGGAAGAAACTGTCCTATTTGAGGGATAAAACAGGAATTTGTGGGTGAAAAGGTCCTATTTGAAGGGGGAAACGTGGTATTTCTTGGAGAAGATGTGATATATTTGGGGGAAATGTGGCATGTCTCTAAGGAACTGTCCAATTTTGGGGATAAAAGAGGTATTTCTGGGTAAAAAGGTCCTATTTCCAGGGGGAAATCTGGTATTTCTTGGAGAAGATGTGATCTATTTGGGAGAAATGTGGCATGTCGGATGAAACTGTCCTGTTTTGGGGATAAAAGAGGTATTCGTGGGTGAAAAGTTCCTATTTGAAGGGGGAAAGCTGGTAATTCTTGGAGAAGATGTGATATTTTTGGGAGAAATGTGGCATTTCTGGAAGAAAATGTCCTATTTTTGGGATAAAAGAGGTATTTGTGGGTGAAAAGGTCCAATTTCAGGAGTAATCCTGGTATTTCTTGGAGAAGATGTGATATATTTGGGAGAAATGTGGCATGTCTCTAAGAAACTGTCCTATTTTGGGGATAAAAGAGGTATTTCTGGGTAAAAAGGTCCTATTTCCAGGGAAAAACCTGGAATTTCTTGGAGAAGATGTGCTATATTTGGGAGAAATGTGGCATGTCTGGAAGAAACTGTCCTATTTTGGGGATAAAAGAATTATTTGAGGGTGAAAAGGTCCTATTTGAAGGGGGAAATGTGGTATTTCTTGGAGAAGATGTGATCTATTTGGGAGAAAGGTGGCATTTCTGGAAGAAACCGTCCTCTTTAGGGGATAAAAGAGGCATTTGTAGGTGAAAAGGTCCTATTTCAAGGGGGAAACGTGGTTTTTCTTGGAGAAGATGTGATATATTTGGGAGAAATGTGGCATTTATGGAAGAAACTGTCCTATTTTGGGGATCAAAAAGGTATTTGTGGGTGAAAAGGTCCTATTTGAAGTTTGAACCCTGGTATTTCTTGGAGAAGATGTGATATATTTGGGAGAAATGTGGCATTTCTGGAAGAAACTGTCCTATTTTGGGGATCAAGCAGGTATTTGTGGGTGAAAAGGTCCTATTTGAAGGGGGAAACCTGGTATTTCTTGGAGAAGATGTGATCTATTTGGGAGAAATGTGGCATTTCTGGAAGAAACTGTCCTATTTTGGGGATAAAACAGGTGTTTGTGGGTGAAAAGGTCCTATTTGAAGGGGGAAGCCTGGTATTTCTTGGAGAAGATGTGATATATTTGGGAGAAATGTGGCATTTCTGGAAGAAAATGTCCAATTTCGGTGTAGAAGTGTGGAATTTGTGGGAGAAAAGGTCCTATTTCCAGGAGGAATTCTGGTATTTCTTGGAGAAGATGTCATATATTTGGGAGAAATGTGGCATGTCTGGAAGAAACTGTCCTATTTTGTGGATAAAAGAGGTATTTGTGGGTGAAAAGGTCCTATTTGAAGGGGGAAACCTGGTATTTCTTGGAGAATATGTGATCTATTTGGGAGAAATCTGGCATGTCTGGAAGAAACTGTCCTCTTTTGGGGATAAAAGAGGTATTTGTGGGTGAAAAGGTCCTATTTGAAGGGGGAAACCTGGTATTTCTTGGAGAAGATGTGATCTATTTGGGAGAAATGTGGCATTTCTGAAAGAAACTGTCCTATTTTGGGGATAGAAGAGGTATTTGTGGGTGAAAAGGTCCTATTTCCTGGGGGAAACGTGGTATTTCTTGGAGAAGATGTGTTATATTTGGGAGAAATGTGGCATTTCTGGAAGAAACTGTCCTATTTTGGGGATCAAACAGGTATTTGTAGGTGAAAAGTTCCTATTTCAAGGGGGAACCCTGGTATTTCTTGAAGAAGATGTGATCTATTTGGGAGAAAGGTGGCATTTCTGGTAGAAACTGTCCTCTTTTGGGGATAAAAGAGGTATTTGTAGGTGAAAAGGTCCTATTTCAAGGGGGAAACGTGGTATTTCTTGGAGAAGATGTGATATATTTGGGAGAAATGTGGCATGTCTGGAGGAAACTGTCCTATTTTGTGGATATAACAGGCATTTGTGGTTGTAAAGGTCCTATTTGAAGGGGGAAACCTGGTATTTCTTGGAGAAGATGTGATATATTTGGGAGAAATGTGGCATTTCTGGAAGAAACTGTCCTATTTTGGGGATCAAACAGGTATTTGTGGGTGAAAAGTTCCTATTTCAAGGGGGAACCCTGGTATTTCTTGAAGAAGATGTGATCTATTTGGGAGAAAGGTGGCATTTCTGGTAGAAACTGTCCTCTTTTGGGGATAAAAGAGGTATTTGTAGGTGAAAAGGTCCTATTTCAAGGGGGAAACGTGGTATTTCTTGGAGAAGATGTGCTATATTTGGGAGAAATGTGGCATGTCTCTAAGAAACTGTCCTATTTTGGGGATAAAAGAGGTATTTGTGGGTGAAAAGGTCCTATTTGAAGGGGGAAAGCTGGTATTTCTTGGAGAAGATGTGATATATTTGGGAGAAATGTGGCCTTTCTGGAAGAAACTGTCCTCTTTTGGGGATAAAACAGGTATTTGTGGGAGAAAAGTTCCTATTTCAAGGGGGAAAGCTGGTATTTCTTGGAGAAGATGTGATATACTTGGGAGAAATCTGGCATGTAAGGAAGAAACTGTCCTATTTTGGGGATCAAAGAGGTATTTGTGGGTGAAAAGGTCCTATTTGAAGGGGGAAATCCTGGTATTTCTTGGAGAAGATGTGCTATATTTGGGAGAAATGTGGCATTTCTGGAAGAAACTGTCCTCTTTTGGGGATAAAAGAGGTATTTGAGGGTGAAAAGGTCCTATTTCAAAGGGGATCCCTGGTATTTCTTGGAGAAGATGTGCTATATTTGGGAGAAATATGGCATGTCTGGAAGAAACTGTCCAATTTGGGTGGAGAAGGCTGGTATTTGTGGGTGAAAAAGTCCTATTTCCAGTAGGAATCCTAGTATTTCTTGGAGAAGATGTGATATATTTGGGAGAAATCTGGCATTTCTGGGAGAAAAAGTCAAATTTGGGGGGAGAAGGCTGGTATTTGTGGGAGAAAAGGTCCCATTTGAAGGGGGAAAGCTGGTATTTCTTGGAGAAGATGTGATATATTTGGGAGAAATGTGGCATTTCTGCAAGAAACTGTCCTATTTTGGGGATGAAACAGGTATTTGTGGGTGAAAAGGTCCTATTTGAAGGGGGAAACGTGGTATTTCTTGGAGAAGATGTGCTATATTTGGGAGAAATGTGGCATTTCTGGAAGAAACTGTCCTATTTTGGGGATCAAACAGGTATTTGTAGGTGAAAAGATCCTATTTCAAGGGGGAAACCTGGTATTTCTTGGAGAAGATGTGATCTATTTGGGAGAAATGTGGCATTTCTGGAAGAAACAGTACTATTTTGTGGATAAAAGAGGTATTTGTGGGTGAAAAGGTCGTATTTGAAGGGGGAAACCTGGTATTTCTTGGAGAAGATGTGATCTATTTGGGAGAAATGTGGCCTTTCTTGAAGAAACTGTCCTATTTTGGGGATAAAAGAGGTATTTGTGGGTGTAGAGGTCCTATTTGAAGAAGGAAACCTGGTATTTCTAGGAGAAGATGAGATCTATTTGGGACAAATGTGGCATTTCTGGCAGAATCTGTCCTATTTTGGGGATAAAAGAGGTGTTTGTGGGTGAAAAGGTCCTATTTGAAGGGGGAAACGTGGTATTTCTTGAAGAAGATGTGATATATTTGGCAGAAATTTGGCATGTCTGGAAGAAGCTGTCCTATTTTGGGGATAAAAGAGGTATTTGTGGGTGAAAAGGTCCTATTTGAAGGGGGAAACCTGGTATTTCTTGGAGAAGATGTTATATATTTGGGAGAAATCTGGCATTTCTGGAAGAAACTGTCCTCTTTTGGGGATAAAAGAGGTATTTGTCGGTGTAGAGGTCCTATTTGAAGGGGGAAACCTGGTATTTCTAGGAGAAGATGTGCTATATTTGGGACAAATGTGGCATTTCTGGCAGAAACTGTCCTCTTTTGGGGATAAAACAGGTGTTTGTGGGTGAAAAGGTCCAATTTGAAGGGGGAAACCTGGTATTTCTAGGAGAAGATGTGATCTATTTGGGAGAAATGTGGCATATCTGGAAGAAAATGTCCAATTTCGGGGGAGAAGGCTGGTATTTGTGGGAGAAAAGGTCCTATTTCCAGGAGGAATCCTGGTTTTTCTTGGAGAAGATGTGATATATTTGGGAGAAATGTGGCATTTCTGGAAGAAACTGTCCTCTTTTGGGGATAAAAGAGGTATTTGTGGGTGAAAAGGTCCTATTTCGAGGGGGAAACCTGGTATTTCTTGGAGAAGATGTGCTATATTTGGGAGAAATGTGGCATGTCTGGAAGAAACTGTCCTATTTTGGGGATAAAACAGGTATTTGTGGGTGAAAAGGTCCTATTTGAAGGGGAAAGCTGGTATTTCTTGGAGAAGATGTGATATGTTTCAGAGAAATGTGGCATCTCTGGAAGAAACTGTCCTATTTTGGGGCTAAAAGAGGTATTTGTGGGTGAAAAGGTCCTATTTCAAGGGGGAAACCTGGTATTTCTTGGAGAAGATGTGCTATATTTGGGAGAAATGTGGCATTTCTGGAAGAAACTGTCCTCTTTTGGGGATAAAACAGGTATTTGTGGGTGAAAAGGTCCTATTTGAAGGGGGAAACCTGGTATTTCGTGGAGAAGATGTGATATATTTGGGAGAAATGTGGCATTTCTGGAAGTAACTGCCCTATTTTGGGGATAAAAGAGGTATTTGTGGGTGAAAAGTTCCTATTTGAAGGGGGAAACGTGTTATTTCTTGTAGAAGAAGTTATATATTTGGGAGAAATGAGACATTTCTGGTAGAAACTGTCCTCTTTTGGGGATAAAAGAGGTATTTGTGGGTAAAAATGTCCTATTTGGAGGGGGAAAGCTGGTATTTCTTGGAGAAGATGTGATCTATTTGGGAGAAATGTGACATTTCTGGAAGAAACTGTCCTCTTTTGGGGATAGAACAGGTATTTGTGGGTGTAGAGGTCCTATTTGAAGGGGGAAACCTGGTATTTCTAGGAGAAGATGTGATCTATTTGGGACAAATGTGGCATTTCTGGAAGAAACTGTCCTCTTTTGGGGATAAAAGAGGTGTTTGTGGGTGAAAAGGTCCTATTTGAAGGGGGAAACCTGGTATTTCTTGGAGAAGATGTGATATATTTGGGAGAAATCTGGCATTTCTGGAAGAAACTGTCCTCTTTTAGGGATAAAAGAGGTATTTGTGGGTGAAAAGGTCCTATTTGAAGGGGGAAACCTGGTATGTCTTGGAGAAGATGTGATATATTTGGGACAAATGTGGCATTTCTGGCAGAAACTGTCCTCTTTTGGGGATCAAACAGGTGTTTCTGGGTGAAAAGGTCCTATTTGAAGGGGGAAACCTGGTATTTCTAGGAGAAGATGTGATCTATTTGGGCGAAATGTGGCATTTCTGGAAGAAAATGTCCAATCTGGGGGGAGAAGGCTGGTATTAGTGGGAGAAAAGGTCCTATTTCCAGGAGGAATCCTGGTATTTCTTGGAGAAGATGTGATATATTTGGGAGAAATGTGGCCTTTCTGGAAGAAACTGTCCTCTTTTGGGGATAAAAGAGGTATTTGTGGGTGAAAAGGTCCTATTTCGAGGGGGAAACCTGGTATTTCTTGGAGAAGATGTGATATATTTGGGAGAAATGTGGCATGTCTGGAAGAAAGTGTCCTATTTTGGGGATAAAACAGGTATTTGTGGCTGAAAAGGTCCTATTTGAAGGGGGAAACGTGGTATTTCTTGGAGAAGATGTGATATATTTGGGAGAAATGTGGCCTTTCTGGAAGAAACTGTCCTACTTTGGGGCTAAAAGAGGTATTTGTGGGTGAAAAGGTCCTATTTCCAGGGGGAAAGCTGGTATTTCTTGGAGAAGATGTGCTATATTTGGGAGAAATGTTGCATTTCTGGAAGAAACTGTCCTCTTTTGGAAATAAAAGAGGTATTTGTGGGTGAAAAGGTCCTATTTGAAGGGGGAAACGTGGTATTTCTTGGAGAAGATGTGATATATTTGGGAGAAATGTTGCATGTCTGGAAGTAACTGCCCTCTTTTGGGGATAAAAGAGGTATTTGTGGGTGAAAAGGTCCTATTTGAAGGGGGATACGTGTTATTTCTTGGAGAAGATGTGATATATTTGGGAGAAATGTGGCATTTCTGGAAGAAAATGTCTAATTTTGGGGGAGAAGGCGGGTATTTGTGGGAGAAAAGGTCCTATTTCAAGGGGGAAACGTGGTATTTCTCGGAGAAGATGTGATATAGTTGGGAGAAATGTGGCATTTCTGGAAGAAACTGTCCTATTTTGTGGATAAAAGAGTTATTCGCGGGTGAAAAGTTCCTATTTGAAGGGGGAAAGCTGGTATTTCATGGAGAAGATGTGATATATTTGGGAGAAATGTGGCCTTTCTGGAAGAAACTGTCCTATTTTGGGGATAAAACAGGTGTTTGTGGGAGAAAAGGTCCTATTTCAAGGGGGAACCCTGGTATATCTTGGAGAAGATGTGATATTTTGGGGAGAAATCTGGCATTTCTGGAAGAAACTGTCCTATTTGAGGGATAAAACAGGAATTTGTGGGTGAAAAGGTCCTATTTGAAGGGG
The DNA here is from genome assembly GCA_030408155.1 of Lophura swinhoii. Classification (NCBI taxonomy): domain Eukaryota; kingdom Metazoa; phylum Chordata; class Aves; order Galliformes; family Phasianidae; genus Lophura; species Lophura swinhoii. Next base: position 13,941,530 of record JASCYN010000149.1, on the reverse strand, counting down.
GAAACGTGGTATTTCTTGGAGAAGATGTGATATATTTGGGGGAAATGTGGCATGTCTCTAAGGAACTGTCCTATTTTGGGGATAAAAGAGGTATTTCTGGGTAAAAAGGTCCTATTTCCAGGGGGAAATCTGGTATTTCTTGGAGAAGATGTGATCTATTTGGGAGAAATGTGGCATGTCGGATGAAACTGTCCTGTTTTGGGGATAAAAGAGGTATTCGTGGGTGAAAAGTTCCTATTTGAAGGGGGAAAGCTGGTAATTCTTGGAGAAGATGTGATATTTTTGGGAGAAATGTGGCATTTCTGGAAGAAAATGTCCAATTTGGGGGAGAAGGCGGGTATTTGTGGGTGAAAAGGTCCTATTTGAAGGGGGAAACCTGGTATTTCTTGGAGAAGATGTGATATATTTGGGAGAAATGTGGCATTTATGGAAGAAACTGTCCTATTTTGGGGATCAAACAGGTATTTGTGGGTGAAAAGTTTCTATTTCAAAGGGGAAACCTGGTATTTCTTGGAGAAGATGTGATCTATTTGGTAGAAATGTGGCCTTTCTGGAAGAAACTGTCCTATTTTGGGGATCAAACAGGTATTTGTGGGTGAAAAGGTCCTATTTCAAAGGGGATCCCTGGTATTTCTTGGAGAAGATGTGATATATTTGGGAGAAATATGGCATTTCTGGAAGAAAATGTCCAATTTCGGGGGAGAAGGCTCGAATTTGTTTGAGAGAAGGTCCTATTTCCAGTAGGAATCCTAGTATTTCTTGGAGAAGATGTGATATATTTGGGAGAAATGTGGCATGTCTGGAAGAAACTGTCCTATTTTGGGGATGAAACAGGTATTTGTGGGTGAAAAGGTCCTATTTGAAGGGGGAAACCTGGTATTTCTAGGAGAAGAGGTGATATATTTGGGAGAAATGTGGCATTTCTGGAAGAAACTGTCCTCTTTTGGGGATCAAGCAGGTATTTGAGGGTGAAAAGGTCCTATTTGAAGGGGGGAAACCTGGTATTTCTTGGAGAATATGTGATCTATTTGGGAGAAATGTGGCATTTCTGGAAGAAACTGTCCTATTTGGGGGATCAAGCAGGTATTTGTGGGTGAAAAGGTCCTATTTGAAGGGGGAAATTTGGTATTTCTTGGAGAAGATGTGCTATATTTGAGAGAAATGTGGCATTTCTGGAAGAAACTGTCCTATTTTGGGGATAGAACAGGTATTTGTGGGTGTAGAGGTCCTATTTGAAGGGGGAAACCTGGTATTTCTAGGAGAAGATGTGATCTATTTGGGACAAATGTGGCATTTCTGGAAGAAACTGTCCTCTTTTGGGGATAAAAGAGGTGTTTGTGGGTGAAAAGGTCCTATTTGAAGGGGGAAACGTGGTATTTCTTGGAGAAGATGTGATCTATTTGGGAGAAATGTGGCATTTCTGGAAGAAACTGTTCTCTTTTGGGGATAAAAGAGGTATTTGTGGGTGACAAGGTCCTATTGGAAGGGGGAAACGTGGTATTTCTTGGAGAAGATGTGATATATTTGGGAGAAATGTGGCATTTCTGGAAGAAACTGTCCTATTTTGGGGATAAAAGAGGTATTTGTGGGTGAAAAGGTCGTATTTGAAGGGGGAAAGCTGGTATTTCTTGGAGAAGATGTGATCTATTTGGGAGAAATGTGGCATTTCTGGAAGAAACTGTGCAATTTCGGGGATCAAACAGGTGTTTGAGGGTGAAAAGGTCCTATTTGAAGGGGGAATCCTGGTATTTCTTGGAGAAGATGTGATATGTTTGGGAGAAATGTGGCATTTGTGGAAGAAACAGTACTATTTTGTGGATAAAAGAGGTATTTGTGGGTGAAAAGGTCGTATTTGAAGGGGGAAACCTGGTATTTCTTGGAGAAGATGTGATATATTTGGGAGAAATGTGGCCTTTCTGGCAGAAACTGTCCTATTTTGGGGATAAAAGAGGTATTTGTGGGTGTAGAGGTCCTATTTGAAGAAGGAAACCTGGTATTTCTAGGAGAAGAAGAGATCTATTTGGGACAAATGTGGCATTTCTGGCAGAAACTGTCCTATTTTGGGGATAAAAGAGGTGTTTGTGGGTGAAAAGGTCCTATTTGAAGGGGGAAACGTGGTTTTTCTTGAAGAAGATGTGATATATTTGGCAGAAATGTGGCATGTCTGGAAGAAGCTGTCCTATTTTGGGGATAAAAGAGGTATCTGTGGGTGAAAAGGTAATATTTGAAGGGGGAAACCTGGTATTTCCTGGAGAAGATGTGATATATTTGGGAGAAATCTGGCATTTCTGGAAGAAACTGTCCTCTTTTGGGGATAAAAGAGGTATTTGTCGGTGTAGAGGTCCTATTTGAAGGGGGAAACCTGGTATTTCTAGGAGAAGATGTGCTATATTTGGGACAAATGTGGCATTTCTGGCAGAAACTGTCCTCTTTTGGGGATAAAACAGGTGTTTGTGGGTGAAAAGGTCCGATTTGAAGGGGGAAACCTGGTATTTCTAGGAGAAGATGTGATCTATTTGGGAGAAATGTGGCATTTCTGGAAGAAAATGTCCAATTTCGGGGGAGAAGGCTGGTATTTGTGGGAGAAAAGGTCCTATTTCCAGGAGGAATCCTGGTATTTCTTGGAGAAGATGTGATATATTTGGGAGAAATGTGGCATTTCTGGAAGAAACTGTCCTATTTTGTGGATAAAAGAGATATTTGTGGGTGAAAAGGTCCTATTTCGAGGGGGAAACCTGGTATTTCTTGGAGAAGATGTGATCTATTTGGGAGAAATGTGGCATGTCTGGAAGAAACTGTCCTCTTTTGGGGCTAAAAGAGGTATTTGTGGGTGATAAGGTCCTATTTCAAGGGGGAAACCTGGTATTTCTTGGAGAAGATGTGCTATATTTGGGAGAAATGTGGCATTTCTGGAAGAAACTGTCCTCTTTTGGGGATAAAACAGGTATTTGTGGGTGTAAAGGTCCTATTTGAAGGGGGAAACGTGTGATTTCTTGTAGAAGAAGTTATATATTTGGGAGAAATGAGACGTTTCTGGTAGAAACTGTCCTCTTTTGGGGATAAAAGAGGTATTTGTGGGTAAAAATGTCCTATTTGGAGGGGGAAAGCTGGTATTTCTTGGAGAAGATGTGATATATTTGGGAGAAATGTGGCATTTCTGGAAGAAAATGTCTAATTTGGGGGGAGAATGCGGGTATTTGTGGGAGAAAAGGTCCTATTTCAAGGGGGAAACGCGGTATTTCTCGGAGAAGATGTGATATATTTGGGAGAAATTTGGCATTTCTGGAAGAAACTGTCCTATTTTGTGGATAAAAGAGGTATTCGCGGGTGAAAAATTCCTATTTGAAGGGGGAAAGCTGGTATTTCTTGGAGAAGATGTGATCTCTTTGGGAGAAATGTGGCCTTTCTGGAAGAAACTGTCCTATTTTGGGGATAAAACAGGTATTTGTGGGAGAAAAGGTCCTATTTCAAGGGGGAACCCTGGTATTTCTTGGAGCAGATGTGATATTTTTGGGAGAAATCTTGCATTTCTGGAAGAAAATGTCCAATTTGAGGGATAAAACAGGTATTTGTGGGTGAAAAGTTCCTATTTGAAGGGGGAAACGTGGTATTTCTTGGAGAAGATGTGATCTATTTGGGAGAAATGTGGCATGTCGGATGAAACTGTTCTGTTTTGGGGATAAAAGAGGTATTCGTGGGTGAAAAGTTCCTATTTGAAGGGGGAAAGCTGGTAATTCTTGGAGAAGATGTGATATATTTGGGAGAAATGTGGCATTTCTGGAAGAAAATGTCCAATTTGGGGGAGAAGGCTGGTATTTGTGGGTGAAAAGGTCCTATTTGAAGGGGGAAAGCCGGTATTTCTTGGAGAAGATGTGATATATTTGGGAGAAATGTGGCATTTCTGGCAGAAACTGTCCTATTTTGGGGATGAAACAGGTATTTGTGGGGGAAAAGTTCCTATTTCAAAGGGGAAACCTGGTATTTCTTGGAGAAGATGTGATATAGTTGGGAGAAATGTGGCATGTCTGGAAGAAACTGTCCTATTTTGGGGATAAAAGAGGTATTTGTGGGTGAAAAGGTCCTATTTGAAGGGGGAAATCCTGGTATTTCTTAGAGAAGATGTGATATATTTGGGAGAAATGTGGCATTTCTGGAAGAAACTGTCCTCTTTTGTGGATAAAAGAGGTATTTGAGGGTGAAAAGGTCCTATTTCAAAGGGGATCCCTGGTATTTCTTGGGGAAGATGTGATATATTTGGGAGAAATGTGGCATTTCTGGAAGAAAATGTCCAATTTCGGGGGTGAAGGCTGGAATTTGTTTGAGAGAAGGTCCTATTTCCAGTAGGAATCCTAGTATTTCTTGGAGAAGATGTGATATATTTGGGAGAAATGTGGCATGTCTGGAAGAAACTGTCCTATTTTGGGGATGAAACAGGTATTTGTGGGTGAAAAGGTCCTATTTGAAGGGGGAAACCTGGTATTTCTAGGAGAAGATGTGATCTATTTGGGAGAAATGTGGCATTTCTGGAAGAAACTGTCCTCTTTTGGGGATGAAACAGGTATTTGTGGGTGAAAAGGTCCTATTTGAAGGGGGAAACCTGGTATTTCTTGGAGAATATGTGATCTATTTGGGAGAAATGTGGCATTTCTGGAAGAAACTGTCCTATTTTGGGGATCAAGCAGGTATTTGTGGGTGAAAAGGTCCTATTTGAAGGGGGAAATTTGGTATTTCTTGGAGAAGATGTGATATATTTGGGAGAAATGTGGCATGTCTGGAAGTAACTGCCCTATTTTGGGGATAAAAGAGGTATTTGTGGGTGAAAAGGTCCTATTTGAAGGGGGAAACCTGGTATTTCTAGGAGAAGATGTGATCTATTTGGGACAAATATGGCATTTCTGGAAGAAACTGTCCTCTTTTGGGGATAAAAGAGGTGTTTGTGGGTGAAAAGGTCCTATTTGAAGGGGGAAACCTGGTATTTCTTGGAGAAGATGTGGTATATTTGGGAGAAATGTGGCATTTCTGGAAGAAACTGTCCTCTTTTGGGGATAAAACAGGTATTTGTGGGTGACAAGGTCCTATTTGAAGGGGGAAACGTGGTATTTCTTGGAGAAGATGTGATCTATTTGGGAGAAATGTGGCATTTCTGGAAGAAACTGTCCTATTTTGGGGATAAATGAGGTATTTGTGGGTGAAAAGGTCGTATTTGAAGGGGGAAAGCTGGTATTTCTTGGAGAAGATGTGATCTATTTGGGAGAAATGTGGCATTTCTGGAAGAAACTGTCCTATTTTGGGGATCAAACAGGTGTTTGAGGGTGAAAAGGTCCTATTTGAAGGGGGAATCCTGGTATTTCTTGGAGAAGATGTGATATATTTGGGAGAAATGTGGCATTTCTGGAAGAAACTGTCCTCTTTTGGGGATAAAAGAGGTATTTGTGGGTGAAAAGGTCCTATTTGATGGCGGAAACGTGGTATTTCTTGGAGAAGATGTGATATATTTTGGAGAAATGTGGCATTTCTGGAAGAAACTGTCCAATTTTGGGGATAAAAGAGGTATTTGTGGGTGAAAAGGTCCTATTTCAAGGGGGAAACCTGGTATTTCTTGGAGAAGATGTGATATACTTGGGAGAAATCTGGCATGTAAGGAAGAAACTGTCCTATTTTGGGGATCAAACAGGTATTTGTGGGTGAAAAGGTCCTATTTGAAGGGGGAAATCCTAATATTTCTTGGAGAAGATGTGATATATTTGGGAGAAATGTGGCATTTCTGGCAGAAACTGTCCTATTTTGGGCATTAAAGAGGTATTTGAGGGTGAAAAGGTCCTATTTCAAAGGGGATCCCTGGTATTTCTTGGAGAAGATGTGATATATTTGGGAGAAATGTGGCATGTCTGGAAGAAACTGTCCAATTTGGGTGGAGAAGGTTGGTATTTGTGGGAGATAAGGTCCTATTTCCAGTAGGAATCCTAGTATTGCTTTGAGAAGATGTGATCTATTTGGGAGAAATGTGGCATGTCTGGAAGAAACTGTCCTATTTTGGGGATGAAACAGGTATTTGTGGGTGAAAAGGTCCTATTTGAAGGGGGAAATCTGGTATTTCTAGGAGAAGATGTGATATATTTGGGAGAAATGTGGCATTTCTGCAAGAAACTGTCCTATTTTGGGCATTAAAGAGGTATTTGAGGGTGAAAAGGTCCTATTTCAAAGGGGATCCCTGGTATTTCTTGGAGAAGATGTGATATATTTGGGAGAAATCTGGCATGTCAGGAAGAAACTGTCCTCTTTTGGGGATAAAAGAGGTATTTGTGGGTGACAAGGTCCTATTTCAAGGGGGAAAGCTGGTATTTCTTGGAGAAGATGTGCTATATTTGGGAGAAATGTGGCATGTCTGGCAGAAACGGTCCTCTTTTGGGGATAAAAGAGGTATTTGTGGGTGAAAAGGTCCTATTTCCTGGGGGAAACCTGGTATTTCTTGGAGAAGATGTGATATATTTGGGAGAAATGTGGCATTTATGGAAGAAACTGTCCTATTTTGGGGATCAAACAGGTATTTGTGGGAGAAAAGTTCCTATTTCAAAGGGGAAACCTAGTATTTCTTGGAGAAGATGTGATATATTTGGGAGAAATGTGGCATTTCTGGAAGAAACTGTCCTATTTTGGGCATTAAAGAGGTATTTGAGGGTGAAAAGGTCCTATTTCAAAGGGGATCCCTGGTATTTCTTGGAGAAGATGTGATATATTTGGGAGAAATCTGGCATTTCTGGAAGAAACTGTCCTATTTTGGGGATCAAAGAGGTATTTGTGGGTGATAAGGTCCTATTTCCAGGGGGAAAGCTGGTATTTCTTGGAGAAGATGTGCTATATTTGGGAGAAATGTGGCATTTCTGGCAGAAACTGTCCTCTTTTGGGGATAAAAGAGGTATTTGTGGGTGAAAAGTTCCTATTTCCTGGGGGAAACCTGGTATTTCTTGGAGAAGATGTGATATATTTGGGAGAAATGTGGCATGTCTGGAAGTAACTGCCCTATTTTGGGGATAAAGGAGGTATTTGTGGGTGAAAAGTTCCTATTTGAAGCGGGAAACGTGTTATTTCTTGTAGAAGAAGTTATATATTTGGCAGAAATGTGGCATTTCTGGTAGAAACTGTCCTATTTTGGGGATCGAAGAGGTATTTGTGGGTAAAAAGGTCCTATTTGAAGGGGGAAAGCTGGTATTTCTTGGAGAAGATGTGATCTATTTGGGAGAAATGTGGCATTTCTGGAAGAAACTGTCCTATTTTGGGGATAAAAGAGGTATTTGTGGGTAAAAAGGTCCTATTTGAAGGGGGAAACCTGGTATTTCTTGGAGAAGATGTGATATTTTTGGGAGAAATCTGGCATTTCTGGAAGAAAATGTCCAATTTGAGGGATCAAACAGGTATTTGTGGGTGAAAAGTTCCTATTTGAAGGGGGAAACCTGGTATTTCTTGGAGAAGATGTGATATATTTGGGAGAAATGTGGCATTTATGGAAGAAACTGTCCTATTTTGGGGATCAAACAGGTATTTGTAGGTGAAAAGTTCCTATTTCAAAGGGGAAACCTGGTATTTCTTGGCGAAGATGTGATATAGTTGGGAGAAATGTGGCATTTCTGGAAGAAACTGTCCTATTTTGGGGATAAAAGAGGTATTTGTGGGCGAAAAGGTCCTATTTGAAGGGGGAAATCCTGGTATGTCTTGGAGAAGATGTGATATATTTGGGAGAAATGTGGCATTTCTGGAAGAAACTGTCCTCTTTTGTGGATAAAAGAGGTATTTGAGGGTGAAAAGGTCCTATTTCAAAGGGGATCCCTGGTATTTCTTGGGGAAGATGTGATATATTTGGGAGAAATGTGGCCTTTCTGGATGAAAATGTCCAATTTCGGGGAGAAGGCTGGAATTTGTTTGAGAGAAGGTCCTATTTCCAATAGGAATCCTAGTATTTCTTGGAGAAGATGTGATATATTTGGGAGAAATGTGGCATGTCTGGAAGAAACTGTCCTATTTTGGGGATGAAACAGGTATTTGTGGGTGAAAAGGTCCTATTTGAAGGGGGAAACCTGGTATTTCTTGGAGAAGATGTGATCTATTTGGGAGAAATGTGGCATTTCTGGAAGAAACTGTCCTCTTTTGGGGATCAAGCAGGTATCTGTGGGTGAAAAGGTCCTATTTGAAGGGGGAAACCTGGTATTTCTTGGAGAAGATGTGATATAGTTGGGAGAAATCAGGCATTTCTGGAAGAAACTGTCCTATTTTGGGGATCAAGCAGGTATTTGTGGGTGAAAAGGTCCTATTTGAAGGGGGAAATTTGGTATTTCTTGGAGAAGATGTGCTATATTTGGGAGAAATGTGGCATTTCTGGAAGAAACTGTCCTCTTTTGGGGATAGAACAGGTATTTGTGGGTGAAAAGGTCCTATTTGAAGGGGGAAACCTGGTATTTCTAGGAGAAGATGTGATCTATTTGGGACAAATGTGGCATTTCTGGAAGAAACTGTCCTCTTTTGGGGATATAAGAGGTGTTTGTGGGTGAAAAGGTCCTATTTGAAGGGGGAAACCTGCTATTTCTTGGAGAAGATGTGATCTATTTGGGAGAAATGTGGCATTTCTGCAGGAAACTGTCCTCTTTTGGGGATAAAAGAGGTATTTGTGGGTGAAAAGGTCCTATTTGAAGGGGGAAAGCTGGTATTTCTTGGAGAAGATGTGATATATTTGGGAGAAATGTGGCATGTCTGGAAGAAACTGTCCTCTTTTGGGGATAAAAGAGGTGTTTGTGGGTGAAAAGTTCCTATTTGAAGGGGGAAAGCTGGTAATTCTTGGAGAAGATGTGATATTTTTGGGAGAAATGTGGCATTTCTGGAAGAAACTGTCCAATTTGGGGGGAGAAGGCAGGTATTTGTGGGTGAAAAGGTCCTATTTGAAGGGGGAAACCTGGTATTTCTTGGAGAAGATGTGATCTATTTTGGAGAAATGTGGCATTTCTGGAAGAAACTGTCCTCTTTTGTGGATAAAAGAGGTATTTGTGGGTGAAAAGGTCGTATTTGAAGGGGGAAACCTGGTATTTCTTGGAGAAGATGTGATATATTTGGGAGAAATGTGGCATTTCTGGAAGAAAATGTCCAATTATTGGGGGAGAAGGCTGGTATTTGTGGGAGAAAAGGTACTATTTGAAGGGGGAAACCTGGTATTTCTTGGAGAAGATGTGATATATTTGGGAGAAATCTGGCATTTCTGGAAGAAACTGTCCTCTTTTGGGGATAAAAGAGGAGTTTGTGGGTGAAAAGGTCCTATTTGAAGGGGGAAACCTGGTATTTCTTGGAGAAGATGTGATCTATTTGGGAGAAATGTGGCATTTCTGCAAGAAACTGTCCTCTTTTGGGGATAAAAGAGGTATTTGTGGGTGACAAGGTCCTATTTGAAGGAGGAAACGTGGTATTTCTTGGAGAAGATGTGATCTATTTGGGAGAAATGTGGCATTTCTGGAAGAAACTGTCCTATTTTGGGGATAAATGAGGTATTTGTGGGTGAAAAGGTCGTATTTGAAGGGGGAAAGCTGGTATTTCTTGGAGAAGATGTGATCTATTTGGGAGAAATGTGGCATTTCTGGAAGAAACTGTCCTCTTTTGGGGATAAAAGAGGTATTTGTGGGTGAAAAGGTCCTATTTGAAGGGGGAAACGTGGTATTTCTTGGAGAAGATGTGATATATTTGGGAGAAATGTGGCATTTCTGGAAGAAACTGTCCTATTTTGGGGATAAAAGAGGTATTTGTGGGTGAAAAGGTCCTATTTGAAGGGGGAAACCTAGTATTTCTTGGAGAAGATGTGATATATTTGGGAGAAATCTGGCATTTCTGGAAGACAATGTCCTATCTGGGGGGAGTAGGCTGGTATTTGTGGGAGAAATGGTCCCATTTGAAGGGGGAAAGCTGGTATTTCTTGGAGAAGATGTGATATATTTGGGAGAAATGTGGCATTTCTGCAAGAAACTGTCCTATTTTGGGGATAAAAGAGGTATTTGTGGGTGAAAAGGTCCTATTTGAAGGGGGAAACCTGGTATTTCTTGGAGAAGATGTGATATATTTGGGAGAAATGTGGCATTTCTGCAAGAAACTGTCCTGTTTTGGGGATAAAAGAGGTATATCTGTGTGAAAAGGTCCTATTTCCTGGGGGAAACCAGGTATTTCTTGGAGAAGATGTGAAATGTTTGGGAGAAATGTGGCATTTCTGCAGGAAACTGTCCTATTTTGGGGATAAAACAGGTATTTGTGGGTGAAAAGGTCCTATTGGAAGGGGAAATCCGGTATTTCTCGGAGAAGATGCGATCTATTTGGGAGAAAAGTGGCCTTTCTGGAAGAAACTGTCCTGTTTTGGGAATGAAAGAGGTATTTGTGGGTGAAAAGGTCCTATTTGAAGGGGGAAAGCTGGCATTTCTTGGAGAAGATGTGATATATTTGGGAGAAATGTGGCATTTCTGGAAGAAGCTGTCCTGTTTTGGGTATAAAAGAGGTATTTGTGGGTGAAAATGTCCTATTTGAAGGAGGAAACGCGGTATTTCTTGAAGAAGATGTGATATACTTGGGTGAAATGTGGCCTTTCTGGAAGAAACTGTCCTATTTCGGGGATCAAAGAGGTATTTGTGGGTGAAAAGGTCCTATTTGAAGGGGGAAACCTGGTATTTCTTGGAGAAGATGTGATCTATTTGGGAGAAATGTGGCCTTTCTGGAAGAAAATATCCTCTTTTGGGGATAAAAGAGGTATTTGTGGGTGAAAAGGTCCTATTTGAAGGGGGAAACCTGGTATTTCTTGGAGAAGATGTGATACATTTGGGAGAAATGTGGCATTTCTGGCAGAAACTGTCCTCTTTTGGGGATAAAAGAGGTATTTGTGGGTGAAAAGGTCCTATTTGAAGGGGGAAACCTGGTATTTCTTGGAGAAGATGTTCTATATTTGGCAGAAATGTGGCATTTCTGGAAGAAAAAGTAGAATTTGGGGGGAGAAGGATGGTATTTGTGGGTGAAAAGGTCCTATTTCAAGGGGAATCCTGGTATTTCTTGGAGAAGATGTTCTATATTTGGGAGAAATCAGGCATTTCTGGAAGAAACTGTCCTATTTTGGGGATAAAACAGGTATTTGTTGGAGAAAAGGTCCTATTTCAAGGGGGAAACCTGGTATTTCTTGGAGAAGATGTGATATTTTTAAGAGAAATCTGGCATTTCTGGAAGAAAATGTCCAATTTGAGGGATCAAACAGGTATTTGTGGGTGAAAAGTTCCTATTTGAAGGGGGAAACGTGGTATTTCTTGGAGAAGATGTGATACATTTGGGAGAAATGTGGCATGTCTCTAAGAAAGTGTCCTATTTTGGGGATAAAAGAGGTATTTCTGGGTAAAAAAGGTCCTATTTCGAGGGGGAAATCTGGTATTTCTTGGAGAAGATGTGATCTATTTGGGAGAAATGTGGCATGTCGGTTGAAACTGTCCTGTTTTGGGGATAAAAGAGGTATTCGTGGGTGAAAAGTTCCTATTTGAAGGGGGAAAGCTGGTAATTCTTGGAGAAGATGTGATATTTTTGGGAGAAATGTGGCATTTCTGGAAGAAAATGTCCAATTTGGGGGGAGAAGGCGGGTATTTGTGGGTGAAAAGGTCCTATTTGAAGGGGGAAACCTGGTATTTCTTGGAGAAGATGTGATATATTTGGGAGAAATGTGGCATTTATGGAAGAAACTGTCCTATTTTGGGGATCAAACCGGTATTTGTAGGTGAAAAGTTCCTATTTCAAAGGGGAAACCTGGTATTTCTTGGAGAAGATGTGATATAGTTGGGAGAAATGTGGCATTTCTGGAAGAAACTGTCCTATTTTGGGGATAAAACAGGTATTTGTGGGCGAAAAGGTCCTATTTGAAGGGGGAAATCCTGGTATGTCTTGGAGAAGATGTGATATATTTGGGAGAAATGTGGCATTTCTGGAAGAAACTGTCCTCTTTTGTGGATAAAAGAGGTATTTGAGGGTGAAAAGGTCCTATTTCAAAGGGGATCCCTGGTATTTCTTGGGGAAGATGTGATATATTTGGGAGAAATGTGGCATTTCTGGAAGAAAATGTCCAATTTCGGGGGTGAAGGCTGGAATTTGTTTGAGAGAAGGTCCTATTTCCAGTAGGAATCCTAGTATTTCTTGGAGAAGATGTGATATATTTGGGAGAAATGTGGCATGTCTGGAAGAAACTGTCCTATTTTGGGGATGAAACAGGTATTTGTGGGTGACAAGGTCCTATTTGAAGGGGGAAACCTGGTATTTCTTGGAGAAGATGTGATATATTTGGGAGAAATGTGGCATTTCTGGAAGAAACTGTCCTATTTTGGGGATCAGGCAGGTATCTGTGGGTGAAAAGGTCCTATTTGAAGGGGGAAACATGGTATTTCTTGGAGAAGATGTGATATATTTGGGAGAAATCAGGCATTTCTGGAAGAAACTGTCCTATTTGGGGGATCAAGCAGGTATTTGTGGGTGAAAAGGTCCTATTTGAAGGTGGAAAGCTGGTATTTCTTGGAGAAGATGTGCTATATTTGGGAGAAATGTGGCATTTCTGGAAGAAACTGTCCTCTTTTGGGGATAGAACAGGTATTTGTGGGTGTAGAGGTCCTATTTGAAGGGGGAAACCTGGTATTTCTAGGAGAAGATGTGATCTATTTGGGACAAATGTGGCATTTCTGGAAGAAACTGTCCTCTTTTGGGGATATAAGAGGTGTTTGTGGGTGAAAAGGTCCTATTTGAAGGGGGAAACCTGGTATTTCTTGGAGAAGATGTGATATATTTGGGAGAAATGTGGCATTTCTGCAGGAAACTGTCCTCTTTTGGGGATAAAAGTGGTATTTGTGGGTGAAAAGGTCCTATTTGAAGGGGAAAGCTGGTATTTCTTGGAGAAGATGTGATATATTTGGGAGAAATGTGGCATGTCTGGAAGAAACTGTCCTATTTTGGGGATGAAACAGGTATTTGTGGGTGAAAAGGTCCTATTTGAAGGGGGAAACCTGGTATTTCTTGGAGAAGATGTGATATATTTGGGAGAAATGTGGCCTTTCTGGAAGAAACTGTCCTCTTTTGGGGATAAAAGAGGTATTTGTGGGTGAAAAGGTCCTATTTGAAGGGGGAAAGCCGGTATTTCTTGGAGAAAATGTGATATATTTGGGAGAAATGTGGCCTTTCTGGAAGAAACTGTCCTATTTTGGTGATAAAAGAGGTATTTGTGGGTGAAAAGGTCCTATTTGAAGGGGGAAACCTGGTATTTCTTGAAGAAGATGTGATCTATTTTGGAGAAATGTGGCATTTCTGGAAGAAACTGTCCTCTTTTGGGGATAAAAGAGGTATTTGTGGGTGAAAAGGTCGTATTTGAAGGGGGAAACCTGGTATTTCTTGGAGAAGATGTGATATATTTGGGAGAAATGTGGCATTTCTGGAAGAAAATGTCCAATTATTGGGGGAGAAGGCTGGTATTTGTGGGAGAAAAGGTACTATTTGAAGGGGGAAACGTGGTATTTCTTGGAGAAGATGTGATATATTTGGGAGAAATCTGGCATTTCTGGAAGAAATTGTCCTCTATTGGGGATAAAAGAGGTGTTTGTGGGTGAAAAGGTCCTATTTGAAGGGGGAAACCTGGTATTTCTTGGAGAAGATGTGATATATTTGGGAGAAATCTGGCATTTCTGGAAGAAACTGTCCTCTTTTGGGGATAAAAGAGGTATTTGTGGGTGACAAGGTCCTATTTGAAGGGGGAAACGTGGTATTTCTTGGAGAAGATGTGATATATTTGGGAGAAATGTGGCATTTCTGGAAGAAACTGTCCTATTTTGGGGATAAATGAGGTATTTGTGGGTGAAAAGGTCCTATTGGAAGGGGAAATCCGGTATTTCTCGGAGAAGATGTGATCTATTTGGGAGAAATGTGGCATTTCTGGAAGAAACTGTCCTCTTTTTGGGATAAAAGAGGTATTTGTGGGTGAAAAGGTCCTATTTGAAGGGGGAAAGCTGGCATTTCTTGGAGAAGATGTGATATATTTGGGAGAAATGTGGCATTTCTGGAAGAAGCTGTCCTCTTTTGGGTATAAAAGAGGTATTTGTGGGTGAAAATGTCCTATTTGAAGGAGGAAACGCGGTATTTCTTGAAGAAGATGTGATATACTTGGGTGAAATGTGGCCTTTCTGGAAGAAAGTGTCCTATTTCGGGGATCAAAGAGGTATTTGTGGGTGAAAAGGTCCTATTTGAAGGGGGAAACCTGGTATTTCTTGGAGAAGATGTGATCTATTTGGGAGAAATGTGGCCTTTCTGGAAGAAAATGTCCTATTTTGGGGATAAAAGAGGTATTTGTGGGTGAAAAGGTCCTATTTGAAGGGGGAAACCTGGTATTTCTTGGAGAAGATGTGATACATTTGGGAGAAATGTGGCATTTCTGGCAGAAACTGTCCTCTTTTGAGGATAAAAGAGGTATTTGTGGGTGAAAAGGCCCTATTTGAAGGGGGAAACCTGGTATTTCTTGGAGAAGATGTTCTATATTTGGAAGAAATGTGGCATTTCTGGAAGAAAAAGTAGAATTTGGGGGGAGAAGGATGGTATTTGTGGGTGAAAAGGTCCTATTTGAAGGGGGAATCCTGGTATTTCTTGGAGAAGATGTTCTATATTTGGGAGAAATCAGGCATTTCTGGAAGAAACTGTCCTATTTTGGGGATAAAACAGGTATTTGTTGGAGAAAAGGTCCTATTTCAAGGGGGAAACCTGGTATTTCTTGGAGAAGATGTGATATTTTTGGGAGAAATCTGGCATTTCTGGAAGAAAATGTCCAATTTGAGGGATCAAACAGGTATTTGTGGGTGAAAAGTTCCTATTTGAAGGGGGAAACGTGGTATTTCTTGGAGAAGATGTGATACATTTGGGAGAAATGTGGCATGTCTCTAAGAAAGTGTCCTATTTTGGGGATAAAAGAGGTATTTCTGGGTAAAAAAGGTCCTATTTCGAGGGGGAAATCTGGTATTTCTTGGAGAAGATGTGATCTATTTGGGAGAAATGTGGCATGTCGGTTGAAACTGTCCTGTTTTGGGGATAAAAGAGGTATTCGTGGGTGAAAAGTTCCTATTTGAAGGGGGAAAGCTGGTAATTCTTGGAGAAGATGTGATATTTTTGGGAGAAATGTGGCATTTCTGGAAGAAAATGTCCAATTTGGGGGGAGAAGGCGGGTATTTGTGGGTGAAAAGGTCCTATTTGAAGGGGGAAACCTGGTATTTCTTGGAGAAGATGTGATATATTTGGGAGAAATGTGGCATTTATGGAAGAAACTGTCCTATTTTGGGGATCAAACCGGAATTTGTAGGTGAAAAGTTCCTATTTCAAAGGGGAAACCTGGTATTTCTTGGAGAAGATGTGATATAGTTGGGAGAAATGTGGCATTTCTGGAAGAAACTGTCCTATTTTGGGGATAAAACAGGTATTTGTGGGCGAAAAGGTCCTATTTGAAGGGGGAAATCCTGGTATGTCTTGGAGAAGATGTGATATATTTGGGAGAAATGTGGCATTTCTGAAAGAAACTGTCCTCTTTTGTGGATAAAAGAGGTATTTGAGGGTGAAAAGGTCCTATTTCAAAGGGGATCCCTGGTATTTCTTGGGGAAGATGTGATATATTTGGGAGAAATGTGGCATTTCTGGAAGAAAATGTCCAATTTCGGGGGTGAAGGCTGGAATTTGTTTGAGAGAAGGTCCTATTTCCAGTAGGAATCCTAGTATTTCTTGGAGAAGATGTGATATATTTGGGAGAAATGTGGCATGTCTGGAAGAAACTGTCCTATTTTGGGGATGAAACAGGTATTTGTGGGTGACAAGGTCCTATTTGATGGGGGAAACCTGGTATTTCTTGGAGAAGATGTGATATATTTGGGAGAAATGTGGCATTTCTGGAAGAAACTGTCCTATTTTGGGGATCAGGCAGGTATCTGTGGGTGAAAAGGTCCTATTTGAAGGGGGAAACATGGTATTTCTTGGAGAAGATGTGATATAGTTGGGAGAAATGTGGCATTTCTGGAAGAAACTGTCCTATTTGGGGGATCAAGCAGGTATTTGTGGGTGAAAAGGTCCTATTTGAAGGGGGAAATTTGGTATTTCTTGGAGAAGATGTGCTATATTTGGGAGAAATGTGGCATTTCTGGAAGAAACTGTCCTCTTTTGGGGATAGAACAGGTATTTGTGGGTGTAGAGGTCCTATTTGAAGGGGGAAACCTGGTATTTCTAGGAGAAGATGTGATCTATTTGGGACAAATGTGGCATTTCTGGAATAAACTGTCCTCTTTTGGGGATATAAGAGGTGTTTGTGGGTGAAAAGGTCCTATTTGAAGGGGGAAACCTGCTATTTCTTGGAGAAGATGTGATATATTTGGGAGAAATGTGGCATTTCTGGAAGAAACTGTCCTCTTTTGGGGATAAAAGAGGTATTTGTGGGTGAAAAGGTCGTATTTGAAGGGGGAAACCTGGTATTTCTTGGAGAAGATGTGATATATTTGGGAGAAATGTGGCATTTCTGGAAGAAAATGTCCAATTATTGGGGGAGAAGGCTGGTATTTGTGGGAGAAAAGGTACTATTTGAAGGGGGAAACGTGGTATTTCTTGGAGAAGATGTGATATATTTGGGAGAAATCTGGCATTTCTGGAAGAAATTGTCCTCTTTTGGGGATAAAAGAGGTGTTTGTGGGTGAAAAGGTCCTATTTGAAGGGGGAAACCTGGTATTTCTTGGAGAAGATGTGATATATTTGGGAGAAATCTGGCATTTCTGGAAGAAACTGTCCTCTTTTGGGGATAAAAGAGGTATTTGTGGGTGACAAGGTCCTATTTGAAGGGGGAAACGTGGTATTTCTTGGAGAAGATGTGATATATTTGGGAGAAATGTGGCATTTCTGGAAGAAACTGTCCTATTTTGGGGATAAATGAGGTATTTGTGGGTGAAAAGGTCCTATTTGAAGGGGGAAACGTGGTATTTCTTGGAGAAGATGTGATCTATTTGGGAGAAATGTGGCATTTCTGGAAGAAACTGTCCTCTTTTGGGGATAAAAGAGGTATTTGTGGGTGAAAAGGTCCTATTTGAAGGGGGAAACGTGGTATTTCTTGGAGAAGATGTGATATATTTGGGAGAAATCTGGCATTTCTGGAAGAAAAAGTCAAATTTGGGGGGAGAAGGCTGGTATTTGTGGGAGAAAAGGTCCCATTTGAAGGGGGAAAGCTGGTATTTCTTGGAGAAGATGTGATATATTTGGGAGAAATGTGGCATTTCTGCAAGAAACTGTCCTATTTTGGGGATAAAAGAGGTATTTGTGGGTGGAAAGGTCCTATTTGAAGGGGGAAATTTGGTATTTCTTGGAGAAGATGTGCTATATTTGGGAGAAATGTGGCATTTCTGGAAGAAACTGTCCTCTTTTGGGGATAGAACAGGTATTTGTGGGTGAAAAGGTCCTATTTGAAGGGGGAAACCTGGTATTTCTAGGAGAAGATGTGATCTATTTGGGACAAATGTGGCATTTCTGGAAGAAACTGTCCTCTTTTGGGGATATAAGAGGTGTTTGTGGGTGAAAAGGTCCTATTTGAAGGGGGAAAGCTGGTATTTCTTGGAGAAGATGTGATCTATTTGGGAGAAATGTGGCATTTCTGCAGGAAAGTGTCCTCTTTTGGGGATAAAAGAGGTATTTGTGGGTGAAAAGGTCCTATTTGAAGGGGAAAGCTGGTATTTCTTGGAGAAAATGTGATATATTTGGGAGAAATGTGGCATGTCTGGAAGAAACTGTCCTCTTTTGGGGATAAAAGAGGTATTTGTGGGTGAAAAGGTCCTATTTGAAGGGGGAAAGCCGGTATTTCTTGGAGAAAATGTGATATATTTGGGAGAAATGTGGCATTTCTGGAAGAAACTGTTCTATTTTGGTGATAAAAGAGGTATTTGTGGGTGAAAAGGTCCTATTTGAAGGGGGAAACCTGGTATTTCTTGAAGAAGATGTGATCTATTTTGGAGAAATGTGGCATTTCTGGAAGAAACTGTCCTCTTTTGGGGATAAAAGAGGTATTTGTGGGTGAAAAGGTCGTATTTGAAGGGGGAAACCTGGTATTTCTTGGAGAAGATGTGATATATTTGGGAGAAATGTGGCATTTCTGGAAGAAAATGTCCAATTATTGGGGGAGAAGGCTGGTATTTGTGGGAGAAAAGGTACTATTTGAAGGGGGAAACCTGGTATTTCTTGGAGAAGATGTGATATATTTGGGAGAAATCTGGCATTTCTGGAAGAAACTGTCCTCTTTTGGGGATAAAAGATGTGTTTGTGGGTGAAAAGGTCCTATTTGAAGGGGGAAACCTGGTATTTCTTGGAGAAGATGTGATATATTTGGGAGAAATGTGGCATTTCTGGAAGAAACTGTCCTCTTTTGGGGATAAAAGAGGTATTTGTGGGTGACAAGGTCCTATTTGAAGGGGGAAACGTGGTATTTCTTGGAGAAGATGTGATCTATTTGGGAGAAATGTGGCATTTCTGGAAGAAACTGTCCTATTTTGGGGATAAATGAGGTATTTGTGGGTGAAAAGGTCGTATTTGAAGGGGGAAAGCTGGTATTTCTTGGAGAAGATGTGATCTATTTGGGAGAAATGTGGCATTTCTGGAAGAAACTGTCCTCTTTTGGGGATAAAAGAGGTATTTGTGGGTGAAAAGGTCCTATTTGAAGGGGGAAAGCCGGTATTACTTGGAGAAAATGTGATATATTTGGGAGAAATGTGGCCTTTCTGGAAGAAACTGTCCTGTTTTGGTGATAAAAGAGGTATTTGTGGGTGAAAAGGTCCTATTTGAAGGGGGAAACCTGGTATTTCTTGAAGAAGATGTGATCTATTTTGGAGAAATGTGGCATTTCTGGAAGAAACTGTCCTCTTTTGGGGATAAAAGAGGTATTTGTGGGTGAAAAGGTCGTATTTGAAGGGGGAAACCTGGTATTTCTTGGAGAAGATGTGATATATTTGGGAGAAATGTGGCATTTCTGGAAGAAAATGTCCAATTATTGGGGGAGAAGGCTGGTATTTGTGGGAGAAAAGGTCCTATTTGAAGGGGGAAACGTGGTATTTCTTGGAGAAGATGTGATATATTTTGGAGAAATCTGGCATTTCTGGAAGAAATTGTCCTCTTTTGGGGATAAAAGAGGTGTTTGTGGGTGAAAAGGTCCTATTTGAAGGGGGAAACCTGGTATTTCTTGGAGAAGATGTGATATATTTGGGAGAAATCTGGCATTTCTGGAAGAAACTGTCCTCTTTTGGGGATAAAAGAGGTATTTGTGGGTGACAAGGTCCTATTTGAAGGGGGAAACGTGGTATTTCTTGGAGAAGATGTGATATATTTGGGAGAAATGTGGCATTTCTGGAAGAAACTGTCCTATTTTGGGGATAAATGAGGTATTTGTGGGTGAAAAGGTCCTATTTGAAGGGGGAAAGCTGGTATTTCTTGGAGAAGATGTGATCTATTTGGGAGAAATGTGGCATTTCTGGAAGAAACTGTCCTCTTTTGGGGATAAAAGAGGTATTTGTGGGTGAAAAGGTCCTATTTGAAGGGGGAAACCTAGTATTTCTTGGAGAAGATGTGATATATTTGGGAGAAATCTGGCATTTCTGGAAGAAAAAGTCAAATTTGGGGGGAGAAGGCTGGTATTTGTGGGAGAAAAGGTCCCATTTGAAGGGGGAAAGCTGGTATTTCTTGGAGAAGATGTGATATATTTGGGAGAAATGTGGCATTTCTGCAAGAAACTGTCCTATTTTGGGGATAAAAGAGGTATTTGTGGGTGGAAAGGTCCTATTTGAAGGGGGAAATTTGGTATTTCTTGGAGAAGATGTGCTATATTTGGGAGAAATGTGGCATTTCTGGAAGAAACTGTCCTCTTTTGGGGATAGAACAGGTATTTGTGGGTGAAAAGGTCCTATTTGAAGGGGGAAACCTGGTATTTCTAGGAGAAGATGTGATCTATTTGGGACAAATGTGGCATTTCTGGAAGAAACTGTCCTCTTTTGGGGATATAAGAGGTATTTGTGGGTGAAAAGGTCCTATTTGAAGGGGGAAAGCTGGTATTTCTTGGAGAAGATGTGATCTATTTGGGAGAAATGTGGCATTTCTGCAGGAAACTGTCCTCTTTTGGGGATAAAAGAGGTATTTGTGGGTGAAAAGGTCCTATTTGAAGGGGAAAGCTGGTATTTCTTGGAGAAGATGTGATATATTTGGGAGAAATGTGGCATGTCTGGAAGAAACTGTCCTCTTTTGGGGATAAAAGAGGTATTTGTGGGTGAAAAGGTCCTATTTGAAGGGGGAAAGCCGGTATTTCTTGGAGAAAATGTGATATATTTGGGAGAAATGTGGCATTTCTGGAAGAAACTGTCCTATTTTGGTGATAAAAGAGGTATTTGTGGGTGAAAAGGTCCTATTTGAAGGGGGAAACCTGGTATTTCTTGAAGAAGATGTGATCTATTTTGGAGAAATGTGGCATTTCTGGAAGAAACTGTCCTCTTTTGGGGATAAAAGAGGTATTTGTGGGTGAAAAGGTCGTATTTGAAGGGGGAAACCTGGTATTTCTTGGAGAAGATGTGATATATTTGGGAGAAATGTGGCATTTCTGGAAGAAAATGTCCAATTATTGGGGGAGAAGGCTGGTATTTGTGGGAGAAAAGGTACTATTTGAAGGGGGAAACCTGGTATTTCTTGGAGAAGATGTGATATATTTGGGAGAAATCTGGCATTTCTGGAAGAAACTGTCCTCTTTTGGGGATAAAAGATGTGTTTGTGGGTGAAAAGGTCCTATTTGAAGGGGGAAACCTGGTATTTCTTGGAGAAGATGTGATATATTTGGGAGAAATGTGGCATTTCTGGAAGAAACTGTCCTCTTTTGGGGATAAAAGAGGTATTTGTGGGTGACAAGGTCCTATTTGAAGGGGGAAACGTGGTATTTCTTGGAGAAGATGTGATCTATTTGGGAGAAATGTGGCATTTCTGGAAGAAACTGTCCTATTTTGGGGATAAATGAGGTATTTGTGGGTGAAAAGGTCGTATTTGAAGGGGGAAAGCTGGTATTTCTTGGAGAAGATGTGATCTATTTGGGAGAAATGTGGCATTTCTGGCAGAAACTGTCCTCTTTTGGGGATAAAAGAGGTATTTGTGGGTGAAAAGGTCCTATTTGAAGGGGGAAACGTGGTATTTCTTGGAGAAGATGTGATCTATTTGGGAGAAATGTGGCATTTCTGGAAGAAACTGTCCTCTTTTGGGGATAAAAGAGGTATTTGTGGGTGAAAAGGTCCTATTTGAAGGGGGAAACCTAGTATTTCTTGGAGAAGATGTGATATATTTGGGAGAAATCTGGCATTTCTGGAAGAAAAAGTCAAATTTGGGGGGAGAAGGCTGGTATTTGTGGGAGAAAAGGTCCCATTTGAAGGGGGAAAGCTGGTATTTCTAGGAGAAGATGTGATCTATTTGGGACAAATGTGGCATTTCTGCAAGAAACTGTCCTATTTTGGGGATATAAGAGGTGTTTGTGGGTGAAAAGGTCCTGTTTGAAGGGGGAAACCTGGTATTTCTTGGAGAAGATGTGATCTATTTGGGAGAAATGTGGCATTTCTGCAAGAAACTGTCCTGTTTTGGGGATAAAAGAGGTATATCTGTGTGAAAAGGTCCTATTTCGTGGGGGAAACCAGGTATTTCTTGGAGAAGATGTGAAATGTTTGGGAGAAATGTGGCATTTCTGCAGGAAACTGTCCTATTTTGGGGATAAAACAGGTATTTGTGGGTGAAAAGGTCCTATTGGAAGGGGAAATCCGGTATTTCTTGGAGAAGATGTGATCTATTTGGGAGAAAAGTGGCCTTTCTGGAAGAAACTGTCCTGTTTTGGGAATGAAAGAGGTATTTCTGGGTGAAAAGGTCCTATTTGAAGAGGGAAAGCGGGCATTTCTTGGAGAAGATGTGATATATTTGGGAGAAATGTGGCATTTCTGGAAGAAGCTGTCCTGTTTTGGGTATAAAAGAGGTATTTGTGGGTGAAAATGTCCTATTTGAAGGAGGAAACGTGGTATTTCTTGAAGAAGATGTGATATACTTGGGTGAAATGTGGCCTTTCTGGAAGAAACTGTCCTATTTCGGGGATCAAAGAGGTATTTGTGGGTGAAAAGGTCCTATTTGAAGGGGGAAACCTGGTATTTCTTGGAGAAGATGTGATCTATTTGGGAGAAATGTGGCCTTTCTGGAAGAAAATGTCCTATTTTGGGGATAAAAGAGGTATTTGTGGGTGAAAAGGTCCTATTTGAAGGGGGAAACCAGCTATTTCTTGGAGAAGATGTGATACATTTGGGAGAAATGTGGCATTTCTGGCAGAAACTGTCCTCTTTTGGGGATAAAAGAGGTATTTGTGGGTGAAAAGGTCCTATTTGAAGGGGGAAACCTAGTATTTCTTGGAGAAGATGTTCTATATTTGGCAGAAATGTGGCATTTCTGGAAGAAAAAGTAGAATTTGGGGGGAGAAGGATGGTATTTGTGGGTGAAAAGGTCCTATTTCAAGGGGGAATCCTGGTATTTCTTGGAGAAGATGTTCTATATTTGGGAGAAATCAGGCATTTCTGGAAGAAACTGTCCTATTTTGGGGATAAAACAGGTATTTGTTGGAGAAAAGGTCCTATTTCAAGGGGGAAACCTGGTATTTCTTGGAGAAGATGTGATATTTTTGGGAGAAATCTGGCATTTCTGGAAGAAAATGTCCAATTTGAGGGATCAAACAGGTATTTGTGGGTGAAAAGTTCCTATTTGAAGGGGGAAACGTGGTATTTCTTGGAGAAGATGTGATACATTTGGGAGAAATGTGGCATGTCTCTAAGAAAGTGTCCTATTTTGGGGATAAAAGAGGTATTTCTGGGTAAAAAAGGTCCTATTTCGAGGGGGAAATCTGGTATTTCTTGGAGAAGATGTGATCTATTTGGGAGAAATGTGGCATGTCGGTTGAAACTGTCCTGTTTTGGGGATAAAAGAGGTATTCGTGGGTGAAAAGTTCCTATTTGAAGGGGGAAAGCTGGTAATTCTTGGAGAAGATGTGATATTTTTTGGAGAAATGTGGCATTTCTGGAAGAAAATGTCCAATTTGTGGGGAGAAGGCGGGTATTTGTGGGTGAAAAGGTCCTATTTGAAGGGGGAAACCTGGTATTTCTTGGAGAAGATGTGATATATTTGGGAGAAATGTGGCATTTATGGAAGAAACTGTCCTATTTTGGGGATCAAACCGGTATTTGTAGGTGAAAAGTTCCTATTTCAAAGGGGAAACCTGGTATTTCTTGGAGAAGATGTGATATATTTGGGAGAAATGTGGCATTTCTGGAAGAAACTGTCCTATTTTGGGGATAAAACAGGTATTTGTGGGCGAAAAGGTCCTATTTGAAGGGGGAAATCCTGGTATGTCTTGGAGAAGATGTGATATATTTGGGAGAAATGTGGCATTTCTGGAAGAAACTGTCCTCTTTTCGGGATAAAAGAGGTATTTGAGGGTGAAAGGGTCCTATTTCAAAGGGGATCCCTGGTATTTCTTGGGGAAGATGTGATATATTTGGGAGAAATGTGGCATTTCTGGAAGAAAATGTCCAATTTCGGGGGTGAAGGCTGGAATTTGTTTGAGAGAAGGTCCTATTTCCAGTAGGAATCCTAGTATTTCTTGGAGAAGATGTGATATATTTGGGAGAAATGTGGCATGTCTGGAAGAAACTGTCCTATTTTGGGGATGAAACAGGTATTTGTGGGTGACAAGGTCCTATTTGAAGGGGGAAACCTGGTATTTCTTGGAGAAGATGTGATATATTTGGGAGAAATGTGGCATTTCTGGAAGAAACTGTCCTATTTTGGGGATAAATGAGGTATTTGTGGGTGAAAAGGTCCTATTTGAAGGGGGAAAGCTGGTATTTCTTGGAGAAGATGTGATCTATTTGGGAGAAATGTGGCATTTCTGGAAGAAACTGTCCTCTTTTGGGGATAAAAGAGGTATTTGTGGGTGAAAAGGTCCTATTTGAAGGGGGAAACCTAGTATTTCTTGGAGAAGATGTGATATATTTGGGAGAAATCTGGCATTTCTGGAAGAAAAAGTCAAATTTGGGGGGAGAAGGCTGGTATTTGTGGGAGAAAAGGTCCCATTTGAAGGGGGAAAGCTGGTATTTCTTGGAGAAGATGTGATATATTTGGGAGAAATGTGGCATTTCTGCAAGAAACTGTCCTATTTTGGGGATAAAAGAGGTATTTGTGGGTGAAAAGGTCCTATTTGAAGGGGGAAATTTGGTATTTCTTGGAGAAGATGTGCTATATTTGGGAGAAATGTGGCATTTCTGGAAGAAACTGTCCTCTTTTGGGGATAGAACAGGTGTTTGTGGGTGAAAAGGTCCTATTTGAAGGGGGAAACCTGGTATTTCTTGGAGAAGATGTGATCTATTTGGGACAAATGTGGCATTTCTGGAAGAAACTGTCCTCTTTTGGGGATATAAGAGGTGTTTGTGGGTGAAAAGGTCCTATTTGAAGGGGGAAACCTGCTATTTCTTGGAGAAGATGTGATCTATTTGGGAGAAATGTGGCATTTCTGCAGGAAACTGTCCTCTTTTGGGGATAAAAGAGGTATTTGTGGGTGAAAAGGTCCTATTTGAAGGGGAAAGCTGGTATTTCTTGGAGAAGATGTGATATATTTGGGAGAAATGTGGCATGTCTGGAAGAAACTGTCCTCTTTTGGGGATAAAAGAGGTATTTGTGGGTGAAAAGGTCCTATTTGAAGGGGGAAAGCCGGTATTTCTTGGAGAAAATGTGATATATTTGGGAGAAATGTGGCATTTCTGGAAGAAACTGTCCTATTTTGGTGATAAAAGAGGTATTTGTGGGTGAAAAGGTCCTATTTGAAGGGGGAAACCTGGTATTTCTTGAAGAAGATGTGATCTATTTTGGAGAAATGTGGCATTTCTGGAAGAAACTGTCCTCTTTTGGGGATAAAAGAGGTATTTGTGGGTGAAAAGGTCGTATTTGAAGGGGGAAACCTGGTATTTCTTGGAGAAGATGTGATATATTTGGGAGAAATGTGGCATTTCTGGAAGAAAATGTCCAATTATTGGGGGAGAAGGCTGGTATTTGTGGGAGAAAAGGTACTATTTGAAGGGGGAAACCTGGTATTTCTTGGAGAAGATGTGATATATTTGGGAGAAATCTGGCATTTCTGGAAGAAACTGTCCTCTTTTGGGGATAAAAGATGTGTTTGTGGGTGAAAAGGTCCTATTTGAAGGGGGAAACCTGGTATTTCTTGGAGAAGATGTGATATATTTGGGAGAAATCTGGCATTTCTGGAAGAAACTGTCCTCTTTTGGGGATAGAACAGGTATTTGTGGGTGAAAAGGTCCTATTTGAAGGGGGAAACCTGGTATTTCTAGGAGAAGATGTGATCTATTTGGGACAAATGTGGCATTTCTGGAAGAAACTGTCCTCTTTTGGGGATATAAGAGGTGTTTGTGGGTGAAAAGGTCCTATTTGAAGGGGGAAACCTGCTATTTCTTGGAGAAGAGGTGATCTATTTGGGAGAAATGTGGCATTTCTGCAGGAAACTGTCCTCTTTTGGGGATAAAAGAGGTATTTGTGGGTGAAAAGGTCCTATTTGAAGGGGAAAGCTGGTATTTCTTGGAGAAGATGTGATATATTTGGGAGAAATGTGGCATGTCTGGAAGAAACTGTCCTCTTTTGGGGATAAAAGAGGTATTTGTGGGTGAAAAGGTCCTATTTGAAGGGGGAAAGCCGGTATTTCTTGGAGAAAATGTGATATATTTGGGAGAAATGTGGCATTTCTGGAAGAAACTGTCCTATTTTGGTGATAAAAGAGGTATTTGTGGGAGAAAAGGTCCTATTTGAAGGGGGAAACCTGGTATTTCTTGGAGAAGATGTGATCTATTTTGGAGAAATGTGGCATTTCTGGAAGAAACTGTCCTCTTTTGGGGATAAAAGAGGTATTTGTGGGTGAAAAGGTCGTATTTGAAGGGGGAAACCTGGTATTTCTTGGAGAAGATGTGATATATTTGGGAGAAATGTGGCATTTCTGGAAGAAAATGTCCAATTATTGGGGGAGAAGGCTGGTATTTGTGGGAGAAAAGGTACTATTTGAAGGGGGAAACCTGGTATTTCTTGGAGAAGATGTGATATATTTGGGAGAAATCTGGCATTTCTGGAAGAAACTGTCCTCTTTTGGGGATAAAAGATGTGTTTGTGGGTGAAAAGGTCCTATTTGAAGGGGGAAACCTGGTATTTCTTGGAGAAGATGTGATATATTTGGGAGAAATGTGGCATTTCTGGAAGAAACTGTCCTCTTTTGGGGATAAAAGAGGTATTTGTGGGTGACAAGGTCCTATTTGAAGGGGGAAACGTGGTATTTCTTGGAGAAGATGTGATATATTTGGGAGAAATGTGGCATTTCTGGAAGAAACTGTCCTATTTTGGGGATAAATGAGGTATTTGTGGGTGAAAAGGTCGTATTTGAAGGGGGAAAGCTGGTATTTCTTGGAGAAGATGTGATCTATTTGGGAGAAATGTGGCATTTCTGGAAGAAACTGTCCTCTTTTGGGGATAAAAGAGGTATTTGTGGGTGAAAAGGTCCTATTTGAAGGGGGAAACCTGGTATTTCTTGGAGAAGATGTGATCTATTTGGGAGAAATGTGGCATTTCTGGAAGAAACTGTCCTATTTTGGGGATAAAAGAGGTATTTGTGGTTGAAAAGGTCCTATTTGAAGGGGGAAACCTAGTATTTCTTGGAGAAGATGTGATATATTTGGGAGAAATCTGGCATTTCTGGAAGAAAAAGTCAAATTTGGGGGGAGAAGGCTGGTATTTGTGGGTGACAAGGTCCCATTTGAAGGGGGAAAGCTGGTATTTCTTGGAGAAGATGTGATCTATTTGGGAGAAATGTGGCATTTCTGCAAGAAACTGTCCTATTTTGGGGATAAAAGAGGTATTTGTGGGTGAAAAGGTCCTATTTGAAGGGGGAAACCTGGTATTTCTTGGAGAAGATGTGATATATTTGGGAGAAATGTGGCATTTCTGCAAGAAACTGTCCTGTTTTGGGGATAAAAGAGGTATATCAGTGTGAAAAGGTCCTATTTCGTGGGGGAAACCAGGTATTTCTTGGAGAAGATGTGAAATGTTTGGGAGAAATGTGGCATTTCTGCAGGAAACTGTCCTATTTTGGGGATAAAACAGGTATTTGTGGGTGAAATGGTCCTATTGGAAGGGGAAATCCGGTATTTCTTGGAGAAGATGTGATCTATTTGGGAGAAAAGTGGCCTTTCTGGAAGAAACTGTCCTGTTTTGGGAATGAAAGAGGTATTTCTGGGTGAAAAGGTCCTATTTGAAGAGGGAAAGCGGGCATTTCTTGGAGAAGATGTGATATATTTGGGAGAAATGTGGCATTTCTGGAAGAAGCTGTCCTGTTTTGGGTATAAAAGAGGTATTTGCGGGTGAAAATGTCCTATTTGAAGGAGGAAACGCGGTATTTCTTGAAGAAGATGTGATATACTTGGGTGAAATGTGGCCTTTCTGGAAGAAACTGTCCTATTTCGGGGATAAAAGAGGTATTTGTGGGTGAAAAGGTCCTATTTGAAGGGGGAAACCTGGTATTTCTTGGAGAAGATGTGATCTATTTGGGAGAAATGTGGCCTTTCTGGAAGAAAATGTCCTATTTTGGGGATAAAAGAGGTATTTGTGGGTGAAAAGGTCCTATTTGAAGGGGGAAACCAGCTATTTCTTGGAGAAGATGTGATACATTTGGGAGAAATGTGGCATTTCTGGCAGAAACTGTCCTCTTTTGGGGATAAAAGAGGTATTTGTGGGTGAAAAGGTCCTATTTGAAGGGGGAAACCTGGTATTTCTTGGAGAAGATGTTCTATATTTGGCAGAAATGTGGCATTTCTGGAAGAAAAAGTAGAATTTGGGGGGAGAAGGATGGTATTTGTGGGTGAAAAGGTCCTATTTCAAGGGGGAATCCTGGTATTTCTTGGAGAAGATGTTCTATATTTGGGAGAAATCAGGCATTTCTGGAAGAAACTGTCCTCTTTTGGGGATAAAACAGGTATTTGTTGGAGAAAAGGTCCTATTTCAAGGGGGAAACCTGGTATTTCTTGGAGAAGATGTGATATTTTTGGGAGAAATCTGGCATTTCTGGAAGAAAATGTCCAATTTGAGGGATCAAACAGGTATTTGTGGGTGAAAAGTTCCTATTTGAAGGGGGAAACGTGGTATTTCTTGGAGAAGATGTGATACATTTGGGAGAAATGTGGCATGTCTCTAAGAAAGTGTCCTATTTTGGGGATAAAAGAGGTATTTCTGGGTAAAAAAGGTCCTATTTCGAGGGGGAAATCTGGTATTTCTTGGAGAAGATGTGATCTATTCGGGAGAAATGTGGCATGTCGGTTGAAACTGTCCTGTTTTGGGGATAAAAGAGGTATTCGTGGGTGAAAAGTTCCTATATGAAGGGGGAAAGCTGGTAATTCTTGGAGAAGATGTGATATTTTTGGGAGAAATGTGGCATTTCTGGAAGAAAATGTCCAATTTGGGGGGAGAAGGCGGGTATTTGTGGGTGAAAAGGTCCTATTTGAAGGGGGAAACCTGGTATTTCTTGGAGAAGATGTGATATATTTGGGAGAAATGTGGCATTTATGGAAGAAACTGTCCTATTTTGGGGATCAAACCGGTATTTGTAGGTGAAAAGTTCCTATTTCAAAGGGGAAACCTGGTATTTCTTGGAGAAGATGTGATATATTTGGGAGAAATGTGGCATTTCTGGAAGAAAATGTCCAATTTCGGGGGTGAAGGCTGGAATTTGTTTGAGAGAAGGTCCTATTTCCAGTAGGAATCCTAGTATTTCTTGGAGAAGATGTGATATATTTGGGAGAAATGTGGCATGTCTGGAAGAAACTGTCCTATTTTGGGGATGAAACAGGTATTTGTGGGTGACAAGGTCCTATTTGAAGGGGGAAACCTGGTATTTCTTGGAGAAGATGTGATATATTTGGGAGAAATGTGGCATTTCTGGAAGAAAAAGTCAAATTTGGGGGGAGAAGGCTGGTATTTGTGGGAGAAAAGGTCCCATTTGAAGGGGGAAAGCTGGTATTTCTTGGAGAAGATGTGATCTATTTGGGAGAAATGTGGCCTTTCTGCAAGAAACTGTCCTATTTTGGGGATAAAAGAGGTATTTGTGGGTGAAAAGGTCCTATTTGCAGGGGGAAATTTGGTATTTCTTGGAGAAGATGTGCTATATTTGGGAGAAATGTGGCATTTCTGGAAGAAACTGTCCTCTTTTGGGGATAGAACAGGTATTTGTGGGTGAAAAGGTCCTATTTGAAGGGGGAAACCTGGTATTTCTAGGAGAAGATGTGATCTATTTGGGACAAATGTGGCATTTCTGGAAGAAACTGTCCTCTTTTGGGGATATAAGAGGTGTTTGTGGGTGAAAAGGTCCTATTTGAAGGGGGAAACCTGCTATTTCTTGGAGAAGATGTGATCTATTTGGGAGAAATGTGGCATTTCTGCAGGAAACTGTCCTCTTTTGGGGATAAAAGAGGTATTTGTGGGTGAAAAGGTCCTATTTGAAGGGGAAAGCTGGTATTTCTTGGAGAAGATGTGATATATTTGGGAGAAATGTGGCATGTCTGGAAGAAACTGTCCTCTTTTGGGGATAAAAGAGGTATTTGTGGGTGAAAAGGTCCTATTTGAAGGGGGAAAGCCGGTATTTCTTGGAGAAAATGTGATATATTTGGGAGAAATGTGGCCTTTCTGGAAGAAACTGTCCTATTTTGGTGATAAAAGAGGTATTTGTGGGTGAAAAGGTCCTATTTGAAGGGGGAAACCTGGTATTTCTTGAAGAAGATGTGATCTATTTTGGAGAAATGTGGCATTTCTGGAAGAAACTGTCCTCTTTTGGGGATAAAAGAGGTATTTGTGGGTGAAAAGGTCGTATTTGAAGGGGGAAACCTGGTATTTCTTGGAGAAGATGTGATCTATTTGGGAGAAATGTGGCATTTCTGGAAGAAAATGTCCAACTATTGGGGGAGAAGGCTGGTATTTGTGGGAGAAAAGGTACTATTTGAAGGGGGAAACCTGGTATTTCTTGGAGAAGATGTGATATATTTGGGAGAAATCTGGCATTTCTGGAAGAAACTGTCCTCTTTTGGGGATAAAAGATGTGTTTGTGGGTGAAAAGATCCTATTTGAAGGGGGAAACCTGGTATTTCTTGGAGAAGATGTGATATATTTGGGAGAAATCTGGCATTTCTGGAAGAAACTGTCCTCTTTTGTGGATAAAAGAGGTATTTGTGGGTGACAAGGTCCTATTTGAAGGGGGAAACGTGGTATTTCTTGGAGAAGATGTGATCTATTTGGGAGAAATGTGGCATTTCTGGAAGAAACTGTCCTATTTTGGGGATAAATGAGGTATTTGTGGGTGAAAAGGTCGTATTTGAAGGGGGAAAGCTGGTATTTCTTGGAGAAGATGTGATCTATTTGGGAGAAATGTGGCATTTCTGGAAGAAACTGTCCTCTTTTGGGGATAAAAGAGGTATTTGTGGGTGAAAAGGTCCTATTTGAAGGGGGAAACGTGGTATTTCTTGGAGAAGATGTGATATATTTGGGAGAAATGTGGCATTTCTGGAAGAAACTGTCCTATTTTGGGGATAAAAGAGGTATTTGTGGGTGAAAAGGTCCTATTTGAAGGGGGAAACCTAGTATTTCTTGGAGAAGATGTGATATATTTGGGAGAAATCTGGCATTTCTGGAAGAAAAAGTCAAATTTGGGGGGAGATGGCTGGTATTTGTGGGAGAAAAGGTCCCATTTGAAGGGGGAAAGCTGGTATTTCTTGGAGAAGATGTGATATATTTGGGAGAAATGTGGCATTTCTGCAAGAAACTGTCCTATTTTGGGGATAAAAGAGGTATTTCTGGGTGAAAAGGTCCTATTTGAAGGGGGAAACCTGGTATTTCTTGGAGAAGATGTGATATATTTGGGAGAAATGTGGCATTTCTGCAAGAAACTGTCCTGTTTTGGGGATAAAAGAGGTATATCTGTGTGAAAAGGTCCTATTTCGTGGGGGAAACCAGGTATTTCTTGGAGAAGATGTGAAATGTTTGGGAGAAATGTGGCATTTCTGCAGGAAACTGTCCTATTTTGGGGATAAAACAGGTATTTGTGGGTGAAAAGGTCCTATTGGAAGGGGAAATCCGGTATTTCTTGGAGAAGATGTGATCTATTTGGGAGAAAAGTGGCCTTTCTGGAAGAAACTGTCCTGTTTTGGGAATGAAAGAGGTATTTCTGGGTGAAAAGGTCCTATTTGAAGAGGGAAAGCGGGCATTTCTTGGAGAAGATGTGATATATTTGGGAGAAATGTGGCATTTCTGGAAGAAGCTGTCCTGTTTTGGGTATAAAAGAGGTATTTGTGGGTGAAAATGTCCTATTTGAAGGAGGAAACGCGGTATTTCTTGAAGAAGATGTGATATACTTGGGTGAAATGTGGCCTTTCTGGAAGAAACTGTCCTATTTCGGGGATCAAAGAGGTATTTGTGGGTGAAAAGGTCCTATTTGAAGGGGGAAACCTGGTATTTCTTCGAGAAGATGTGATCTATTTGGGAGAAATGTGGCCTTTCTGGAAGAAAATGTCCTATTTTGGGGATAAAAGAGGTATTTGTGGGTGAAAAGGTCCTATTTGAAGGGGGAAACCAGCTATTTCTTGGAGAAGATGTGATACATTTGGGAGAAATGTGGCATTTCTGGCAGAAACTGTCCTCTTTTGGGGATAAAAGAGGTATTTGTGGGTGAAAAGGTCCTATTTGAAGGGGGAAACCTGGTATTTCTTGGAGAAGATGTTCTATATTTGGCAGAAATGTGGCATTTCTGGAAGAAAAAGTAGAATTTGGGGGGAGAAGGATGGTATTTGTGGGTGAAAAGGTCCTATTTCCAGGGGGAATCCTGGTATTTCTTGGAGAAGATGTTCTATATTTGGGAGAAATCAGGCATTTCTGGAAGAAACTGTCCTATTTTGGGGATAAAACAGGTATTTGTTGGAGAAAAGGTCCTATTTCAAGGGGGAAACCTGGTATTTCTTGGAGAAGATGTGATATTTTTGGGAGAAATCTGGCATTTCTGGAAGAAAATGTCCAATTTGAGGGATCAAACAGGTATTTGTGGGTGAAAAGTTCCTATTTGAAGGGGGAAACGTGGTATTTCTTGGAGAAGATGTGATACATTTGGGAGAAATGTGGCATGTCTCTAAGAAAGTGTCCTATTTTGGGGATAAAAGAGGTATTTCTGGGTAAAAAAGGTCCTATTTCGAGGGGGAAATCTGGTATTTCTTGGAGAAGATGTGATCTATTTGGGAGAAATGTGGCATGTCGGTTGAAACTGTCCTGTTTTGGGGATAAAAGAGGTATTCGTGGGTGAAAAGTTCCTATTTGAAGGGGGAAAGCTGGTAATTCTTGGAGAAGATGTGATATTTTTGGGAGAAATGTGGCATTTCTGGAAGAAACTGTCCTCTTTTGGGGATAGAACAGGTATTTGTGGGTGAAAAGGTCCTATTTGAAGGGGGAAACCTGGTATTTCTAGGAGAAGATGTGATCTATTTGGGACAAATGTGGCATTTCTGGAAGAAACTGTCCTCTTTTGGGGATATAAGAGGTGTTTGTGGGTGAAAAGGTCCTATTTGAAGGGGGAAACCTGCTATTTCTTGGAGAAGATGTGATCTATTTGGGAGAAATGTGGCATTTCTGCAGGAAACTGTCCTCTTTTGGGGATAAAAGAGGTATTTGTGGGTGAAAAGGTCCTATTTGAAGGGGAAAGCTGGTATTTCTTGGAGAAGATGTGATATATTTGGGAGAAATGTGGCATGTCTGGAAGAAACTGTCCTCTTTTGGGGATAAAAGAGGTATTTGTGGGTGAAAAGGTCCTATTTGAAGGGGGAAAGCCGGTATTTCTTGGAGAAAATGTGATATATTTGGGAGAAATGTGGCCTTTCTGGAAGAAACTGTCCTATTTTGGTGATAAAAGAGGTATTTGTGGGTGAAAAGGTCCTATTTGAAGGGGGAAACCTGGTATTTCTTGAAGAAGATGTGATCTATTTTGGAGAAATGTGGCATTTCTGGAAGAAACTGTCCTCTTTTGGGGATAAAAGAGGTATTTGTGGGTGAAAAGGTCGTATTTGAAGGGGGAAACCTGGTATTTCTTGGAGAAGATGTGATCTATTTGGGAGAAATGTGGCATTTCTGGAAGAAAATGTCCAATTATTGGGGGAGAAGGCTGGTATTTGTGGGAGAAAAGGTACTATTTGAAGGGGGAAACCTGGTATTTCTTGGAGAAGATGTGATATATTTGGGAGAAATCTGGCATTTCTGGAAGAAACTGTCCTCTTTTGGGGATAAAAGATGTGTTTGTGGGTGAAAAGATCCTATTTGAAGGGGGAAACCTGGTATTTCTTGGAGAAGATGTGATATATTTGGGAGAAATCTGGCATTTCTGGAAGAAACTGTCCTCTTTTGTGGATAAAAGAGGTATTTGTGGGTGACAAGGTCCTATTTGAAGGGGGAAACGTGGTATTTCTTGGAGAAGATGTGATCTATTTGGGAGAAATGTGGCATTTCTGGAAGAAACTGTCCTATTTTGGGGATAAATGAGGTATTTGTGGGTGAAAAGGTCGTATTTGAAGGGGGAAAGCTGGTATTTCTTGGAGAAGATGTGATCTATTTGGGAGAAATGTGGCATTTCTGGAAGAAACTGTCCTCTTTTGGGGATAAAAGAGGTATTTGTGGGTGAAAAGGTCCTATTTGAAGGGGGAAACGTGGTATTTCTTGGAGAAGATGTGATATATTTGGGAGAAATGTGGCATTTCTGGAAGAAACTGTCCTATTTTGGGGATAAAAGAGGTATTTGTGGGTGAAAAGGTCCTATTTGAAGGGGGAAACCTAGTATTTCTTGGAGAAGATGTGATATATTTGGGAGAAATCTGGCATTTCTGGAAGAAAAAGTCAAATTTGGGGGGAGATGGCTGGTATTTGTGGGAGAAAAGGTCCCATTTGAAGGGGGAAAGCTGGTATTTCTTGGAGAAGATGTGATATATTTGGGAGAAATGTGGCATTTCTGCAAGAAACTGTCCTATTTTGGGGATAAAAGAGGTATTTCTGGGTGAAAAGGTCCTATTTGAAGGGGGAAACCTGGTATTTCTTGGAGAAGATGTGATATATTTGGGAGAAATGTGGCATTTCTGCAAGAAACTGTCCTGTTTTGGGGATAAAAGAGGTATATCTGTGTGAAAAGGTCCTATTTCGTGGGGGAAACCAGGTATTTCTTGGAGAAGATGTGAAATGTTTGGGAGAAATGTGGCATTTCTGCAGGAAACTGTCCTATTTTGGGGATAAAACAGGTATTTGTGGGTGAAAAGGTCCTATTGGAAGGGGAAATCCGGTATTTCTTGGAGAAGATGTGATCTATTTGGGAGAAAAGTGGCCTTTCTGGAAGAAACTGTCCTGTTTTGGGAATGAAAGAGGTATTTCTGGGTGAAAAGGTCCTATTTGAAGAGGGAAAGCGGGCATTTCTTGGAGAAGATGTGATATATTTGGGAGAAATGTGGCATTTCTGGAAGAAGCTGTCCTGTTTTGGGTATAAAAGAGGTATTTGTGGGTGAAAATGTCCTATTTGAAGGAGGAAACGCGGTATTTCTTGAAGAAGATGTGATATACTTGGGTGAAATGTGGCCTTTCTGGAAGAAACTGTCCTATTTCGGGGATCAAAGAGGTATTTGTGGGTGAAAAGGTCCTATTTGAAGGGGGAAACCTGGTATTTCTTGGAGAAGATGTGATCTATTTGGGAGAAATGTGGCCTTTCTGGAAGAAAATGTCCTATTTTGGGGATAAAAGAGGTATTTGTGGGTGAAAAGGTCCTATTTGAAGGGGGAAACCAGCTATTTCTTGGAGAAGATGTGATACATTTGGGAGAAATGTGGCATTTCTGGCAGAAACTGTCCTCTTTTGGGGATAAAAGAGGTATTTGTGGGTGAAAAGGTCCTATTTGAAGGGGGAAACCTGGTATTTCTTGGAGAAGATGTTCTATATTTGGCAGAAATGTGGCATTTCTGGAAGAAAAAGTAGAATTTGGGGGGAGAAGGATGGTATTTGTGGGTGAAAAGGTCCTATTTCCAGGGGGAATCCTGGTATTTCTTGGAGAAGATGTTCTATATTTGGGAGAAATCAGGCATTTCTGGAAGAAACTGTCCTATTTTGGGGATAAAACAGGTATTTGTTGGAGAAAAGGTCCTATTTCAAGGGGGAAACCTGGTATTTCTTGGAGAAGATGTGATATTTTTGGGAGAAATCTGGCATTTCTGGAAGAAAATGTCCAATTTGAGGGATCAAACAGGTATTTGTGGGTGAAAAGTTCCTATTTGAAGGGGGAAACGTGGTATTTCTTGGAGAAGATGTGATACATTTGGGAGAAATGTGGCATGTCTCTAAGAAAGTGTCCTATTTTGGGGATAAAAGAGGTATTTCTGGGTAAAAAAGGTCCTATTTCGAGGGGGAAATCTGGTATTTCTTGGAGAAGATGTGATCTATTTGGGAGAAATGTGGCATGTCGGTTGAAACTGTCCTGTTTTGGGGATAAAAGAGGTATTCGTGGGTGAAAAGTTCCTATTTGAAGGGGGAAAGCTGGTAATTCTTGGAGAAGATGTGATATTTTTGGGAGAAATGTGGCATTTCTGGAAGAAAATGTCCAATTTGGGGGGAGAAGGCGGGTATTTGTGGGTGAAAAGGTCCTATTTGAAGGGGGAAACCTGGTATTTCTTGGAGAAGATGTGATATATTTGGGAGAAATGTGGCATTTATGGAAGAAACTGTCCTATTTTGGGGATCAAACCGGTATTTGTAGGTGAAAAGTTCCTATTTCAAAGGGGAAACCTGGTATTTCTTGGAGAAGATGTGATATATTTGGGAGAAATGTGGCATTTCTGGAAGAAACTGTCCTATTTTGGGGATAAAACAGGTATTTGTGGGCGAAAAGGTCCTATTTGAAGGGGGAAATCCTGGTATGTCTTGGAGAAGATGTGATATATTTGGGAGAAATGTGGCATTTCTGGAAGAAGCTGTCCTGTTTTGGGTATAAAAGAGGTATTTGTGGGTGAAAATGTCCTATTTGAAGGAGGAAACGCGGTATTTCTTGAAGAAGATGTGATATACTTGGGTGAAATGTGGCCTTTCTGGAAGAAACTGTCCTATTTCGGGGATCAAAGAGGTATTTGTGGGTGAAAAGGTCCTATTTGAAGGGGGAAACCTGGTATTTCTTGGAGAAGATGTGATCTATTTGGGAGAAATGTGGCCTTTCTGGAAGAAAATGTCCTATTTTGGGGATAAAAGAGGTATTTGTGGGTGAAAAGGTCCTATTTGAAGGGGGAAACCAGCTATTTCTTGGAGAAGATGTGATACATTTGGGAGAAATGTGGCATTTCTGGCAGAAACTGTCCTCTTTTGGGGATAAAAGAGGTATTTGTGGGTGAAAAGGTCCTATTTGAAGGGGGAAACCTGGTATTTCTTGGAGAAGATGTTCTATATTTGGCAGAAATGTGGCATTTCTGGAAGAAAAAGTAGAATTTGGGGGGAGAAGGATGGTATTTGTGGGTGAAAAGGTCCTATTTCCAGGGGGAATCCTGGTATTTCTTGGAGAAGATGTTCTATATTTGGGAGAAATCAGGCATTTCTGGAAGAAACTGTCCTATTTTGGGGATAAAACAGGTATTTGTTGGAGAAAAGGTCCTATTTCAAGGGGGAAACCTGGTATTTCTTGGAGAAGATGTGATATTTTTGGGAGAAATCTGGCATTTCTGGAAGAAAATGTCCAATTTGAGGGATCAAACAGGTATTTGTGGGTGAAAAGTTCCTATTTGAAGGGGGAAACGTGGTATTTCTTGGAGAAGATGTGATACATTTGGGAGAAATGTGGCATGTCTCTAAGAAAGTGTCCTATTTTGGGGATAAAAGAGGTATTTCTGGGTAAAAAAGGTCCTATTTCGAGGGGGAAATCTGGTATTTCTTGGAGAAGATGTGATCTATTTGGGAGAAATGTGGCATGTCGGTTGAAACTGTCCTGTTTTGGGGATAAAAGAGGTATTCGTGGGTGAAAAGTTCCTATTTGAAGGGGGAAAGCTGGTAATTCTTGGAGAAGATGTGATCTATTTGGGAGAAATGTGGCATTTCTGGAAGAAAATGTCCAATTTGGGGGGAGAAGGCGGGTATTTGTGGGTGAAAAGGTCCTATTTGAAGGGGGAAAGCAGGTATTTCTTGGAGAAGATGTGATATATTTGGGAGAAATGTGGCATTTATGGAAGAAACTGTCCTATTTTGGGGATCAAACCGGTATTTGTAGGTGAAAAGTTCCTATTTCAAAGGGGAAACCTGGTATTTCTTGGAGAAGATGTGATATATTTGGGAGAAATGTGGCATTTCTGGAAGAAACTGTCCTATTTTGGGGATAAAACAGGTATTTGTGGGCGAAAAGGTCCTATTTGAAGGGGGAAATCCTGGTATGTCTTGGAGAAGATGTGATATATTTGGGAGAAATGTGGCATTTCTGGAAGAAACTGTCCTCTTTTGTGGATAAAAGAGGTATTTGAGGGTGAAAAGGTCCTATTTCAAAGGGGATCCCTGGTATTTCTTGGGGAAGATGTGATATATTTGGGAGAAATGTGGCATTTCTGGAAGAAAATGTCCAATTTCGGGGGTGAAGGCTGGAATTTGTTTGAGAGAAGGTCCTATTTCCAGTAGGAATCCTAGTATTTCTTGGAGAAGATGTGATCTATTTGGGAGAAATGTGGCATGTCTGGAAGAAACTGTCCTATTTTGGGGATGAAACAGGTATTTGTGGGTGAAAAGGTCCTATTTGAAGGGGGAAACCTGGTATTTCTTGGAGAAGATGTGATATATTTGGGAGAAATGTGGCCTTTCTGGAAGAAACTGTCCTCTTTTGGGGATAAAAGAGGTATTTGTGGGTGAAAAGGTCCTATTTGAAGGGGGAAAGCCGGTATTTCTTGGAGAAAATGTGATATATTTGGGAGAAATGTGGCCTTTCTGGAAGAAACTGTCCTATTTTGGTGATAAAAGAGGTATTTGTGGGTGAAAAGGTCCTATTTGAAGGGGGAAACCTGGTATTTCTTGAAGAAGATGTGATCTATTTTGGAGAAATGTGGCCTTTCTGGAAGAAACTGTCGTATTTTGGGGATAAAAGAGGTATTTGTGGGTGAAAAGGTCGTATTTGAAGGGGGAAACCTGGTATTTCTTGGAGAAGATGTGATCTATTTGGGAGAAATGTGGCATTTCTGGAAGAAAATGTCCAATTATTGGGGGAGAAGGCTGGTATTTGTGGGAGAAAAGGTACTATTTGAAGGGGGAAACCTGGTATTTCTTGGAGAAGATGTGATATATTTGGGAGAAATCTGGCATTTCTGGAAGAAATTGTCCTCATTTGGGGATAAAAGAGGTGTTTGTGGGTGAAAAGGTCCTATTTGAAGGGGGAAAGCTGGTATTTCTTGGAGAAGATGTGATATATTTGGGAGAAATCTGGCATTTCTGGAAGAAACTGTCCTCTTTTGGGGATAAAAGAGGTATTTGTGGGTGACAAGGTCCTATTTGAAGGGGGAAACGTGGTATTTCTTGGAGAAGATGTGATATATTTGGGAGAAATGTGGCATTTCTGGAAGAAACTGTCCTATTTTGGGGATAAATGAGGTATTTGTGGGTGAAAAGGTCGTATTTGAAGGGGGAAAGCTGGTATTTCTTGGAGAAGATGTGATCTATTTGGGAGAAATTTGGCATTTCTGGAAGAAACTGTCCTCTTTTGGGGATAAAAGAGGTATTTGTGGGTGAAAAGGTCCTATTTGAAGGGGGAAACCTAGTATTTCTTGGAGAAGATGTGATATATTTGGGAGAAATCTGGCATTTTTGGAAGAAAAAGTCAAATTTGGGGGGAGAAGGCTGGTATTTGTGGGAGAAAAGGTCCCATTTGAAGGGGGAAAGCTGGTATTTCTTGGAGAAGATGCGATATATTTGGGAGAAATGTGGCATTTCTGCAAGAAACTGTCCTATTTTGGGGATAAAAGAGGTATTTGTGGGTGAAAAGGTCCTATTTGAAGGGGGAAACCTGGTATTTCTCGGAGAAGATGTGATATATTTGGGAGAAATGTGGCATTTCTGCAAGAAACTGTCCTGTTTTGGGGATAAAAGAGGTATATCTGTGTG
The DNA here is from genome assembly GCA_030408155.1 of Lophura swinhoii. NCBI lineage: Eukaryota > Metazoa > Chordata > Aves > Galliformes > Phasianidae > Lophura > Lophura swinhoii. Next base: position 13,902,194 of record JASCYN010000149.1, on the reverse strand, counting down.
AAAAGTTCCTATTTCGTGGGGGAAACCAGGTATTTCTTGGAGAAGATGTGAAATGTTTGGGAGAAATGTGGCATTTCTGCAGGAAACTGTCCTATTTTGGGGATAAAACAGGTATTTGTGGGTGAAAAGGTCCTATTTCAAGGGGGAAACCTGGTATTTCTTGGAGAAGATGTGATATATTTGGGAGAAATGTGGCCGTTCTGGAAGAAACTGTCCTATTTTGGGGATAAAAGAGGTATTTGTGGGTGAAAAGGTCGTATTTGTTGTTTGAAACGTGGTATTTCTTGGAGAAGCTGTGATATATTTGGGAGAAATCTGGCATGTCAGGAAGAAACTATCCGATTTTGGGGATCAAAGAGGTATTTGTGGGTGAAAAGGTCCTATTTGAAGGGGGAAACCTGCTATTTCTAGGAGAAGATGTGATACATTTGGGAGAAATGTGGCATTTCTGGCAGAAACTGTCCTCTTTTGGGGATAAAAGAGGTATTTGTGGGTGAAAAGGTCCTATTTGAAGGGGGAAACCTGGTATTTCTTGGAGAAGATGTTCTATATTTGGCAGAAATGTGGCATTTCTGGAAGAAAAAGTAGAATTTGGGGGGAGAAGGATGGTATTTGTGGGTGAAAAGGTCCTATTTCTAGGGGGAATCCTGGTATTTCTTGGAGAAGATGTTCTATATTTGGGAGAAATCAGGCATTTCTGGAAGAAACTGTCCTATTTTGGGGATAAAAGAGGTATTTGTGGGTGAAAAGATCCTATTTGAAGGGGGAAACCTGGTATTTATTGGAGAAGAAGTGAAATATTTGGGAGAAATATGGCAATTCTGGAAGAAAATGTCCAATTTGAAGGGAGAATGCTGGTATTTGTGGGTGAAAAGGTCCTATTTGAAGGGGGAAACCTGGTATTTCTTGGAGAAGATGTGATATATTTGGGAGAAATGTGGCATTTCTGGAAGAAACTGTCCTATTTTGGGAATCAAACAGTTATTTCTGGGTGAAAAGGTCCTATTTGAAGGGGGAATCCTGGTATTTCTTGGAGAAGATGTGGTATATTTGGGAGAAATCTGGCATGTCAGGAAGAAACTGTCCTATTTTGGGGATAAAAGAGGTATTTGTGGGTGAAATGGTCCTATTTCAAGGGGGAAAGCTGGTATTTCTTGGAGAAGATGTGATCTATTTGGGAGAAATGTGGCATGTCAGGAAGAAACTGTCCTATTTTGGGGGTAAAAGAGGTATTTGTGGGTGAGAAGGTCCTATTTCAGGGGGGAATCCTGGTATTTCTTGGAGAAGATGTGGTATATTTGGGAGAAATGCGGCATTTCTGGAAGAAACTGTCCTATTTTGGGGATAAAGGAGGTATTTGTGGGTGAAAATTTCCTATTTGAAGGGGGAAAGCTGGTATTTCTTGGAGAAGATGTGATATATTTGGGAGAAATGTGGCATTTCTGGAAGAAACTGTCCTCTTTTGGGGATCAAACAGGTATTTGTGGGTGAAAAGGTCCTATTTGAAGGGGGAAACCTGGTATTTCTTGGAGAAGATGTGATCTATTTGGGAGAAATGTGGCAATTCTGGAAGAAAATGTCCAATTTGAAGTGAGAATGCTGGTATTTGTGGGTGAAAAGGTCCTATTTCAAGGGGGAGACCTGGTATTTCTTGGAGAAGATGTGATATATTTGGGAGAAATGTGGCATTTCTGGATGAAACTGCCCTCTTTTGGGGATAAAACAGGTATTTGTGGGAGAAAAGGTCCTATTTCCAGGGGGAAAGCTGTTATTTCTTGGAGAAGATGTGATATATTTGGGAGAAATGTGGCATGTCTGGAAGAAACTGTCCTCTTTTGGGGATAAAAGAGGTATTTGTTGGTGAAAAGGTCCTATTTCAGGAGGAAACCTGGTATTCCTTGGAGAAGATGTGATATAATTGGGAGAAATGTGGCCTTTCTGGAAGAAAATGTCCTATTTTGGGGATAAAAGAGGTATTTGTGGGTGACAAGGTCCTATTTGAAGGGGGAAACCTGGTATTTCTTGGAGAATATGTGATCTATTTGGGAGAAATGTGGCATTTCTGGAATAAAAATTCCAATTTGGTGGGAGAAGGATGGTATTTTTGGGTGACAAGGTCCTATTTGAATGGGGAATCCTGGTATTTCTTGGAGACGATGTGGTATATTTGGGAGAAATCAGGCATTTCTGGAAGAAAATGTCCTATTTTGGGGGGAAAAGGCTGGTAGTTGTTGGTGAAAAGGCGCTATTTGAAGGGGGAAAGCTGGTATTTCTTGGAGAAGATGTGATAAATTTGGGAGAAATCTGGCATTTCTGGAAGAAACTGTCCTGTTTTGGGGAGAAAACAGGTATTTGAGGGTGAAAAGGTCCTATTTGAAGGGGGAAACCTGGTATTTCTTGGAGAAGATGTGATATATTTGGGAGAAATGTGGCCTTTCTGGAAGAAAATGTCCTATTTTGGGGATCAAACAGGTATTTGTGGGTGAAAAGGTCGTATTTGAAGGGGAAATCCGGTATTTCTTGGAGAAGATGTGATATATTTGGGAGAAATGTGGCCTTTCTGGAAGAAACTGTCCTCTTTTGGGGATAAAACAGGTATTTGTGGGAGAAAAGGTCCTATTTGAAGGGGGAAACCTGGTATTTCTTGGAGAAGATGTGATATATTTGGGCGAAATGTGGCATGTCTGGAAGAAACAGTCCTATTTTGGGGGTAAAAGAGGTATTTGTGGGTGAAAAGGTCCTATTTGAAGGGGGAAACGTGGTATTTCTTGGAGAAGATGTGATCTATTTGGGAGAAATGTGGCATTTCTTCAAGAAACTGTCCTGTTTTAGGGATAAAAGAGGTATATCTGTGCGAAAAGTTCCTATTTGAAGGGGGAAACCTGGTATTTCTTGGAGAAGATGTGAAATGTTTGGGAGAAATGTGGCCTTTCTGAAAGAAACTGTCCTATTTTGGGGATAAAAGAGGTATTTGTGTTTGAAAAGGTCCTATTTGAAGGGGGAAAGCCGGTATGTCTTGGAGAAGATGTGATATACTTGGGAAAATGTGGCATGTCTGGAAGAAACTGTCCTATTTTGGGGATAAAAGAGGTATTTGTGGGAGAAAAGGTCCTATTTGAAGGGGGAAACCTGGTATTTCTTGGAGAAGATGTTCTATATTTGGGAGAAATGTGGCATTTCTGGAAGAAACTGTCCTATTTTGGGGATAAAAGAGGTATTTGTGGGTGAAAAGGTCCTATTTGAAGGGGGAATCCTGGTATTTCTTGGAGAAGATGTGATATATTTGGGAGAAATGTGGCATGTCTGGAAGAAACTGTCCTATTTTGGGGGTAAAAGAGGTATTTGTGGGTGAAAAGGTCCTATTTGAAGGGGGAAACCTGGTATTTCTTGGAGAAGATGTGGTATATTTGGGAGAAATGTGGCATTTCTGGAAGAAAATGTCCTATTTTGGGGCTAAAAAAGGTATTTGTGGGTGAAAAGGTCCTATTTGAAGGGGGAAGGCTGGTATTTCTTGGAGAAGATGTGAAATATTTGGGAGAAATGTGGCATTTCTGGAAGAAACTGTCCTATTTTGGGGAAAAAACAGGTATTTGTGGGTGAAAAGGTCCTATTTGAAGGGGGAAAGCTGGTATTTCTTGGAGAAGATGTGAAATATTTGGGAGAAATGTGGCAATTCTGGAAGAAAATGTCAAATTTGAAGGGAGAATGCTGGTATTTGTGGGTGAAAAGGTCCTATTTGAAGGGGGAAACGTGGTATTTCTTGGAGAAGATGTGATATATTTGGGGGAAATGTGGCCTTTCTGGATGAAAATGTCCAATTTTGGGGATTAAAGAGGTATTTGTGGGTGAAAAGGTCCTATTTGAAGGGGGAAACCCGGTATGTCTTTTAGAAGATGTGATATATTTGGGAGAAATGTGGCCTTTCTGGAAGAAACTCTCCTGTTTTGGGGATAAAACAGGTATTTGAGTGAGAAAAGGTCCTATTTGAAGGAGGAAATCCGGTATTTCTTGGAGAAGATGTGATATATTTGGGAGAAATGTGGCATGTCTGGAAGAAACTGTCCTATTTTGGGGATAAAACAGGTATTTGTGGGTGAAAAGGTCCTATTGGAAGGGGAAATCAGGTATTTCTTGGAGAAGATGTGATATATTTGGGAGAAATGTGGCATGTCTGGAAGAAACTGCCTTATTTAGGGGATAAAACAAGTATTTGTGGGTGAAAAGGTCCTATTTGAAGGGGGAAACGTGGTATTTCATGGAGAAGATGTGATATATTTGGGAGAAATCTGGCATGTGAGGAAGAAACTGTCCTAGTTTGGGTATCAAACTGTTATTTCTGGGTGAAAAGGTCCTATTTGAAGGGGGAATCCTGGTATTTCTTGGAGAAGATGTGATTTATTTGGGAGAAATGTGGCATTTCTGGAAGAAACTGTCGTATTTTGGGGATAAAAGAGGTATTTGTGGGTGAAATGGACCTATTTCAAAGGGGAAAGCTGGTATTTCTTGGAGAAGATGTGATATATTTGGGAGAAATGTGGCATGTCTGGAAGAAACTGTCCTATTTTGGGGGTAAAAGAGGTATTTGCGGGTGAAAAGGTCCTATTTGAAGGGGGAAAGCTGGTATTTCTTGGAGAAGATGTGATATATTTGGGAGAAATGTGGCATTTCTGGCAGAAACTGTCCTCTTTTGGGGATAGAAGAGGTATTTGTGGGTGAAAAGGTCCTATTTGAAGGGGGAAACCTGGTATTTCTTGGAGAAGATGTTCTATATTTGGCAGAAATGTGGCATTTCTGGAAGAAGAAGTAGAATTTGGGGGGAGAAGGATGGTATTTGTGGGTGAAAAGGTCCTATTTCCAGGGGGAATCCTGGTATTTCTTGGAGAAGATGTTCTATATTTGGGAGAAATCAGGCATGTCTGGAAGAAACTGTCCTATTTTGGGGATAAAAGAGGTATTTGTGGGTGAAAAGGTCCTATTTGAAGGGGGAAACCTGGTATTTCTTGGAGAAGATGTGATATATTTGGGAGAAATGTGGCCTTTCTGGAATAAAAAGTCCAATTTGGTGGGAGAAGGATGGTATTTGTGGGTGACAAGGTCCTTTTTGAAGATGGAATCCTGGTATTTCTTGGAGAAGATGTGGTATATTTGGGAGAAATCAGGCATTTCTGGAAGAAAATGTCCTATTTTGGGGGGAAAAGGCTGGTAGTTGTGGGTGAAAAGGCGCTATTTGAAGGGGGAAAGCTGGTATTTCTTGGAGAAGATGTGATATATTTGGGAGAAATCTGGCATTTCTGGAAGAAACTGTCCTGTTTTGGGGATCAAACAGGTATTTGTGGGTGAAAAGGTCGTATTTGAAGGGGAAATCCGGTATTTCTTGGAGAAGATGTGATATATTTGGGAGAAATGTGGCCTTTCTGGAAGAAACTGTCCTCTTTTGGGGATGAAACAGGTATTTGTGGGAGAAAAGGTCCTATTTGAAGGGGGAAACCTGGTATTTCTTGGAGAAGATGTGATATATTTGGGAGAAATCTGGCATGTCTGGAAGAAACAGTCCTATTTTGGGGGTAAAAGAGGTATTTGTGGGTGAAAAGATCCTATTTGAAGGGGGAAACGTGGTATTTCTTGGAGAAGATGTGATATATTTGGGAGAAATGTGGCATTTCTTCAAGAAACTGTCCTGTTTTAGGGATAAAAGAGGTATATCTGTGTGAAAAGTTCCTATTTGAAGGGGGAAACCTGGTATTTCTTCGAGAAGATGTGAAATGTTTGGGAGAAATGTGGCATTTCTGGAAGAAACTGTCCTATTTTGGGGATAAAAGAGGTATTTGTGTTTGAAAAGGTCCTATTTGAAGGGGGAAAGCCAGTATGTCTTGGAGAAGATGTGATATACTTGGGAGAAATGTGGCATTTCTGGAAGAAACTGTCCTATTTTGGGGATAAAAGAGGTATTTGAGGGTGAAAAGGTCCTATTTCCAGGTAAATCCGATATTTCTTGGAGAAGATGTGATATATTTGGGAAGAATGTGGCATTTCTGCAGGAAACTGTCCTATTTTGGGTATAAAAGAGGTATTTGTGGGTGAAAAGGTCCTATTTGAAGGGGGAAACCTGGTATTTCTTGGAGAAGATGTGATATATTTGGGAGAAATGTGGCATTTCTGGAAGAAACTGTCCTCTTTTGGGGATAAAAGAGGTATTTGTGGGTGAAAAGGTCCTATTTCCTGGGGGAAACCTGGTATTTCTTGGAGAAGATGTGATATATTTGGGAGAAATGTGGCATTTCTGGAAGAAACTGTCCTATTTTGGGGGTAAAAGAGGTATTTGTTGGAGAAAAGGTCCTATTTGAAGGGGGAAACCTGGTATTTCTTGGAGAAGATGTGGTATATTTGGGAGAAATGTGGCATTTCTGGAAGAAACTGTCCTATTTTGGGGCTAAAAAAGGTATTTGTGGGTGAAAAGGTCCTATTTGAAGGGGGAAGGCTGGTATTTCTTGGAGAAGATGTGATATATTTGGGAGAAATGTGGTATTTCTGGAAGAAACTGTCCTATTTTGGGGAAAAAACAGGTATTTGTGGGTGAAAAGGTCCTATTTGAAGGGGGAAAGCTGGTATTTCTTGGAGAAGATGTGAAATATTTGGGAGAAATGTGGCATGTCTGGAAGAAACTGTCCTATTTTGGGGATAAAAGAGGTATTTATGGGTGAAAAGGTCATTTTTGAAGGGGGAATGCTGGTATTTCTGGGAGAAGATGTGATCTATTTGGGAGAAATCAGGCATTTGTGGAAGAAACTGTCCTATTTTGGGGATAAAAGAGGTATTTGTGGGTGAAAAGGTCCTATTGGAAGGGGAAACCCGGTATTTCTTGGAGAAGATGTGATCTATTTGGGAGAAATGTGGCATGTCAGGAAGACACTGTTCTCTTTTGGGGATAAAACAGGTATTTGTGCGTGAAAAGGTCCAATTTCAGGAGGAAACCTGGTATTTCTTGGAGAAGATATGGTATATTTGGGAGAAATCTGGCATGTCTGGAAGAAACTGTCCTATTTTGGGGATCAAAGAGGTATTTGTGGGTGAAAAGGTCCTATTTGAAGGTGGAAAGCTGGTATTTCTTGGAGAAGATGTGATCTATTTGGGAGAAATGTGGCATTTCTGGAAGGAAGTGTCCTGTTTTGGGGATAAAAGAGGTATTTGTGGGTGATAAGGTCCTATTTCCAGGGGGAAACCTGGTATTTCTTGGAGAAGATGTGATAAATTTGGGAGAAATGTGGCATTCCTGGAAGAAAAAGTTCAATTTGGGGGGAGAAGGCAGGCATTTTTGGTAAAAAGGTCCTATTTCCAGGGGGAAACCTGGTATTTCTTGGTGAAGATGTTCTATATTTGGGAGAAATGTGGCAATTCTGGAAGAAAAAGTCCAATTTGGGGGGAGAAGGCTGGTATTTGTGGGTGAAAAGGTCCTATTTGAAGGGGGAAACCTGGTATTTCTTGGAGAAGATGTGCTATATTTGGGTGAAATCAGGCATTTCTGGAAGAAACTGTCCTATTTTGGGGATAAAAGAGGTATTTCTATGTGAAAAGGTCCTATTTGAAGGGGGAAACCTGGTATTTCTTGGAGAAGATGTGATATATTTGGGAGAAATGTGGCATTTCTGGAAGAAACTGTCCTCTTTTGGGAATCAAACAGTTATTTCTGGGTGAAAGGTCCTGTTTGAAGGGGGAAACCTGGTATTTCATGGGGAAGATGTGATATATTTGGGAAAAATGTGGCATGTCTGGAAGAAACTGTCCTCTTTTGGGGATAAAAGAGGTGATTGTGGGTGATAAGGTCCTATTTGAAGGGGGAAAGCTAATATTTCTTGGAGAAGATGTGATATATTTGGGAGAAATGTGGCCTTTCTGGAAGAAACTGTCCTATTTTGGGGATAGAAGAGGTATTTGTGTGTGAAATAGTCCTATTTCAAGGGGGAAACCTGGTATTTCTTGGAGAAGATGTGATATATTTGGTAGAAATGTGGCATTTCTGGAAGAAACTGTCCTATTTGGCGGGAGAAGGCTGGTATGTCTTGTCGAAAAGGTCGTATTTCAGGAGGAATCCTGGTATTTCTTGGAGAAGATGTGATACATTTGTGAGAAATCAGGCATGTCAGGAGGAAACTGTCCTATTTTGGGGATAAAAGAGGTATTTGTGGGTGAAATGGTCCTATTTCAAGGCGGAAAGCTGGTATTTCTTGGAGAAGATGTGATCTATTTGGGAGAAATCTGGCATGTCAGGAAGAAACTGTACTATTTTGGGGGTAAAAGAGGTATTTGTGGGTGAAAAGGTCCTATTTGAAGGGGGAAACCTGGTATTTCTTGGTGGAGTTGTGATATATTTGGGAGAAATGTGGCATTTCTGCCCGAAACTATCCTATTTTGCGGATAAAACAGGTATTTGTGGGTGAAAAGGTCCTATTGGAAGGGGAAAGCTGGTATTTCTTGGAGAAGATGTGATATATTTGGGAGAAATGTGGCATTTCTGGAAGAAAATGTCCTATTTTGGGGCTAAAAAAGGTATTTGTGGGTGAAAAGGTCCTATTTGAAGGGGGAAACGTGGTATTTCTTGGAGAAGATGTGATATATTTGGGAGAAATGTGGCATTTCAGGAAGAAACTGTCCTGTTTTGGGGATAAAACAGGTATTTGTGGGTGAAAAGGTCCTATTTGAAGGGGGAAATCCGATATTTCTTGGAGAAGATGTGATCTATTTGGGAGAAATGTGGCATTTCTGCAGGAAACTGTCCTATTTTGTGGATAAAACAGGTATTTGTGGGTGAAAAGGTCCTATTTGAAGGGGGAAACCTGGTATTTCTTGGAGAAGATGTGAAATATTCGGGAGAAATATGGCATTTCTGGAAGAAACTGTCCTGTTTTAGGGATAAAAGAGGTATATCTGTGTGAAAAGGTCCTATTTGAAAGGGTAAACCTGGTATATCTTGGAGAAGATGTGAAATGTTTGGGAGAAATGTGGCATTTCTGGAAGAAACTGTCCTATTTTGGGGATAAAAGAGGTATTTGTGGGTGAAAAGGTCCTATTTGAAGGGGGAAACCCGGTATGTCTTTTAGAAGATGTGATATATTTGGGAGAAATGTGGCCTTTCTGGAAGAAACTCTCCTGTTTTGGGGATAAAACAGGTATTTGTGGGTGAAAAGGTCCTATTTGAAGGGGGAATCCTGGTATTTCTTGGAGAAGATGTGATATATTTGGGAGAAATCAGGCATTTCTGGAAGAAAAAGTCCAATTTGGGGGGAAAAGGTTGGTATTTGTGGGTGAAAAGGTCCTATTTCAAGGGGGAACCCTGGTATTTCTTGGAGAAAATGTTCTATATTTGGGAGAAATCAGGCATTTCTGGAAGAAAATGTCCAATTTGGGGGGAGAGGGTTGGTATTTGTGGGTGAAAAGGTCCTATTTGAAGGGGGAAACCTGGTATTTCTTGGAGAAGATGTGGTAGATTTGGGAGAAATGTGGCATTTCTGGAAGAAACTGTCCTATTTTGGGGATAAAAGAGGTATTTGTGTTTGTAAAGGTCCTATTTGAAGGGGGAAACCTGGTATTTCTTGGAGAAGATGTGAAATATTTGGGAGAAATGTGGCAATTCTGGATGAAAATGTCCAATTTGAAGGGAGAATGCTGGTATTTGTGGGTGAAAAGGTCCTATTTGAAGGGGGAAACGTGGTATTTCTTGGAGAAGATGTGATTTATTTGGGAGAAATGTGGCATTTCTGGAAGAAACTGTCCTCTTTTGGGAATCAAACAGTTATTTCTGGGTGAAAAGGTCCTATTTGAAGGGGGAATCCTGGTATTTCTTGGAGAAGATGTGATACATTTGGGAGAAATGTGGCATTTCTGGAAGAAACTGTCCTATTTTGGGGATAAAAGAGGTATTTGTGGGTGAAAAGGTCCTATTTGAAGGGGGAAACCTGGTATTTCTTGGAGAAGATGTGATCTATTTGGGAGAAACCTGGAATTTCTGGAAGAAACTTTCCATTTTTGGGGATGGAACAGGTATTTGTGGGTGAAAAGGTCGTATTTGAAGGGGGAAGGCTGGTATTTCTTGGAGAAGATGTGAAATATTTGGGAGAAATGTGGCATTTCTGCAGGAAACTGTCCTATTTAAAGGAAAAAACAGGTATTTGTGGGTGAAAAGGTCCTATTTGAAGGGGGAAACCTGGTATTTCTTGGAGAAGATGTGAAATATTTGGGAGAAATGTGGCAATTCTGGAAGAAAATGTCAAATTTGAAGGGAGAATGCTGGTATTTGTGGGTGAAAAGGTCCTATTTGAAGGGGGAATCCTGGTATTTCTTGGAGAAGATGTGATCTATTTGGGAGAAATCTGGCATGTCTGGAAGAAACTGTGCTATTTTGGGGATAAAAGAGGTATTTCTGTGTGAAAAGGTCCTATTTCGAGGGGGAAAGCAGGTATTTCTTGGAGAAGATGTGATCTATTTGGGAGAAATGTGGCATTTCTGGAAGAAACTGTCCTCTTTTGGGGATAAAAGAGGTATTTGTGGGTGAAAAGGTCCTATTTCAGGAGGAAACCTGGTATTCCTTGGAGAAGATGTGATATATTTGGGAGAAATGTGGCATTTCTGGAAGAAACTGTCCTATTTTGGGGATAAAGGAGGTATTTGTGGGTGAAAAGCTCCTGTTTGAAGGGGGAAACCTGGTATTTCTTGGAGAAGATGTGCTATATTTGGGAGAAATGTGGCATTTCTGGAAGAAAAAGTCCAATTTGGGGGGAGAAGGCGGGTATTTGTGGGTGAAAAGGTCCTATTTGAAGGGGGAATCCTGGTATTTCTTGGAGAAGATGTTCTAAATTTGGGAGAAATCAGGCATTTCTGGAAGAAAATGTCCAATTTGGGGGGAAAAAGCTGGTAGTTGTGGGTGAAAAGGTCCTATTTGAAGGGGGAAACGTGGTATTTCTTGGAGAAGATGTGATCTATTTGGGAGATATGTGGCAGGTCAGGACGAAACTGTCCTATTTTGGGGATAAAAGAGGTATTGGTGGTTGAAAATTTCCTATTTCGAGGGGGAAACCTGGTATTTCTTGGAGAAGATGTGATATGTTTCAGAGAAATGTGTCATTTCTGGAAGAAACTGTCCTATTTTGGGGATAAAGGAGGTATTTGTGGGTGAAAAGGTCCTATTTCCAGGGGGTAACCTGGTATTTCTTGGTGAAGATGTTCTATATTTGGGAGAAATGAGGCATGTCTGGAAGAAACTGTCGTATTTTGGGGATAAAAGAGGTATTTGTGGGTGAAAAGGTCCTATTTGAAGGGGGAAAGCTGGTATTTCTTGGAGAAGATGTGCTATATTTGGGAGAAATGTGGCATTTCTGGCAGAAACTGTCCTCTTTTGGGGACCAAAGAGGTATTTGTGGGTGAAAAGGTCCTATTTGAAGGGGAAAACTGGTATTTCCTGGAGAAGATGTGATATTTCTGGGAGAAATGTGGCATTTCTAGAAGAAACTGTCCTATTTCGGGAATCAAACAGTTATTTCTGGGTGAAAGGTCCTGTTTGAAGGGGGAAACCTGGTATATCTTGGAGAAGATGTGATATATTCGGGAGAAATGTGGCATTTCTGGAAGAAACTGTCCTCTTTTGGGGATGAAACAGGTATTTGTGGGTGAAAAGGTCCTATTTCAAGGGGGAAAGCTGGTATTTCTTGGAGAAGATGTGATCTATTTGGGAGAAATGTGGCATTTCTGGAAGAAACAGCCCTATTTTGGGGATAAAAGAGGTATTTGTGGGTGAAAAGGTCCTATTTGAAGGGGGAAACCTGGTATTTCTTGGAGAAGATGTGATATATTTGGGAGAAATCTGGCCTTTCTGGAAAAAAATGTCCTTTCTGCGGGAAGAAGGCGGGCATTTGTGGGAGAAAATGTCCTATTTCAAGGGGGAAAGCTGGTATTTCTTGGAGAAGATGTGATATATTTGGGAGAAATGTGGCATGTCTGGAAGAAACTGTCCTATTTTGGGGATCGAAGAGGTATTTGTGGGTGAAAAGGTCCTATTTGAAGGGGGAAAGCTGGTATTTCTTGGAGAAGATGTGATCTATTTGGGAGAAATGTGTCATGTCTGGAAGAAACTGTCCTCTTTTGGGGATCAAACAGGTATTTGTGGGTGAAAAGGTCCTATTTGAAGGGGGAAACCTGGTATTTCTTGGAGAAGATGTGATATATTTGGGAGAAATCTGGCCTTTCTGGAAAAAAATGTCCTTTCTGCGGGAAGAAGGCGGGCATTTTTGGGAGAAAATGTCATATTTCAAGGGGGAAAGCTGGTATTTCTTGGAGAAGATGTGATATATTTGGGAGAAATGTGTCATGTCTGGAAGAAACTGTCCTATTTTGGGGATGAAACAGGTATTTGTGGGTGAAAAGGTCCTATTTGAAGGGGGAAACCTGGTATTTCTAGGAGAAGATGTGATATATTTGGGAGAAATCTGGCATTTCAGGAAGAAACTGTCCTCTTTTGGGGATAAAGGAGGTATTTGTGGGTGAAAAGGTCCTATTTGAAGGGGGAAAGCAGGTATTTCTTGGAGAAGATGTGATCTATTTTGGAGAAATGTGGCCTTTCTGGAAGAAACTGTCCTATTTTGGGGATAAAAGAGGTATTTGTGGGTGAAAAGGTCGTATTTGAAGGGGGAAACCTGGTATTTCTTGGAGAAGATGTGATCTATTTGGGAGAAATGTGGCATGTCTGGAAGAAACTGTCCTATTTTGGGAGTAAAAGAGGTATTTGTGGGTGAAGAGGTCCTATTTCAGGAGGAATCCTGGTATTTCGTGGAGAAGATGTGGTTTATTTGGGAGAAATGTGGCATGTCTGGAAGAAACTGTCCTCTTTTGGGGATAAAACAGGTATTTGTGGGTGAAAAGGTCCTATTTGAAGGGGGAATCCTGGTATTTCTTGGAGAAGATGTGATACATTTGGGTGAAATCTGGCATTTCTGGAAGAAACTGTCCTGTTTTGGGGATAAAAGAGGTATTTGTGGGTGAAAAGGTCCTATTTGAAGGGGGAAAGCTGGTATTTCTTGGAGAAGATGTGAAATATTTCGGAGAAATGTGGCAATTCTGGTAGAAAATGTCCAATTTGAAGGGAGAATGCTGGTATTTGTGGGTGAAAAGGTCCTATTTGAAGTGGGAAACCTGGTATTTCTTGGAGAAGATGTGATATATTTGGGAGAAATGTGGCATGTCTGGAAGAAACTGTCCTATTTTGGGGATAAAAGAGGTATTTCTGTGTGAAAAGGTCCTATTTCGAGGGCGAAAGCTGGTATTTCTTGGAGAAGATGTGATATATTTGGGAGAAATGTGGCATGTCTGGAAGAAACTGCCCTATTTTGGGGATAAAAGAGGTATTTGTGGGTGAAAAGGTCCTATTTGAAGGGGGAAACGTGGTATTTCTTGGAGAAGATGTGATAAATTTGGGAGAAATGTGGCATTTCTGGAAGAAAAAGTCCTATTTGGGGGGAGAAGGCTGGCATTTGTGGGTGAAAAGGTCCTATTTCCAGGGGGAAACCTGGTATTTCTTGGAGAAAATGTGATATATTTGGGAGAAATGTGGCATTTCTTCAGGAAACTGTCCTATTTTGGGGATAAAACAGGTATTTGTGGGTGAAAAGGTCCTATTGGAAGGGGAAATCCGGTATTTCTTGGAGAAGATGTGATATTTCTGGGAGAAATGTGGCATTTCTGGAAGAAACTGTCCTCTTTTGGGGATAAAAGAGGTATTTGTGGGTGAAAAGGTCCTATTTGAAGAGGGAAACCTGGTATTTCTTGGAGAAGATGTGCTATATTTGGGAGAAATGTGGCATTTGTGGAAGAAACTGTCCTCTTTTGGGGATCAAAGAGGTATTTGTGGGTGAAAAGGTCCTATTTGAAGGGGGAAACCTGGTATATTTCTTGGAGAAGATGTGGTATATTTGGGAGAAATGTGGCCTTTCTGGAAGAAACTGTCCTATTTTGGGGATCAAAGAGGTATTTGTGGGTGAAAAGGTCCTATTTGAAGGGGGAAAGCTGGTATTTCTTGGAGAAGATGTGGTATATTTGGGAGAAATGTGGCATTTCTGGAAGAAAGTGTCCTATTTTGGGGATGAAAGAGGTATTTGTGGGAGAAAAGGTCCTATTTGAAGGGGGAATCCTGGTATTTCTTGGAGAAGATGTGATATATTTGGGAGAAATGTGGCATTTCTGGAAGAAACTGTCCTATTTTGGGGATAAAAGAGGTATTTGTGGGTGAATAGGTCCTATTTCAAGGGGGAACCAGGTATTTCTAGGAGAAGATGTGATCTATTTGGTAGAAATGTGGCATTTCTGTTTGAAACTGTCCTATTTTGGGGATAAAAGAGGTATTTGTGGGTGAAAAGTTCCTATTTGAAGGGGGAAAGCTGGTATTTCTTGGAGAAGATGTGATATATTTGGGAGAAATGTGTTATTTCTGGAAGAAAATTTCCAATTTGAGGGATAAAACAGGTATTTGTGGGTGAAAAGGTCCTATTTGAAGGGGGAAACGTGGTATTTCTTGGAGAAGATGTGATATATTTGGGAGAAATGTGGCCTTTCTGGAAGAAACTGTCCTCTTTTGGGGATAAAACAGGTGTTTGTGGGTGAAAAGGTCCTATTTGAAGGGGGAAACCTGGTATTTCTTGGAGAAGATGTGATATATTTGGGAGAAATGTGGCATGTCTGGAAGAAAATGTCCTATTGTGGGGATAAAAGAGGTATTTGTGGGTGAAAAGGTCCTACTTGAAGGGCGAAACCTGGTATTTCTTGGAGAAGATGTGATCTATTTGGGAGAAATGTGGCATGTCTGGAAGAAAATGTCCTATTTTGGGGATAAAAGAGGTATTTGTGGGTGAAAAGGTCCTATTTGAAGGGGGAAACCTGGTATTTCTTGGAGAAGATGTGATCTATTTGGGAGAAATCAGGCATTTCTGGAAGAATAAGTCCAATTTGGGGGGAGAAGGCTGGTATTTGTGGGTGAAAAGGTCCTACTTGAAGGGGGAATCCTGGTATTTCTTGGTGAAGTTGTTCTATATTTCAGAGAAATCAGGCATTTCTGGAAGACAGTGTCCAATTTGGGTGGAGAAGGCTGGTATTTGTGGGTGAAAAGGTCCTATTTGAAGGGGGGAAACCTGGTATTTCTTGGAGAAGATGTGGTATATTTGGGAGAAATGTGGCATGTCTGGAAGAAACTGTCCTATTTTGGGGATAAAAGAGGTATTTGTGGGAGAAAAGGTCCTATTTCCAGGGGGACAGCTGGTATTTCTTGGAGAAGATGTGATCTATTTGGGAGAAATGTGGCATTTCTGGAAGAAACTGTCCTGTTTTGGGGATAAAAGAGGTATTTGTGGGAGAAAAGGTCCCATTTCCTGGGGGAAACATGGTATTTCTTGGAGAAGATGTGATATATTTGGGAGAAATCTGGCATGTCAGGAAGAAAATGTCCTATTTTGGGGATAAAAGAGGTATTTGTGGGTGAAAAGGTCCTATTTCAAGGGGGAAAGCAGGTATTTCTTGGAGAAGATGTGATCTATTTGGGAGAAATGTGGCATTTCTGGATAAAACTGTCCTATTTTGGGGATAAAGAAGTTATTTGTGGGTGAAAAGGTCCTATTTGAAGGGGGAAACCTGGTATTTCTTGGAGAAGATGTGATATATTTGGGAGAAATGTGGCCTTTCTGGAAGAAACTGTCCTATTTTGGAGATAAAAGAGGTATTTGAGGGAGAAAAGGTCCTATTTGAAGGGGGAAATCCGGTATTTCTTGGAGAAGATGTGATATATTTGGGAGAAATTTGGCCTTTCTGGAAGAAACTGTCCTATTTTGGGGATAAAAGAGGTATTTGTGGGTGAAAAGGTCCTATTTCAGGAGGAATCCTGGTATTTCTTGGAGAAGATGTGGTATATTTGGGAGAAATGTGGCATTTCTGGCAGAAACTGTCGTATTTTGGGGATGAAACAGGTATTTGTGGGTGAAAAGGTCCTATTTGAAGGGGGGAAACCTGGTATTTCTTGGAGAAGATGTGATCTATTTGGGAGAAATGTGGCATTTCTGGAAGAAACTGTCCTATTTTGGGGATACAAGAGGTATTTGTGGGTGAAAAGGTCCTATTTCCAGGGGGAAACCTGGTATTTCTTGGAGAAGATGTGAAATATTTGGGAGAAATGTGGCATTTCTGCAAGAAACTGTCCTGTTTTGGGGATAAAAGAGGTATTTGTGGGTGATAAGGTCCTATTTGAAGGGGAAATCCGGTATTTCTTGGAGAAGATGTAATATATTTGGTAGAAATGTGGCATTTCTGGCAGAAACTGTCCTCTTTTGGGGGTAAAAGAGGTATTTGTGTGTGAAAAGGACCTATTTGAAGGGGGAACCCTGGTATTTCTTGGAGAAGATGTTCTATATTTGGGAGAAATCTGGCATTTCTGGAAGAAAATTTCCAATTTGGGGAATAGAACTGGTATTTGTGGGTGAAAAGGTCCTATTTGAAGGGGGAAAGCTGGTATTTCTTGGAGAAGATGTGATATATTTGGGAGAAATGTGGCATGTCTGGAAGAAAAATTCCAACTTGGGGAGAGAATGCTGGTATTTGTGGGAGAAAATGTCCTATTTGAAGGGGGAAACCTGGTATTTCTTGGAGAACGTGTCCTCTTTTTTGAGTTGAAATCGGGTATTCCTTGAAGAAAATGACCTATTTTGGGGGAGAAAAGTGGTATTTGTGGTAGAAAATGTCCCACGTTTGGAAACAATCTAGCATTTCTGGGAGAAAATGTCCTGATTTGGGGAGAAAGCAGGTATTTGTGGGAGAAAAAGAGGTATTTTGGGGGGTAAAGGTGGTATTTGTGGGAGAAAATGTACTGTTTTGGGGGATAAAGGAGGTATTTGTGGGAGAAAAGGTCCTATTTTGGGGGAGTAAGGTGGTATTTCTGGAAGAAAATGTCTCATTTTTGGGATAAAACAGGTATTTGTAGGAGAAAATGTCTTATTTTTGGGATGAAACAGGTATTTGTGGGTGATTGGTTTCTATTTCAGGGGAGAAAGCTGGTATTTGTGGGAGAAAATGTGCTGTTTTGGGGATAAAACAGGCATTTCTTGGAGAAGATGTTATATATTTGGGAGTAAACTGGCATTTCTGGAAGAAAAAGTCCAATTTGGGGGGAGAAAACTGGAATTTGTGGGAGAAAAGGTCCTATTTCGGGTGGGGAGCCTGTTATGTGTTGGAGAAAATGTCCCATGTTTGAGTTGAAATCGGGTATTCCTTGAACAGAACGACCTATTTTGGGGGAGAAATGTGGTATATCTGGTAGAAAATGTCCTACGTTTGGGAAACAATCTAGCATTTCTGGGAGAAAATGTTGTGATTTGGGGAGAAAGCAGGTATTTGTGGGAGAATTTAACATCTTTATAAATGACATCGATGACGGAATTGAGTGCACCCTCAGGAAGTTTGCTGACGACACCAAGCTGAGTGGTGCGGTCGACACGGTTGAAGGAAGGGATGCCATTCAGAGGGACTTGGAGAGGCTAGAATGGTGGGCCCGGGTGAACCTGATGCGGTTCAAGACGGCAAAGTGCAGAGTTTTGCACTTGGGCCGGAGAAATCCCAGGCATCCCTACAGGCTGGAAGGAGCGGTCCTTGAGAGCAGCCGTGTGGAGAAGGACTTGGGGGTCCTGATAGATGAAAAACTGACTATGAGCCAGCAGTGTGCCCTTGTGGCTCGGAAGGCGAATGGTATCCTGGGCTCCATCAGCAGAGGGGTGGCCAGCAGGGACAGGGAGGTGATTGTTCCCCTCTCCTCTGCTCTTGTGAGGCCCCATCTGGAGTACTGTGTCCAGGTCTGGAGCCCCCAGTACAAGAAAGACAGGGAGCTGTTGGAGAGGGTCCAGAGGAGAGCCAGCAAAATGATCAGGGGATTGGAGCACCTCCCCTATGAGGACAGGCTGAAGGAGCTGGGCTTGTTCAGCCTGGAGAAAAGAAGGCTGCGGGGTGAGCTCATTGCAGCCTTTCAGTACCTAAAGGGAGCCTACAAAGAGGAGGGGAATCAACTCTTGGAAAGGGGAGATAACAGCAGGACAAGGGGAAATGGTTTGAAGTTGAGGGAAGGGAGATTGAGGTTGGACATCAGGGGGAACTTCTTTACAGAGAGAGTTGTGAGGTAGTGGAACAGGCTGGCCAGAGAGGTTGTGGATGCCCCGTCCCTGGAGGTGTTCAAGGCCAGATTGGATGAGGCCCTGGGCAGCCTGGTCTAGCATGAGGTGGGATGATTGGTGGCCCTGCGTGTGGCAGGGGGGTTGGAGATTCATGATCCTTGAGGTCCCTTCCAACCCTGGCAATTCTGTGATTCTGTGATTCTGTCTTTTGGGGGAGAAAGCTGGTATTTGTGGGAGAAAATGTCCGATTTGGGGGTAAGTAAGGTGGTATTTGTGGAAGAAGATTTGATATTTTTGGGAGAAAAGAGGCATTTCTGGAAGAAAAAGTCCAATTTGGGGGGAGAAAGCTGGTATTTGTGGGAGAAAATGTGGTATTTTTGATTTGAAATCGAGTATTCCTTGAAGAAAATTACCTATTTTGGGGGAGAAAGCTGGTATATGTGGAAGAAAATGTCCTCTTTTTGATTTGAAATCGGATGTTCCTTGAAGAAAATGACCTATTTTGGGGGAGAAACCTGGTATTTCTGGGAGGAAATGTCCTACGTTTGGGAAACAATCTTGCATTTGTGGGAGAAAATGTCCTGAATTGGGGAGAAATCTGGTATTTGTGGGAGAAAAAGAGGTATTTTGGGGGAGAAAGGTGGTATTTGTGGGAGAAAATGTCCTGTTTTGGGGGATAAAACAGGTATTTGTGGGTGAATGAGTACTATTTCAGGGGAGAAAGCTGGTATTTGCGGGTGAAGGGGTACTATTTCAGGGGAGAAAGCTGGTATTTGTGGGAGAAAATGTCCAATTTGGGGGGAGTATGGTTTCCCCCTTGAAATAGGACCTTTTCACCCACAAATACCTGTTTTCCTTGCTTCCTGCCGTGTGTAACGGTCATTGCTGAGGAGTCCAGCTTCAGAGCAGGGCTGTTTTGTGAAGGCAGCACAAGCACGCTGCCGGCGCCTGGGGCTGGCAGCTTGTGGGCGGGCTGTTGAGGCAGCAGGGGCGGAGCTGGCTCTTATCTCTTGGCGTGACCTTGACTGCTCATTGGGGTATTAAAAGCAGCTCTTGGAGGGCAGAAGCTAGCTTCGGCCCACATCCCTTTCCAGGACATCAGCTCTCCTACTGACAGACCTCGAGAGCGCAGGTTCAAACATGGTCTCTACCAGGCGGCGGGCTTGCCCCAAGAGGACTGTGGCGACCCAGACAGAGGGCCTGCCGAGAAATGGAGCGGTTCAGGTCTCTGGCTGTAGGGAGTGCCTGAGCCTGCTGCTGCCGGGGGAGAATGGGAAGGATGCCACTTGTGTGAGGTGCGAGCAGGTGGAGGAGCTGCTCAGCCTGGTGGTGGAACTTAGAGAGGAGGTAGGGAGATTAAGAGCCATCAGAGAGTGCGAGCGGGAGATTGACTGGTGGTGTGACTCTCTGCGAGAAAGACGCAGAGATTGCAACCCCCAAATGGTAGTGGACCCTCTGCCTTGCCGCAGTCAAACTGAGAGAGCTAACCTGAGGGCGGAGGAGGAATGGCAGCAGGTTCCAGCTCGGCGATGCGGGCGACCCCCATCCCGACCTACCTCGGTTCCCCAGGTGCCTCTATGGAATAGGGTTGAAGCCCTGCAACTGGAGGGTGCGGTGGCTGAGGATGAAGTGGGAGAACTGCCTCCAAGTGTTCCCAAGGAGAGGCGTCCAGCTCCACGCTTAAAGACTGCCTTCTCCGGTAAAGAAAGGAGGGTGATAGTCGTAGGAGACTCCCTTCTAGGAGGAACTGAAGGCCCAATATGTCGGCCTGCCCCCACCCGTAGGGAGGTGTGCTGCCTCCCTGGGGCCCGGCTCAGGGATATTTCTAGGAAACTTCCTAGGTTGATCCGCTCCTCTGATTATTATCCCTTATTGATAGTTCAGGCTGGCAGTGATGAGGTCACTGATGGAAACCTGAGGACTATGAAAAATGACTTTAGGAGACTGGGGAGGTTAGTTGAAGGAGCAGGCGTACAGGTAGTATTTGCCTGTATTCCTACAGTGGCAGGGAAGGATGCTGAGACCACCAGAAGAACACACCTTATAAACGCGTGGCTGAAAGGCTGGTGCAAAAGCAAGAATTTGGGGTTCTTTGATCATGGGGCGGTCTACTCGGCAGCGGGCCTGGGGTCTGCTGATGGGTCTCACCTGTCTCGAAGGGGGAAACGGATCCTTGCCCAGGAGCTGGCAGGACTTGTGGAGAGGGCTTTAAACTAGATATGAAGGGGGTAGGGGATAAAACCAGGCCTGCTAGAGATGAGCCTGGGGGAGCGGCAATGGGATCAGGGATGAGGCGAGGGGCTCCGCTGAAGTGCGTCACACCAATGCACGCAGCATGGGCAACAAAGAAGAAGAGTTGGAAGCCGTGGTGCGGCGGGCAAGCTATGACCTAGTCGCCATTACGGAAACATGGTGGGACTGCTCCCATGACTGGAGTGCTGCAATGGATGGCTCCAAGCTCTTCAGGAAGGATAGGCAAGGAAGAAGGGGTGGTGGTGTGGCTCTGTATGTTAGAGAGTGCTTTGATGTTACGGAGCTTGTGGCTGGGGATGATAAGGTTGAATCCCTATGGGTAAAGATCAGGGGAAGGGCTGACAAGGCAGACATATTGGTGGGCGTCTGCTATAGACCGCCCAACCAGGCTGAAGAGACGGATGAGGTGTTCTATGAGCAGCTGGCAGAAGCTGCGAGGTCGCCGGCCCTTGTCCTCATGGGGGACTTCAACTTCCCTGACATATGCTGGGAATACAACGCAGCGCAGAAGAAGCAGTCTAGGAGGTTTCTGGAGTGTATGGAGGATAACTTTCTGATGCAGCTGGTGAGAGAGCCTACGAGAGGAGCTGCCCCGCTAGACCTGCTGTTCGCAAACAGAGAAGGTCTGGTGGAAGATGTGGTGGTGGGGGGCTGTCTTGGACAGAGTGACCATGAGATGGTAGAGTTCTCGATTCTTGGTGGAGCCAGGAGGAAGAACAGCCAAACTGTTACCTTGGACTTCCGGAGGGCGGACTTTGAATTGTTTAGAAGACTAGTAGGGGGAGTCCCCTGGGTTTCGGTCTTAGAGGGTCAAGAGGTCCAAGACAACTGGTTGCTCTTCAAGAAGGTAGTCTTACAGGCGCAGGAGCGGGCTGTCCCCCTGAGCTGCAAAAAGAGCCGGCGGGGAAGGAGACCGGCGTGGATGAATAGGGAACTATTCTTGAGGCTCCGGGAGAAAAAGAGAATCTACCTCCTGTGGAAGAAGGGACGGGCGACTCAGAAAGAGTACAGAGAAGTTGTGAAGATGTGCAGGGAGAAAATCAGAAAGGCGAAAGCCCAGCCCCAGCTCGAACTCAACCTGGCCGCTGGGATAAAAAGAAACAAGAAACCCTTTTACAAATATATCAACAGTAAGAGGAGAACTAAGGAGAATCTCCACTCTTTACTGGATGAGGCTGGGAATGTGACTACTGAGGATAAGGAAAAGGCGAAGGTCCTGAACGCCTTCTTTACGTCTGTCTTTAAAGGTCAGACCAGTTATCCTCAAGGCACTCCGCTTTTTGACCTGATAGTCTCGGCTGGGGAGCAGGCTAAACCATCCACGATTCAGGAGGAAAGAGTCAGAGACCTGCTACTCCAACTGGACTGTCCCAAGTCCATGGGGCCGGATGAGATTCACCCGAGAGTGCTGAGGGAACTGGCGGAGGTGATAGCCGAGCCGCTTTCCATCATCTCTCAGCGCTCCTTGTTGACTGGTGAAGTACCAGAAGACTGGAAGCTTGCCAATGTGACTCCCATCTACAAGAAGGGCTGTAAGGAGGACCCGGGAAACTACAGGCCTGTTAGCCTGACCTCGGTGCCGGGGAAGGTTATGGAGCAGATTGTCTTGAGGGAGATCACGCGGCAAGTGCGGGACAACCGGGGGATCTGGCCTAGCCAGCATGGGTTCACGAAGGGCAGGTCCTGCTTGACCAACCTGATCTCCTTCTATGATCTAGTGAGCCGCCTGGTGGATGAGGGAAAGGCTGTTGATGTAGTCTACCTAGACTTCAGCAAAGCCTTTGACACTGTCTCCCACAGTATTCTCCTGCAGAAGCTGGCAGTTCGTGGCTTGGACAGGTACACTCTTGGCTGGGTAAGGAAGTGGCTGGAGGGCCGGGCCCAGAGAGTGGTGGTCAATGGAGCCAAATCCGGCTGGCGACCGGTCACGAGTGGGGTTCCCCAGGGGTCGGTGCTGGGGCCTGTCCTCTTCAAGATCTTTATTGATGACCTGGATGAGGGCATTGAGTGCACCCTCAGTAAGTTTGCAGATGACACCAAGCTGGCTGGAAGTGTCGATCTGCCTGGGGGTAGTGAGGCCCTACAGAGGGATCTGGACAGGCTGGAGAGCTGGGCTGAAGCCAATGGGATGAGGTTTAATAAGACCAAATGCCGGGTCCTACACTTTGGCCACGGCAACCCCAAGCAACGCTACAGGCTTGGGGCGGAGTGGCTGGAAGACTGTGTAGAGGAAATGGACCTGGGGGTGTTGGTTGACGCTCGGCTAAACATGAGCCAGCAGTGTGCCCGGGTAGCCAAGAAGGCCAATGGCATCTTGGCTTGCATCAGAAGTAGTGTGACCAGCAGGAGCAGGGAAGTAATTGTCCCCCTGTACTCAGCTCTGGTGAGGCCGCACCTTGAGTACTGTGTCCAGTTCTGGGCCCCTCACTACAAGAAAGACATTGAGGCCCTGGAGCATGTTCAAAGAAGGGCAACAAAACTGGAGAGGGGTCTGGAGCACAGGCCTTAGGAGGAGCGGCTGAGGGAGCTGGGATTGTTCAGTCTGGAGAAGAGGAGGCTCAGGGGAGACCTTCTTGCTCTCTAGAACTACCTGAAGGGAGGTTGTAGCGAGCTGGGGGTCGGCCTCTTCTCTCGGGTAACTGGTGATAGGACTAGGGGGAATGGTTTCAAGCTGCGCCAGGGAAGATTCAGACTGGATATTAGGAAATACTACTTCTCTGAAAGGGTGGTCAGGCACTGGAATGGGTTGCCCAGGGAGGTGGTGGGGTCACCGACCCCGGAGCTGTTCAAGAAACGATTAGATGTTGTGTTGAGGGATATAGTTTAGCGAGAACCATGGGTGATAGGTGGATGGTTGGACGGGATGATCTTATAGGTCTTTTCCAACCTTAGTGATTCTGTGATTCTGTGATTCTGTGATTCTGAGATTCTGTGATTGTTTTCACCCACAAATACCTGTTTTAACCCCAAAATAGGACAGTTTCTTCCAGAAATGCCACATTTCTCCCAAATATATCACATCTTCTCCAAGAAATACCAGGTTTCCCCCTTGAAATAGGACCTTTTCACCCACAAATACCTCTTTTATCCCCAAAATAGGACAGTTTCTTCCAGAAATGCCACATTTCTCCCAAATATATCACAACTCCAAGAAATACCAGGTTTCCCCCTTCAAATAGGACCTTTTCACCCACAAATACCTCTTTTATCCCCAAAATAGGACAGTTTCTTCCAGAAATGCCACATTTCTCCCAAACATTTCACATCTCCTCCAAGAAATACCAGGGTTCCCCCTTCAAATAGGACCTTTTCACCCACAAATACCTCTTTTATCCCCAAAAGAGGACAGTTTCTTCCAGAAATGCCACATTTCTCCAAAATATATCACATCTTCTCCAAGAAATACCAGCTTTCCCCCTTCAAATAGGACCTTTTCTCCAAAAAATACCAGCCTTCTACCCCCAAATTTGACTTTTTCTTCCAGAAATGCCAGATTTCTCCCCAATATATCACATCTTCACCAAAAAATACCACGTTTCCCCCTGGAAATAGGACCTTTTCACCCACAAATACCTCTTTTATTCCAAAAAAATATGACCTTTTCTTCCAGAAAGGCCACATTTCTCCCAAATATATCACATCTCCTCCAAGAAATACCACGTTTCCCCCTTCAAATAGGACCTTTTCACCCACAAATACCTCTTATATCCCCAAAAGAGGACAGTTTCTTCCAGAAAGGCCACATTTCACCCAAATATATCACATCTTCTCCAAGAAATACCTGGATACCACCTGAAATAGGACCTTTTCTCCCACAAATACCAGCCTTCTCCCAACTAATTGGACATTATCTTCCAGAAATGCCACATTTCTCCCAAATATATCACATCTTCTCCAAGACATACCAGGTTTCCCCCTACAAATAGGACCTTTTCTCCCACAAATACCTCTTTTATCCCCAAAATAGGACAGTTTCTTGCAGAAATGCCACATTTCTCCCAAATATATCACATCTTCACCAAGAAATACCAGCTTTCCCCCTTCAAATAGGACCATTTCACCCTCAAATACCTCTTTTATCACCAAAATAGGACAATTTCTGACAGAAATGACAAATTACTCCCAAACATCTCACATCTTCTCCAAGAAATACCAGCGTTCCCCCTTGAAATAGGAACTTTTCACCCACAAATACCTCTTTTATCCCCAAAAGAGGACAGTTTCTTCCAGAAAGGCCACATTTCTCCCAAATATATTACATCTTCTCCAAGAAATACCAGGGTTCCCCCTTCAAATTGTACCTTTTCACCATGAAATACCTGTTTTATCCCCAGAATAGGACAGTTTCTTCCAGAAAGGCCACATTTCTCCCAAATAGATCACATCTTCTCCAAGAAATACCAGCTTTCCCCCTTCAAATAGGACCTTTTCACCCACAAATGCCCGCCTTCTACCCCCAAATAGGACAGTTTCTTCCAGAAATGCCACATTTCTCCCAAGTATTTCACATCTTCTCCAAGAAATACCACGTTTCCCCCTTCAAATAGGACTTTCTCACCCATAAATACCTCTTTTATCCCCAAAAGAGGACAGTTTCTTCCAGACATGCCACATTTCTCCCAAATATATCACATCTTCTCCAAGAAATACCACGTTTCCACCTTCAAATAGAACCTTTTCACCCACAAATACCTCTTTTATCCCCAAAATAGGACAGTTTCTTCCAGAAATGCCACATTTCTCCCAAATAGATCACATCTTCTCCAAGAAATACCAGCTTTCCCCCTTCAAATAGGACCTTTTCACCCACAAATACCTGTTTTATCCCTCAAATTGGAAATTTTCTTCCAGAAATGCCAGATTTCTCCCAAATATATCACATCTTCTCCAAGAAATACCAGCTTTCTCCCTTCAAATAGGACCTTTTCACCCAGAAATACCTCTTTTATCCCCAAAAGAGGACAGTTTCTTCCAGACATGCCACATTTCTCCCAAATAGATCACATCTTCTCCAAGAAATACCACGTTTCCCCCTGGAAATAGGACCTTTTCACCCACAAATACCTCTTTTATCCCCAAATGAGGACATTTTCTTCCAGACATGCCATATTTCTCCCAAATATATCACATATTCTCCAAGAAATACCACGTTTCCCCCTTCAAATAGGACCTTTTCACCCACAAGTACCTCTTTTATCCCCAAAAGAGGACAGTTTCTTCCAGACATGCCAGATTTGTCCCAAATATATCACATCTTCTCCAAGAAATACCAGGATACCTCCTGAAATAGGAACTTTTCTCCCGCAAATACCTGCCTTCTCCCCCCAAATTGGACTTTTTCTTCCAAAATGCCACATTTCTCCCAAATAGATCACATCTTCTCCAAGAAATACCAGGTTTCCCCCTTCAAATAGGAACTTTTCACCCACAAATACCTCTTTTTTCCCCAAAGAGGACAGTTTCTTCCAGAAATGCCACATTTCTCCCAAATAGATCACATCTTCTCCAAGAAATACCAGGTTTCCCCCTTCAAATAAGACCTTTTCACCCACAAATACCTCTTTTATCCCCAGAATAGGACAGTTTCTTCCAGACATGCCACATTTCTCCAAAATATAGCACATCTTCTCCAAGAAGTACCACGTTTCCCCCTTCAAATAGGACCTTTTCACTCACAAATACCTGTTTTATCCCCAAAATAGGACTGTTTCTTCCAGACATGCCACATTTCTCCCAAATATATCACATCTTCTCCAAGAAATACCACGTTTCCCCCTTCAAATAGGACCTTTTCACCCACAAATACCTGTTTTATCCCTCAAATTGGAAATTTTCTTCCAGAAATGCCCGTTTTCTCCCAAATATATCACATCTTCTCCAAGAAATACCAGCTTTCTCCCTTCAAATAGGACCTTTTCAAACACAAATACCTCTTTTATCCCCAAAATAGGACAGTTTCTTCCAGACATGCCACATTTCTCCCAAATAGATCACATCTTCTCCAAGAAATACCACGTTTCCCCCTTGAAATAATACCTTTTCACCCACAAATACCTCTTTTATCCCCAAATGAGGACATTTTCTTCCAGACATGCCACATTTCTCCCAAATATATCACATCTTCTCCAAGAAATACCAGGATTCCCCCTTCAAATAGGACCTTTTCACCCACAAATACCTCTTTTATCCCCAAAAGAGAACATTTTCTGCCAGAAATGCCACATTTCTCCCAAATATATCACATCTTCTCCAAGACATACCAGGTTTCCCCCTACAAATAGGACCTTTTCTCCCACAAATACCTCTTTTATCCCCAAAATAGGACAGTTTCTGCCAGAAAGGCCACATTTCTCCCAAATATACCACATCTTCTCCACGAAATACCAGGTTTCCCCCTTCAGATAGGACCTTTTCACCCAAAAATACCTGTTTCTTCCCCCAAATAGGACATTTTCTTCCAGAAATGCCAGATTTCTCCCAAATATAGCACATCTTCTCCAAGAAATACCTACTTTCCCCCTGGAAATAAGAGCTTTTCTCCCACCGATACCACTTTTATCCCCAAAATAGGACAGTTTCTTCCAGACATGCCACATTATGCCCATATATATCACATCTTCTCCAAGAAATACCAGGTTTCCCCCTTCAAATAGGACCTTTTCACCCACATATACCTCTTTTATCCACAAAGTAGGACAGTTTCTTCCAGAAATGCCACATTTCTCCCAAATATACCACATCTTCTTCAAGAAATACCAGCTTTCCCCCTTCAAATAGGACCTTTTCACCCACAAATACCCGTTTGATCCCCAAAATAGGACATTTTCTACCAGAAATGCCACATTTCTCCCAAATAGATCACATCTTCTCCAAGAAATACCAGGTTTCCCCCTTCAAATAGGGCCTTGTCACCCACAAATACCTGTATTATCCCTCAAATTGGAAATTTTCTCCCAGAAATTCCAGATTTCTCCCAAATATAGAACATCTTCTCCAAGAAATACCAGGTTTCCCCCTTCAAATATGACTTTTTCTCCCACAAATACCTGTTTTATCCCTCAAATAGGACAGTTTCTTCCAGAAATGCCACATTTCTCCCAAATATATCACATCTTCTCCAAGAAATACCAGGATTCCTCCTTAAATACGACCTTTTCAACCACAAATACCTCTTTTATCCCCAAAAGAGGACAGTTTCTGCCAGAAATGCCACATTTCTCCCAAATATAGCACATCTTCTCCAAGAAATACCACGTTTCCCCCTTCAAATAGGACCTTGTCACCCACAAATACCTCTTTTATCCCCAAAAGAGAACAGTTTCTTCCAGAAAGGCCACATTTCTCCCAAATAGATCACAGCTTCTCCAAGAAATACCAGGGTTCCCCCTTCAAATAGAACCTATTCACCCACAAATACCTCTTTTATCCCTCAAATTGGACAGTTTCTTCCAGACATGCCAGATTTCTCCCGAATGTATCACATCTTCTCCAAGAAATACCAGGGTTCCCCCTTCAAATAGGACCTTTTCACCCAGAAATACCTGTTTCATCCCCAAAATAGGACAGTTTCTTCCTGAAATGCCATATTTCTCCCAAATATATCACATCTTTTCCAAGAAATACCAGCTTTCCCCCTTGAAGCAGGACCTTTTCACACGGAAATAACTCTTTTATCCCCGAAATATGACAGTTTCTTCCTGACATGCCAGATTTCTCCCAAATATACCACATCTTCTCCAAGAAATACCAGGATTCCCCCTGGAAATAGGACCTTTTCACCCACAAATACCTCTTTTATCCCCAAAAGAGGACAGTTTCTTCCTGAAATGCCACATTTCTCCCAAATATATCACATCTTCTCCAAGAAATACCAGGTTTCCCCTGGAAATAGGACCTTTTCACCCACAAATACCTCTTTTATCCCCAAAATAGGACAGTTTCTTCCAGAAATGCCACATTTCTCCCAAATATATCACATCTTCTCCAAGTAATACCTGGTCTCCCCTTTGAAATAGGACCTTTTCACCCACAAATACCTCTTTTATCCCCAAAATAGGACAGATTCTTCCTGACATGCCACATTTCTCCCAAATAGATCACATCTTCTCCAAGAAATACCAGCTTTCCCCCTTCAAATACGACCTTTTCACCCACAAATACCTGTTTTATCCCTCAAATAGGACAGTTTCTTCCAGAAAGGCCACATTTCTCCCAAATAGATCACATCATCTCCAAGAAATACCAGGTTTCCCCCTTCTAATAGGATCCTTTCACCCTCAAATACCTCTTTTATCCCCAAAAGAGGACAGTTT
Organism: Lophura swinhoii; assembly: GCA_030408155.1. NCBI lineage: Eukaryota > Metazoa > Chordata > Aves > Galliformes > Phasianidae > Lophura > Lophura swinhoii. Next base: position 13,873,450 of record JASCYN010000149.1, on the reverse strand, counting down.
CTTCCAGAAATGCCACATTTCTCCCAAGTATATCACATCTTCTCCAAGAAACAACAGCTTTCCCACAGCAAATAGGACCTTTTCACCCACAAATACCTCTTTTATCCCCAAAAGAGGACAGTTTCTTCCAGAAATGCCTGATTTCTCCCAAATGTATCACATCTCCTCCAAGAAATACCAGCTTTCTCCCTTCAAATAGGACCTATTCTCCATCAAATACCTCTTTTATCCACAAAAGAGGACAGTTTCTTCCAGAAAGGCCACATTTCTCCCAAATAGATCACATCTTCTCCAAGAAATACCAGGTTTCTCCCTTTAAATACGACCTTTTCACCCACAAATACCTGTTTTATCCCCAAAATAGGACAGTTTCTGCCAGAAATGCCACATTTCTCCCAAATAGATCACATCTTCGCCAAGAAATACCAGCTTTCCCCCTTCAAATAGGACCTTTTCACCCACAAATACCTCTTTTATCCCCAAAATAGGACAGTTTCTTCCTGACATGCCACATTTCTCCCAAATAGATCACATCTTCTCCAAGAAATACCAGGTTTCCCCCTTCAAATAGGACCTTTTCAAACACAAATACCTCTTTTATCCCCAAAAGAGGACAGTTTCTTCCAGAAAGGCCAGATTTCTCCCAAATAGATCACATCTTCTCCAAGAAATACCACGTTTCCCCCTTCAAATAGGGACTTTTCACCCACAAATACCTCTTTTATCCCCAAAAGAGGACAGTTTCTTCCAGACATGCCAGATTTCTCCCAAATAGATCACATCTTCTCCAAGAAATACCAGCTTTCCCCCTTCAAATAGGACCTTTTCACCCAGAAATACCTGTTTTATCGCTCAAATTGGACAGTTTCTTCCAGAAAGGCCACATTTCTCCCAAATATATCACATCTTCTCCAAGAAATACCAGCTTTCCCCCTTCAAATATGACCTTTTCACCCACAAATACCTCTTTTATCCCCAAAATAGGACAGTTTCTTCCAGAAATGCCACATTTCTCCCAAATATATCACATCTTCTCCAAGAAATACCAGGATTACTCCTTAAATACGACCTTTTCAACCACAAATACCTCTTTTATCCCCAAAAGAGGACAGTTTCTTCCAGAAATGCCACATTTCTCCCCAATATAGCACATCTTCTCCAAGAAATACCAGCTTTCCCCCTTCAAATAGGACCTTTTCTCCCACAAATACCTCTTTTATCCCCAAAAGAGGACAGTTTCTTCCAGACATGCCACATTTCTCCCAAATATATCACATCTTCTCCAAGAAATACCAGCTTTCCCCCTTCAAATAGAACCTTTTCACCCACAAATACCTCTTTTATCCCTCAAATTGGACAGTTTCTTCCAGACATGCCAGATTTCTCCCGAATGTATCACATCTTCTCCAAGAAATACCAGGGTTCCCCTTTCAAATAGGACCTTTTCACCCACAAATACCTGTTTCATCCCCAAAATTTGACAGTTTCTTCCTGAAATGCCATATTTCTCCCAAATATATCACATCTTTTCCAAGAAATACCAGCTTTCCCCCTTGAAACAGGACCTTTTCACACGGAAATAACTCTTTTATCCCCGAAATATGACAGTTTCTTCCTGACATGCCAGATTTCTCCCAAATATACCACATCTTCTCCAAGAAATACCAGGATTCCCCCTGGAAATAGGACCTTTTCACCCACAAATACCTCTTTTATCCCCAAAAGAGGACAGTTTCTTCCTGAAATGCCACATTTCTCCCAAATATATCACATCTTCTCCAAGAAATACCAGGTTTCCCCCTGGAAATAGGACCTTTTCACCCACAAATACCTCTTTTATCCCCAAAAGAGGACAGTTTGATACAGAAATGTCACATTTCTCCCAAATATATCACATCTTCTCCAAGAAATACCTGGTCTCCCCTTTGAAATAGGACCTTTTCACCCACAAATACCTCATTTATCCCCAAAATAGGACAATTTCTTCCAGAAATGCCACATTTCTCCCAAATAGATCACATCTTCTCCAAGAAATACCAGCTTTCCCCCTTCAAATACGACCTTTTCACCCACAAATACCTGTTTTATCCCTCAAATAGGACAGTTTCTTCCAGAAAGGCCACATTTCTCCCAAATAGATCACATCATCTCCAAGAAATACCAGGTTTCCCCCTTCTAATAGGATCCTTTCACCCACAAATACCTCTTTTATCCCCAAAAGAGGACTGTTTCTTCCAGAAATGCCACATTTCTCCCAAGTATATCACATCTTCTCCAAGAAACAACAGCTTTCCCACTTCAAATAGGACCTTTTCACACACAAATACCTCTTTTATTCCCAAAATAGGACAGTTTCTGCCAGAAATGCCTGATTTCTCCCAAATGTATCACATCTCCTCCAAGAAATACCAGCTTTCCCCCTTCAAATAGGACCTATTCTCCATCAAATACCTCTTTTATCCACAAAACTGGACAGTTTCTTCCAGAAAGGCCACATTTCTCCCAAATAGATCACATCTTCTCCAAGAAATACCAGGTTTCTCCCTTCAAATACGACCTTTTCACCCACAAATACCTGTTTGATCCCCAAAATAGGACAGTTTCTTCCAGAAAGGCCACATTTCTACCAAATATATCACATCTTCTCCAAGAAATACCAGGTTTCCCCCTTCAAATAGGACCTTTTCACCCACAAATACCTCTTTTATCCCCAAAAGAGGACAGTTTCTTCCAGAAAGGCCAGATTTCTCCCAAATATATCACATCTTCTCCAAGAAATACCAGGTTTCCCCCTTCAAATAGGACATTTTCACCCACAAATACCTCTTTTATCCCCAAAAGAGGACAGTTTCTTCCAGACATGCCAGATTTCTCCCAAATAGATCACATCTTCTCCAAGAAATACCAGCTTTCCCCCTTCAAATAGGACCTTTTCACCCACAAATACCTGTTTTATCCCTCAAATTGGACAGTTTCTTCCAGAAATGCCACATTTCTCCCAAATATATCACATCTTCTCCAAGAAATACCAGGTTTCCCCCTTCAAATAGGACCTTTTCAACCACAAATACCTCTTTTATCCCCAAAATAGGACAGTTTCTTCCAGAAATGCCACATTTCTCCCAAATATATCACATCTTCTCCAAGAAATACCAGGTTTCCCCCTTCAAATAGGACCTTTTCACCCACAAATACCTCTTTTATCCCCAAAAAGAGAACAGTTTCATCCGACATGCCACATTTCTCCCAAATATATCACATCTTCTCCAAGAAATACCAGCTTTCCCCCTTCAAATAGGACCTTTTCACCTACAAATACCTGTTTGTCCCCAAAACTGGACAGTTTCTTCCAGAAAAGCCACATTTCTCCCAAATATATCTCATCTTCTCCAAGAAATACCACGTTTCCCCCTTGAAATAGGACCTTTTCACCAACTAATACCTGTTCTATCCCCAAAATAGGACAGTTTCTTCCAGAAATGCCACATTTCACCCAAATATATCACATCTTCTCCAAGAAATACCAGGTTTCGCCCTACAAATAGGACCTTTTCACCCAGAAATACCTCTTTTATCCCCAAAATAGGACAGTTTCTTCCAGACATGCCACATTTCTCCCAAATATATCACATCTTCTCCAAGAAATTCCAGGTTTTTCCCTGGAAATAGGACCTTTTTACCCAGAAATACCTCCTTTATCCCCAAAATAGGACAGTTTCTTAGAGACATGCCACATTTCTCCCAAATATATCACATCTTCTCCAAGAAATAACAGGTTTCCCCCTGGAATTAGGAACTTTTCACCCACAAATGCCAGCCTTCTCCACCCAAATTTTACATTTTCTTCCAGAAATGCCACATTTCTCCCAAATAGATCACATCTTCTCCAAGAAATACCAGGTTTCTCCCTTCAAATACGACCTTTTCACCCACAAATACCTGTTTTATCCCCAAAATAGGACAGTTTCTGCCAGAAATGCCACATTTCTCCCAAATAGATCACATCTTCTCCAAGAAATACCAGGTTTCCCCCTTCAAATAGGACCTTTTCACCCACAAATACCTCTTTTATCCCCAAAAGAGGACAGTTTCTTCCAGAAAGGCCAGATTTCTCCCAAATATATCACATCTTCTCCAAGAAATACCAGCTTTCCACCTTCAAATAGGGACTTTTCACCCACAAATACCTCTTTTATCCCCAAAAGAGGACAGTTTCTTCCAGACATGCCAGATTTCTCCCAAATAGATCACATCTTCTCCAAGAAATACCAGCTTTCCCCCTTCAAATAGGACCTTTTCACCCAGAAATACCTGTTTTATCCCTCAAATTGGACAGTTTCTTCCAGAAATGCCACATTTCTCCCAAATATATCACATCTTCTCCAAGAAATACCAGGTTTCGCCCTACAAATAGGACCTTTTCACCCACAAATACCTCTTTTATGCCCAAAATAGGACAGTTTCTTCCAGAAAGGCCACATTTCTCCCAAATATATCACATCTTCTCCAAGAAATTCCAGGTTTTTCCCTGGAAATAGGACCTTTTTACCCAGAAATACCTCTTTTATCCCCAAAATAGGACAGTTTCTTCCAGAAATGCCACATTTCTCCCAAATAGATCACATCTTCGCCAAGAAATACCAGGTTTCCCCCTGGAATTAGGAACTTTTCACCCACAAATGCCAGCCTTCTCCACCCAAATTTTACATTTTCTTCCAGAAATGCCACATTTCTCCCAAATAGATCACATCTCCTCCAAGAAATACCAGGTTTCCCCCTGCAAATAGTACCTTTTCACCCACAAATACCTCTTTTATCCCCAACTAGAACAGTTTCTTCCAGAAATGCCAGATTTCTCCCAAACATATCACATCTTCTCCAAGAAATACCAGCTTTCCCCCTTCAAATAGGACCTTTTCACCCACAAATACCTCTTTTATCCCCAAAATAGGACAGTTTCTTCCAGACATGCCACATTTCTCCCAAATATATCACATCTTCTCCAAGAAATACCAGCTTTCCCCCTTGAAATAGGACCCTGTCACCCACAAATACCTGTTTTATCTCTTTCTTCCGAGCGACTTTTCCTTTTGGCGTGTCTATCCGATGCTACACTTCATTTTTCTGTGACGAATAGAGTAGAAGTGGAAACCACACTAATAAGGCAGCTAGAAGCTCCAGGAGCGACACACGTTGTCCTTTCTGGGAGGATGTTACAGAAAGCCGAGAGTTGTGGCTTCTTTCCTGCGGAGAAAAAACCCCTTGTTTTCAGGCAATGCAGGACGCTGAATTCGCACGTTCTCGGCATAGGAATACCGCTCCTTCGCTCTCGTGGCTCGGAAGCGGCACTCGCGCTGAACCGCTCCGGAGAGTCTGCAGTTGCTGGCCGGTCCATCGCGGTTCTGCCCTAGCGCCGCTTGCAGCCTTCAGCAGCGGTCTCGTTTCTCTCGGATGCCGGGAAAGAGCGACTTCAGCCGGATGCTTTTCTCCGACGAGTGAGCGGCTTCTTCTGCGCACATCGCAAAGGAGCGCTTCTGACTTCTCCTTCTGTCCATGCAGAATGCACTACGTTTCTCTCTCATTCTTATCCCTTTCTTCCGGGCGACATTTCGTTTTGGAGTGTTTATCCGATGCTACACTTCAGCATTCTGTGACGAATAGAGTAGAAGAGAAAAGCACCGCTAATGAGGCAGCTAGAAGTTCGAGGAGCCACACACGTTGTGCTTTCAGGGAGGACGTTCCAGAAATCCGAGAGTTGTCGCTTCTTTCCAGCGGAGAAAAAAAACCCTGTTTTCAGGCAAAGCAGTAGTCTGCAGCTGCACACTCTCCGGAACGGTTCTGCGCGAGTGCCGCTTTCGACCCACGAGAGCGAAGGAGCGGTATTCCTATGCCGAGAACGTGCGAATTCAGCCTACTAAATTGTCTGAAAACAGGGGCTTTTTTCTCCGCAGGAAAGAAGCCACAACTCTCGACTTTCTGGAACGTCCTCCCTGAAAGCACAAGGTGTGTCGCTCCTCGAACTTCTAGCTGCCTTATTAGTGTGGTTTCCACTTCTACTCTATTCGTCACAGAATGCTGAAGTGTAGCATCGGATAAACACTCCAAAACGAAATGTCGCTCGGAAGAAAGGGATAAGAATGAGAGAGAAGCGTAGTGCATTCTGCATGGACAGAAGGAGAAGTCAGAAGCGCTCCATTGCGATGTGCGCAGAAGAAGCCGCTCACTCGTCGGAGCAAAGCATCCGGCTGAAGTCGCTCTTTCCCGGCATCCGAGAGAAACGAGAGCGCAGCTGAAGGCTGCAAGCGGCACTCGGGCAGAACCGCGATGGACCGGACAGCAACTGCAGACTCTCTGGAGCGGTTCAGAGCGAGTGCCGCTTTCGAGCCACGAGAGCGAAGGAGCGGTATTCCTATGCCGAGAAGATGTGAATTCAGCGTCCTGCATTGCCTGAAAACAGGGGTTTTTTTCTCCGCAGGAAAGAAGCCACAACTCTCGACTTTCTGGAACGTCCTCCCTGAAAGCACAATGTGTGTGGCTACTGGACCTTCTAGCTGCCTTATTAGTGGGGCTTTTCTCTTCTATTTTATTCGTCACAGAATGCTGAAGTGTAGCATCGGATAAAAACTCCAAAACGAAAAGTCGCTCGGAACAAAGGGATAAAACAGGAATCTGTGGGCGACAAGATCCTATTTCAGGAGGAAACCTGGTATTTCTTGGAGATGTGATATATTTGGGAGAAATGTGGCATTTCTGGAAGAAACTGTCCACTTTTGGAACAAAACATGTATTTGTGGGTGAAAAGGTCCTTTTGAAGGGGGAAACCTTGTTTTTCTTGGAGAAGATGTGATCTATTTGGGAGAAATGTGGCATGTCTGGAAGAAACTGTCCTCTTTTGGGGATAAAAGAGGTATTTGTGGGTGAAAAGGTCCTATTTGAAGGGGGAAACCTGGTATTTCTTGGAGACGATGTGATATATTTGGGAGAAATGTGGCATGTCTGTAAGAAACTGTCCTATTTTGGGGATCAAAGAGGTATTTGTGGGTGAAAAGGTCCTATTTGAAGGGGGAAACCTGGTATTTCTTGGAGGAGATGTGATCTATTTGGGAGAAATGTGGCCTTTCTGGAAGAAAATGTAAAATTTGGGTGGAGAAGACTGGCATTTGTGGGTGAAAAGTTCCTAATTCCAGGGGGAAACCTGTTATTTCTTAGAGAAGATATGATATATTTGGGAGAAACGTGGCATTTCTGGAAGAAAATGTAAATTTTGAGGGATAAATCAGGTATTTGTGGGTGAAAAGGTCCTATTTCAAAGGGGAAACGTGGTATTTCCTGGAGAAGATGTGATATATTTGGGAGAAATGTGGCATGTCTGGAAGAAACTGTCCTCTTTTGGGGATAAAAGAGGTATTTGTGGGTGAAAAGGTCCTATTTGAAGGGGGAAACCTGGTATTTCTTGGAGAAGATGTGATATATTTGGGAGAAATGTGGCCTTTCTGGAAGAAACTGTCCAATTTGAGGGATAAAACAGGTATTAGTTGGTGAAAAGTTCGTATTTGAAGGGGGAAAGCTGGTATTTCTTGGAGAAGATGTGATATATTTGGGAGAAATGTGGCATTTCTGGAAGAAATTGTCCAATTTGAGCGATAAAACAGGTATTTGTGGGTGAAAATTTAATATTTGAAGGGGGAAAGCTGGTATTTTGTGGAGAAGATGTGATATATTTGGGAGAAATGTGGCATGTCTGGATGAAACTGTCCGCTTATGGGGATAAAAGAGGTATTTGTGGGTGAAAAGGTCCTATTTGAAGGGGGAAACCTGGTATATCTTGGAGAAGATGTGATATATTTGGGAGAAATGTGGCATTTCTGGAAGAAACTGTCCTGTTTTGGGGATCAAACAGGAATTAGTTGGTGAAAAGGTCGTATTTGAAGGGGGAAACCGGGTATTTCTTGGAGAAGATGTGATCTATTTGGGAGAAATGTGGCCTTTCTTGAAGAAACTGTCCTCTTTTGGGGATAAAACAGGTATTTGTGGGAGAAAAGGTCCTATTTGAAGGGGGAACCCTGGTATTTCTTGGAGAAGATGTGATCTATTTTGTAGAAATCTGGCATTTCAGGAAGAAAATGTCCAAATTCGGGGGAGAAGGCGGGTATTTGTGTTTGAAAAGGTCCTATTTGAAGGGGGAAATCCTGGTATTTCTTGGAGAAGATGTGATATTTTTGGGCGAAATGTGGCATTTCTGGTAGAAACTGTCCTGTTTTGGGGATAAAAGAGGTATTTGTGGGTGAAAAGGTCCTATTTGAAGTGGGAATCCTTGTATTTCTTGGAGAAGATGTGATATATTTGGGAGAAATGTGGCCTTTCTGGAAGAAACTGTCCAATTTGAGGGATAAAACAGGTATTTGTGGGTGAAAAGTTCCTATTTGAAGGGGGAAAGCCGGTATTTCTTGGAGAAGATGTGATATATTTGGGAGAAATGTGGCATTTCTGAAAGAAATTGTCCAATTTGAGCGATAAAACAGGTATTTGTGGGTGAAAATTTAATATTTGAAGGGGGAAAGCTGGTATTTTGTGGAGAAGATGTGATATATTTGGGAGAAATGTGGCATGTCTGGAAGAAACTGTCCTCTTATGGGGATAAAAGAGGTATTTGTGGGTGAAAAGGTCCTATTTGAAGGGGGAAAGCTGGTATTTCTTGGAGAAGATGTGATATATTTGGGAGAAATGTGGCGTTTCTGGAAGAACCTGTCCTCTTTTGGGGATAAAGGAGGTATTTGTGGGTGAAAAGGTCCTATTTGAAGGGGGAAACGTGGTATTTCTTGAAGAAGATGTGATATATTTGGGAGAAATGTGGCCTTTCTGGAAGAAGCTGTCCAATTTTGGGATAAAAGAGGTATTTGTGGGTGGAAATTTAATATTTGAAGGGGGAAACCTGGTATTTCTTGGAGAAGATGTGATCTATTTGGGAGAAATGTGGCATTTCTGGAAGAAACTGTCCTGTTTTGGGGATCAAACAGGTATTAGTTGGTGAAAAGGTCGTATTTGAAGGGGGAAACCTGGTATTTCTTGGAGAAGATGTGATATATTTGGGAGAAATGTGGCATTTCAGGAAGAAACTGTCCTCTTTTGGGGATAAAACAGTTATTTGTGGGTGAAAAGGTCCTATTTGAAGGGGGAAACGTGGTATTTCTTGGAGAAGATGTGATATATTTGGGAGAAATCTGGCATTTCTGGAAGAAAATGTCCAAATTCGGGGGAGAAGGCGGGTATTTGTGTTTGAAAAGGTCCTATTTGAAGGGGGAAACGTGGTATTTCTTGGAGAAGATGTGATCTATTTGTGAGAAATGTGGCATTTCTGGAAGAAAATGTCCTATTTTGTGGATAAAAGAGGTATTTGTGGGTGAAAAGGTCCTATTTGAAGGGGGAAACGTGGTATTTCTTGGAGAAGATGTGATATATTTGGGAGAAATATGACATTTCTGGAAGAAAAAGTCCTGTTTTGGGGATCAAACAGGTATTAGTTGGTGAAAAGGTCGTATTTGAAGGGGGAAACGTGGTATTTCTTGGAGAAGATGTGATATATTTGGGAGAAATGTGGCCTTTCTGGAAGAAACTGTCCTATTTTGGGGATCAAAGAGGTATTTGTGGGAGAAAAGGTCCTATTTGAAGGGGGAAACGTGGTATTTCTTGGAGAAGATGTGATCTATTTGGGAGAAATGTGGCATTTCTGGAAGAAACTGTCCAATTTTGGCATAAAAAAGGTATTTGTGGGTGAAAAGGTCCTATTTGAAGGGGGAAACCTGGTATTTCTTGGAGAAGATGTGATATATTTGGGAGAAATGTGGCATTCCTGGAAGAAATTGTCCAATTTGAGGGATAAAACAGGTATTTGTGGGTGAAAAGGTCCTATTTGAAGGGGGAAACCTGGTATTTCTTGGAGAAGATGTGATCTATTTGGGAGAAATGTGGCATTTCTGGAAGAAACTGTCCTATTTTGGGGATCAAAGAGGTATTTGTGGGTGAAAAGGTCCTATTTGAAGGGGGAAAGCTGGTATGTCTTGGAGAAGATGTGATCTATTTGGGCGAAATGTGGCATATCTGGAAGAAACTGTCCTATTTTGTGGATAAAAGAGGTATTTGTGGGTGAAAAGGTCCTATTTCAAGGGGGAAAGCTGGTATTTCTTGGAGAAGATGTGATCTATTTGGGAGAAATGTGGCATTTCTGGAAGAAACTGTCCTCTTTTGGGGCTAAAAGAGGTATTTGTGGGTGATAAGGTCCTATTTCAAGGGGGAAACCTGGTATTTCTTGGAGAAGATGTGCTATATTTGGGAGAAATGAGGTATTTCTGGTAGAAACTGTCCTCTTTTGGGGATAAAAGAGGTATTTGTGGGTGAAAAGGTCCTATTTCGGGGGGGAAACGTGGTATTTCTTGGAGAAGATGTGATATATTTGGGAGAAATGTGGCATGTCTGGAAGTAACTGCCCTATTTTGGGGATCAAACAGGTATCTGTGGGTGAAAAGGTCCTATTTGAAGGGGGAAACGTGGTATTTCTTGGAGAAGATGTGATGTATTTGGGAGAAATGTGGCATTTCTGGAAGAAACTGTCCTCTTTTGGGGATAAAAGAGGTATTTGTGGGTGAAAAGGTCCTATTTCGAGGGGGAACCCTGGTATTTCTTGGAGAAGATGTGATCTATTTGGAAGAAATGTGGCATGTCTGGAAGAAACTGTCCTATTTTGGGGATAAAACATTTATTTATTGGTGAAAAGGTCCTATTTCAAGGGGGAAAGCAGGTATTTCTTGGAGAAGATGTGATATATTTGGGAGAAATGTGGCATGTCTGGAAGAAACTGTCCTCTTTTGGGGATAAAAGAGGTATTTGTGTTTGAAAAGGTCCTATTTGGAGGGTGAAACCTGCTATTTCTTGGAGAAGATGTGATATATTAGGGAGAAATGTGGCATTTCTGGAAGAAACTGTCCAATTTTGGGATAAAAGAGGTATTTGTGGGTGAAAAGGTCCTATTTCCTGGGGGAAACGTGGTATTTCTTGGAGAAGATGTGATATATTTGGGAGAAATGTGGCCTTTCTGGAAGAAACTGTCCTCTTTTGGGGATAAAAGAGGTATTTGTGGGAGAAAAGGTCCTATTTGAAGGGGGAAAGCTGGTATTTCTTGGAGAAGATGTGGTATGTTTGGGAGAAATGTGGCCTTTCTGGAAGAAACTGTCCAATTTGCGGGATAAAACAGGTATTTGTGGGTGAAAATGTCCTATTTGAAGGGGGAAACCTGGTATTTCTTGGAGAAGATGTGATCTATTTGGGAGAAATGTGGCATTTCTGGAAGAAACTGTCCTGTTTTGGGGATCAAACAGGTATTAGTTGGTGAAAAGGTCGTATTTGAAGGGGGAAACTTGGTATTTCTTGGAGAAGATGTGATATATTTGGGAGAAATGTGGCCTTTCTGGAAGAAAATGTCCAAATTCGGGGGAGAAGGCGGGTATCTGTGGGTGAAAAGGTCCTATTTGAAGGGGGAACCCTGGTATTTCTTGGAGAAGATGTGATATTTTTGGGCGAAATGTGGCATTTCTGGAAGAAACTGTCCTATTTTGTGGATAAAAGAGGTATTTGTGGGTGAAAAGGTCCTATTTCCAGGGGAAAGCTGGTATTTCTTGGAGAAGATGTGATCTATTTGGGAGAAATGTGGCATTTCTGGAAGAAACTGTCCTATTTTGGGGATAAAAGAGGTATTTGTGTTTGAAAAGGTCCTATTTCGAGGGGGAACATTGGTATTTCTTGGAGAAGATGTGATATATTTGGGAGAAATGTGGCATGTCTGGAAGAAACTGTCCTATTTTGGGGATAAGAGAGGTATTTGTGTTTGAAAAGGTCCTATTTGAAGGGGGAATCCCGGTATTTCTTGGAGAAGATGTGATATATTTGGAAGAAATGTGGCATTTCTGGAAGAAAAAAATCAAATTTGGGGGGAGAAGGCTGGTATTTGATGGAGAAAAGTTCCTATTTCAGGAGGAATCCTGGTATTTCTTGGAGAAGATGTGATCTATTTGGGAGAAATGTGGCATTTCTGGAAGAAACTGTCCTCTTTTGTGGATAAAAGAGGTATTTGTGGGTGAAAAGGTCCTATTTGAAGGGGGAAAGCTGGTATTTCTTGGAGAAGATGTGATATTTTTGGGCGAAATGTGGCATGTCTGGAAGAAACTGTCCTATTTTGTGGATAAAAGAGGTATTTGTGGGTGAAAAGGTCCTATTTCCAGGGGGAAAGCAGGTATTTCTTGGAGAAGATGTGCTATATTTGGGAGAAATGTGGCATTTCTGGAAGAAAATGTCCTCTTTTGGGGATAAAAGAGGTATTTGTGGGTGAAAAGGTCCTATTTGAAGGGGGAAACCTGGTATTTCTTGGAGAAGATGTGATCTATTTGGGAGAAATGTAGCATTTCTGGAAGAAACTGTCCTTATTGGGGATCTAACGGGTATTTGTGGGTGAAAAGGTCCTATTTGAAGGGGGAAAGCTGGTATTTCTTGAAGAAGATGTGATATATTTCGGAGAAATCTGGAATTTCTGGAAGAAAATTTCCAATTTGAGGGAGAAAAGAGGTATTTGTGGGTGAAAATGTCCTATTTCCTGGGGGAAACCTGGTATTTCTTGGAGAAGATGTGATATATTTGGGAGAAATGTGGCCTTTCTGGAAGAAACTGTCCTCTTTTGGGGATTAAAGAGGTATTTGTGAGTGAAAAGGTCCTATTTGAAGGGGGAAATTTGGTATTTCTTGGAGAAGATGTGCTATTTTTGGGAGAAATGTGGCCTTTCTGGAAGAAACTGTCCAATTTGAGGGATAAAACAGGTATTTGTGGGTGAAAAGGTCTTATTTGAAGGGGGAAACGTGGTATTTCTTGGAGAAGATGTGCTATATTTGGGAGAAATGTGGTATTTCTGGAAGAAACTGTCCTCTTTTGGGGATAAATGAGGTATTTGTGGGTGAAAAGGTCCAATTTCCAGGGGGAAACCGGGTATTTCTTGGAGAAGATGTGATCTATTTGGGAGAAATGTGGCATTTCTGGAAGAAACTGTCCTATTTTGGGAATAAAAGAGGTATTTGTGTTTGAAAAGGTCCTATTTGAAGGGGGAATCCTGGTATTTCTTGGAGAAGATGTGATCTATTTGGGAGAAATGTGGCATTTCTGGAAGAAAAAAATCAATTTTGGGGGGAGAAGGCTGGTATTTGATGGAGAAAAGTTCCTATTTCAGGAGGAATCCTGGTATTTCTTGGAGAAGATGTGATGTATTTGGGAGAAATGTTGCATTTCTGGAAGAAACTGTCCTATTTTGTGGATAAAAGAGGTATTTGTGGGTGAAAAGGTCCTATTTGAAGGGGGAAAGCTGGTATTTCTTGGAGAAGATGTGATATTTTTGGGCGAAATGTGGCATTTCTGGAAGAAACTGTCCTCTTTTGGGGATAAAAGAGGTATTTGTGAGTGAAAAGGTCCTATTTGAAGGGGGAAATTTGGTATTTCTTGGAGAAGATGTGCTATTTTTGGGAGAAATGTGGCCTTTCTGGAAGAAACTGTCCAATTTGAGGGATAAAACAGGTATTTGTGGGTGAAAAGGTCCTATCTGAAGGGGGAAACGTGGTATTTCTTGGAGAAGATGTGCTATATTTGGGAGAAATGTGGTATTTCTGGAAGAAACTGTCCTCTTTTGGGGATAAATGAGGTATTTGTGGGTGAAAAGGTCCAATTTCCAGGGGGAAACCGGGTATTTCTTGGAGAAGATGTGATCTATTTGGGAGAAATGTGGCATTTCTGGAAGAAACTGTCCTATTTTGGGAATAAAAGAGGTATTTGTGTTTGAAAAGGTCCTATTTGAAGGGGGAATCCTGGTATTTCTTGGAGAAGATGTGATCTATTTGGGAGAAATGTGGCATTTCTGGAAGAAAAAAATCAATTTTGGGGGGAGAAGGCTGGTATTTGATGGAGAAAAGTTCCTATTTCAGGAGGAATCCTGGTATTTCTTGGAGAAGATGTGATGTATTTGGGAGAAATGTTGCATTTCTGGAAGAAACTGTCCTATTTTGTGGATAAAAGAGGTATTTGTGGGTGAAAAGGTCCTATTTGAAGGGGGAAAGCTGGTATTTCTTGGAGAAGATGTGATATTTTTGGGCGAAATGTGGCATTTCTGGAAGAAACTGTCCTCTTTTGGGGATAAAAGAGGTATTTGTGAGTGAAAAGGTCCTATTTCAAGGGGGAAAGCTGGTATTTCTTGGCGAAGATGTGATCTATTTGGGAGAAATGTGGCATTTCTGGAAGAAACTGTCCTATTTTGGGGATAAAAGAGGTATTTGTGGGAGAAAAGTTCCTATTTGAAGGGGGAAAGCTGAAATTTCTTGGAGAAGATGTGATATATTTGGCAGAAATGTAGCATTTCTGGAAGAAACTGTCCTATTTGGGGATCAAGCGGGTATTTGAGTTTGAAAAGGTCCTATTTGAAGGGGGAAAGCTGATATTTCTTGGAGAAGATGTGATATATTTGGCAGAAATGTAGCATTTCTGGAAGAAACTGTCCTATTTGGGGATCAAGCGGGTATTTGTGTTTGAAAAGGTCCTATTTGAAGGGGGAATCCCGGTATTTCTTGGAGAAGATGTGATATATTTGGGTGAAATCTGGAATTTCTGGATGAAAATTTCCAATTTGAGGGATAAAAGAGGTATTTGTGGGTGAAAAGGTCCAATTTCCAGGGGGAAACCGGGTATTTCTTGGAGAAGATGTGATCTATTTGGGAGAAATGTGGCCTTTCTGGAAGAAACTGTCCTATTTTGGGAATAAATGAGCTATTTGAGGGTGAAAAGGTCCTATTTCGAGGGGGAACCCTGGTATTTCTTGGAGAAGATGTGATCTATTTGGGAGAAATGTGGCATGTCTGGAAGAAACTGTCCTATTTTGGGGATAAAAGAGGTATTTGTGTTTGAAAAGGTCCTATTTGAAGGGGGAATCCTGGTATTTCTTGGAGAAGATGTGATATATTTGGGAGAAATGTGGCATTTCTGGAAGAAACTGGCCAATTTGGGGGGAGAAGGCAGGTATTTGTAGGAGAAAATGTCCTATTTCAGGAGGAATCCTGGTATTTCTTGGAGAAGATGTGATATATTTGGGAGAAGTCTGGCATTTCTGCAAGAAACTGTCCTATTTTGGGGATAAAAGAGGTATTTGTGGGTGAAAAGGTCCTATTTGAAGGGGGAAACGTGGTATTTCTTGAAGAAGATGTGATATATTTGGGAGAAATGTGGCATTTCTGGAAGAAACTGTCCTATTTTGTGGACAAAATAGGTATTTGTGGGTGAAAAGGTCCTATTTCGAGGGGGAAACCTGGTATTTCTTGGAGAAGATGTGATATATTTGGGAGAAATGTGGCCTTTCTGGAAGAAACTGTCCTCTTTTGGGGATAAAAGAGGTATTTGTGGGTGAAAAGGTCCTATTTGAAGGGGGAAACTTGGAATTTCTTTGAGAAGATGTGCTATATTTGGGAGAAATGTGGCATTTCTGGAAGAAACTGTCCTATTTTGTGGATAAAAGAGGTATTTGTGGGTGAAAAGGTCCTATTTCAGGAAGAATCCTGGTATTTCTTGGAGAAGATGTGATATATTTATGAGAAATGTGGCATTTCTGGAAGAAACTGTCCTATTTTGGGGATAAAACAGGTATTTGTGGTTGAAAAGGTCCTATTTGAAGGGGGAATCCTGGTATTTCTTGGAGGAGATGTGTTATATTTGGGAGAAATTTGGCATTTCTGGAAGAAACTGTCCTCTTTTAGGGATAGAACAGGTATTTGTGGGTGAAAAGGTCCTATTTGAAGGGGGAAAGCTGGTATTTCTTGGAGAAGATGTGATCTATTTGGGAGAAATGTGGCATTTCTGGAAGAAAATGTAAATTTTGAGGGATAAAACAGGTATTTGTGGGTGAAAACGTCCTATTTCAAAGGGGAAACGTGGTATTTCTTGTTGAAAATGTGATATATTTGGGAGAAATGTGGCATGTCTGGAAGAAACTGTCCTCTTTTGGGGATAAAAGAGGTATTTGTGGGTGAAAAGGTCCTATTTGAAGGGGGAAACCTGGTATTTCTTGGAGAAGATGTGATATATTTGGGAGAAATGTGGCATGTCTGGAAGAAAATGTCCTATTTTGGGGATGAAACAGGTATTTGCGGGTGAAAAGGTCCTATTTGAAGGGGGAAACCTGGTATTTCTTGGAGAAGATGTGATATATTTGGGAGAAATGTGGAATTTCTGCAAGAAACAGTCCTCTTTTGGTGATAAAAGAGGTATTTGTGGGTGAAAAGGTCCTATTTGAAGGGGGAAATCTGGTATTTCTTGAAGAAGATGTGATCTATTTGGGAGAAATGTGGCCTTTCTGGAAGAAACTGTCCTCTTTTGGGGATAAAAGAGGTATTTGTGGGTGAAAATGTCCTATTTCGAGGGGGAACCCTGGTATTTCTTGGAGAAGATGTGATATATTTGGGAGAAATGTGGCATTTCTGGAAGAAAAAAATCAAATTTGGGGGGAGAAGGCTGGTATTTGATGGAGAATAGTTCCTATTTCAGGAGGAATCCTGGTATTTCTTGGAGAAGATGTGATCTATTTGGGAGAAATGTGGCATTTCTGGAAGAAACTGTCCTATTTTGGGGATAAAAGAGGTGTTTGTGGGTGAAACGGTCCTATTTGAAGGGGGAAAGCTGGTATTTCTTGGAGAAGATGTGATATTTTTGGGAGAAATGTGGCATTTCTGGAAGAAACTGTCCTATTTTGTGGATAAAAGAGGTATTTGTGGGTGAAAAGGTCCTATTTCCAGGGGGAAAGCAGGTATTTCTTGGAGAAGATGTGATATATTTGGGCGAAATGTGGCATTTCTGGAAGAAACTGTCCTCTTTTGGGGATAAAAGAGGTATTTGTGGGTGAAAAGGTCCTATTTGAAGGGGGAAACCTGGTATTTCTTGGAGAAGATGTGATATATTTGGGAGAAATCTGGAATTTCTACAAGAAAATTTCCAATTTGAGGGATAAAAGAGGTATTTGTGGGTGAAAAGGTCCTATTTGAAGGGGGAAACGTGGTATTTCTTGGAGAAGATGTGATCTATTTGGGAGAAATGTGGCATTTCTGGAAGAAACTGTCCTATTTTGGGGATAAAAGAGGTATTTGTGGGAGAAAAGGTCCTATTTGAAGGGGGAAAGCTGGTATTTCTTGGAGAAGATGTGATCTATTTGGGAGAAATGTGGCATTTCTGAAAGAAACTGTCCAATTTGAGGGATAAAACAGGTATTTGTGGGTGAAAAGGTCCTATTTGAAGGGGGATACGTGGTATTTCTTGGAGAAGATGTGATATATTTGGGAGAAATGTGGCATTTCTGGAAGAAACTGTCCTCTTTTGGGAATAAAAGAGGTATTTGTGGGTGAAAAGGTCCTATTTCGAGGGGGAAACCCGGTACTTCCTGGAGAAGATGTGATCTATTTGGGAGAAATGTGGCATTTCTGGAAGAAAATGTCCTATTTCGGGGATAAAAGAGGTATTTGTGGGAGAAAAGGTCCTATTTGAAGAGGGAACCCTGGTATTTCTTGGAGAAGATGTCATCTATTTGGGAGAAATGTGGCATGTCTGGAAGAAACTGTCCTCTTTTGGGGATAAAAGAGGTATTTGTGGGTGAAAAGGTCCTATTTGAAGGGGGAAAGCTGGTATTTCTTGGAGAAGATGTGATATATTTGGGAGAAATGTGGCATGTCTAAGAGAAACTGCCCAATTTGAGGGATAAAACAGGTTTTTGTGGGTGAAAAGGTCCTATTTCCTGGGGGAATCCTGGTATTTCTTGGAGAAGATGTGATCTATTTTGGAGAAATGTGGCATTTCTTCAGGAAACTGTCCTATTTTGGGGATCAAAGAGGTATTTGTGGGTGAAAAGGTCCTATTTGAAGGGGGAAACGTGGTATTTCTTGGAGAAGATGTGATCTATTTGGGAGAAATGTGGCATTTCTGGAAGAGAAAAATCAAATTTGGGGGGAGAAGGCTGGTATTTGATGGAGAATATGTCCTATTTCAGGAGGAATCCTGGTATTTCCTGGAGAAGATGTGCTATATTTGGGAGAAATGTGGCATTTCTGGAAGAAACTGTCCTATTTTCTGGATAAAAGAGGTATTTGTGGCTGAAAAGGTCCTATTTGAAGGGGGAAACCTGGTATTTCTTGGAGAAGATGTGATATTTTTGGGAGAAATGTGGCATGTCTGGAAGAAACTGTCCTCTTTCGGGGATAAAAGAGGTATTTGTGGGTGAAAAGGTCCTATTTGAAGGGGGAAACCTGGTATTTCTTGGAGAAGATGTGATATATTTGGGAGAAATGTGGCATTTCTGGAAGAAACTGTCCTATTTTGGGGATAAAAGAGGTATTTGTGGGAGAAAAATTCCTATTTGAAGGGGGAAAGCTGGTATTTCTTGGCGAAGATGTGATATATTTGGGAGAAATGTAGCATTTCTGGAAGAAACTGTCCAATTTGGGAATCAAACGGGTATTTGTGGGTGAAAAGGTCCTATTTGAAGGGGGAAACCTGGTATTTCTTGGAGAAGATGAGATATATTTGGGAGAAATGTGGCCTTTCTGGAAGAAACTGTCCTCTTTTGGGAATAAAAGAGGTATTTGTGGGTGAAAAGGTCCTATTTCGAGGGGGAAACCCGGTACTTCCTGGAGAAGATGTGATCTATTTGGGAGAAATGTGGCATTTCTGGAAGAGAAAAATCAAATTTGGGGGGAGAAGGCTGGTATTTTATGGAGAATATGTCCCATTTCAGGAGGAATCCTGGTATTTCCTGGAGAAGATGTGCTATATTTGGGAGAAATGTGGCATTTCTGGAAGAAACTGTCCTATTTTGTGGATAAAAGAGGTATTTGTGGCTGAAAAGGTCCTATTTGAAGGGGGAAAGCTGGTATTTCTTGGAGAAGATGTGATATTTTTGGGCGAAATGTGGCATGTCTGGAAGAAACTGTCCTCTTTTGGGGATAAAAGAGGTATTTGTGGGTGAAAAGGTCCTATTTGAAGGGGGAAACCTGGTATTTCTTGGAGAAGATGTGATATATTTGGGAGAAATGTAGCATTTCTGGAAGAAACTGTCCAATTTGGGAATCAAACGGGTATTTGTGGGTGAAAAGGTGCTATTTGAAGGGGGAAACCTGGTATTTCTTGGCGAAGATGTGATATATTTGGGAGAAATGTAGCATTTCTGGAAGAAACTGTCCTGTTTTGTGGATAAAAGAGGTATTCGTGGGTGAAATGTTCCTATTTGAAGGGGGAAACCTGGTATTTCTTGGAGAAGATGTGATATATTTGGGAGAAATCTGGAATTTCTGGAAGAAAATTTCCCATTTGAGGGATAAAAGAGGAATTGGTGGGTGAAAAGGTCCTATTTGAAGGGGGAAACCTGGTATTTCTTGGAGAAGATGTGATTTATTTGGGAGAAGTCTGGCATTTCTGGAAGAAACTGGCCAATTTGGGGGGAGAAGGCAGGTGTTTGTAGGAGAAAATGTCCTATTTCAGGAGGAATCCTGGTATTTCTTGAAGAAGATGTGATATATTTGGGAGAAGTCTGGCATTTCTGGAAGAAACTGTCCTCTTTTGGGGATAAAAGAGGTATTTGTGGGTGAAAAGTTCCGATTTGAAGGGGGAAACGTGGTATTTCTTGGAGAAGATGTGCTATATTTGGAAGAAATGTGGCATTTCTGGAAGAAACTGTCCTCTTTTGGGGATAAAGCAGGTATTTTTGGGTGAAAAGGTCCTATTTGAAGGGGGAAAGCTGGTATCTCTTGGAGAAGATGTGATATATTTGGGAGAAGTCTGGCATTTCTGGAAGAAACTGTCCTGTTTTGGGGATCAAACAGGTATTAGTTGGTGAAAAGGTCCATTTTGAAGGGGGAAACGTGGTATTTCTTGGAGAAGATGTGATCTATTTGGGAGAAATCTGGCATTTCTGGAAGAAACTGTCCTATTTTGGGGATAAAAGAGGTATTTGTGGGTTAAAAGGTCTTATTTCAAGGGGGAATCCCGGTGTTTCTTGGAGAAGATGTGATATATTTGGGAGAAATGTAGCATTTCTGGAAGAAACAGTCCTATTTTGGGGATAAGAGAGGTATTTGTGCGTGAAAAGGTACTATTTGAAGGGGGAAAATCTGGTATTTTTTGGAGAAGATGTGATCTATTTGGGCGAAATGTGGTATTTCTGGAAGAAAATGTCCTATCTGGGGGGAGAAGGCTGGAATTCGTGGGTGAAAAGGTCGTATTTGAAGGCGGAAAAGTGGTATTTCTTGGAGAAGATGTGATATATTTGGGAGAAATGTGGCATTTCTGGAAGAAACTGTCCTATTTCGGGGATCAAACAGGTATTTCTGGGTGTAAAGGTCCTATTTGAAGGGGGAAACCTGGTATTTCTTGGAGAAGATGTGCTATATTTGGGAGAAATGTGGCATTTCTGGAAGAAACTGTCCTCTTTTGGGGATAAAAGATGTATTTGTGGGAGAAAAGGTCCTATTTCCAGGGGGAAACGTGGTATTTCTTGGAGAAGATGTGATATATTTGGGAGAAATGTGGCATTTCTGGAAGAAACTGTCCTATTTTGGGTATAAAACATGTATTTGTGGGTGAAAAGGTCCTATTTCCTGGGGGAAACGTGGTATTTCTTGGAGAAGATGTGATCTATTTGGGAGAAATGTAGCATTTCTGGAAGAAACTGTCCTCTTTTGGGGATAAAAGAGGTATTTGTGGGAGAAAAGGTCCTATTTGAAGGGGGAAGTTTGGTATTTCTTGGAGAAGCTGTGATCTATTTGGGAGAAATGTGGCCTTTCTGGAAGAAACTGTCCTATTTTGTGGATAAAAGAGGTATTTGTGTTTGAAAAGGTCCTATTTGAAGGGGGAATCCTGGTATTTCGTGGAGAAGATGTGATATATTTGGGAGAAATCTGGCATTTCTGGAAGAAAACAATCAAATTTGGGGGGAGAAGGCTGGTATTTGTGGGAGAAAAGTTCCTATTTCAGGAGGAATCCTGGTATTTCTTGGCGAAGATGTGATCTATTTGGGAGAAATGTGGCATTTCTGGAAGAAACTGTCCTATTTTGGGGATCAAAGAGGTATTTGTGGGTGAAAAGGTCCTATTTCCGGGGGGAAAGCTGGTATTTCTTGGAGAAGATGTGATATATTTGGGAGAAATGTGGCATTTCTGGAAGAAACTGTCCTCTTTTGGGGATAAAAGAGGTATTTGTGGGTGAAAAGGTCCTATTTGAAGGGGGAAAGCTGTTATTTCTTGGAGAAGATGTGATATATTTGGGAGAAATGTGGCATTTCTGGAAGAAACTGTCCTCTTTTGGGGATAAAAGAGGTATGTGTGGGTGAAAAGGTCCTATTTGAAGGGGGAACCCTGGTATTTCTTGGAGAAGATGTGATCTATTTGGTAGAAATGTGGCCTTTCTGGAAGAAACTGTCCTATTTTTGGGATCAAAGAGGTATTTGTGGGTGAAAAGGTCCTATTGGAAGGGGGAAAGCTGGTATTTCTTGGAGAAGATGTGATATATTTGGGAGAAATGTGGCCTTTCAGGAAGAAACTGTCCTCTTTTGGGGATAAAAGAGGTATTTGTGGGTGAAAAGGTCCTATTTGAAGGTGGAAACCTGGTATTTCTTGGAGAAGATGTGATCTATTTGGTAGAAATGTGGCCTTTCTGGAAGAAACTGTCCTATTTTGGGGATAGAACAGGTATTTGTGGGTGAAAAGGTCCTATTTGAAAAGGGAAACCTGGTATTTCTTGGAGAAGATGTGATCTATTTGGGAGAAATGTGGCATTTCTGGAAGAAACTGGCCAATTTGGGGGGAGAAGGCAGGTATTTGTAGGAGAAAATGTCCTATTTCTCGAGGAATCCTGGTATTTCTTGTAGAAGATGTGATATATTTGGGAGAAGTCAGGCATTTCTGGAAGAAACTGTCCTCTTTTGGGGATAAAAGAGGTATTTGTGGGTGAAAAGGTCCTATTTGAAGGGGGAAAGCTGGTATTTCTTGGAGAAGATGTGATCTATTTGGGAGAAATCTGGCATTTCTGGAAGAAACTGTCCTCTTTTGAGGATAAAAAAGGTATTTGTGGGTAAAAAGGTCCTATTTGAAGGGGGAAAGCTGGTATTTCTTGGCGAAGATGTGATATATTTGGGAGAAATGTAGCATTTCTGGAAGAAACTGTCCTATTTGGGGATCAAACGGGTATTTGTTGGTGAAAAGGTCCTATTTGAAGGGGGAAACCTGGTATTTCTTGGAGAAGATGTGATATATTTGGGAGAAATGTGGCATTTCTGGAAGAAAATTTCCCATTTGAGGGATAGAAGAGGTATTTGTGGGTGAAAAGGTCCTATTTGAAGGGGGAAACGTGGTATTTCTTGGAGAAGATGTGATATATTTGGGAGAAGTCTGGCATTTCTGGAAGAAACAGGCCAATTTGAGGGGGAGAAGGCAGGTATTTGTAGGAGAAAATGTCCTATTTCAGGAGAAATCCTGGTATTTCTTGAAGAAGATGTGATATATTTGGGAGAAGTCTGGCATTTCTGGAAGAAACTGTCCGCTTTTGGGGATAAAAGAGGTATTTGTGGGTGAAAAGGACCGATTTGAAGGGGGAAACGTGGTATTTCTTGGAGAAGATGTGCTATATTTGGAAGAAATGTGGCATTTCTGGAAGAAACTGTCCTATTTTGGGGATAAGAGAGGTATTTGTGCGTGAAAAGGTCCTATTTGAAGGGGGAAAATCTGGTATTTATTGGAGAAGATGTGATATATTTGGGAGAAATGTGGTATTTCTGGAAGAAAATGTCCTATCTGGAGGGAGAAGGCTGGAATTCGTGGGTGAAAATGTCGTATTTGAAGGGGGAAAAGAGGTATTTCTTGGAGAAGATGTGATATATTTGGGAGAAACGTGGCATTTCTGGAAGAAACTGTCCTATATCGGGGATCAAACAGGTATTTCTGGGTGTAAAGGTCCTATTTGAAGGGGGAAACCTGGTATTTCTTGGAGAAGATGTGGTATATTTTGGAGAAATGTGGCATTTCTGGAAGAAACTGTCCAATTTGAGGGATAAAACAGGTATTTGTGGGTGAAAATGTCCTATTTGAAAGGAGAAACCTGGTATTTCTTGGAGAAGATGTGATCTATTTGGGAGAAATGTGGCATTTCTGCAGGAAACTGTCCTATTTTGGGGATCAAAGAGGTATTTGTGGGTGAAAAGGTCCTATTTGAAGGTGGAAACGTGGTATTTCTTGGAGAAGATGTGATATATTTGGGAGAAATGTGGCATTTCTGGAAGAAAATTTCCAATTTGAGGGATCAAACAGGTATTTGTGGGTGAAAAGGTCCTATTTGAAGGGGGAAACCTGGTATTTCTTGGAGAAGATGTGATATATTTGGGAGAAATTTGGCCTTTCTGGAAGAAAATGTCCAATTTTGGGGATTAAAGAGGTATTTGTGGGTGAAAAGGTCCTATTTCGAGGGGGAAACCTGGTATTTCTTGGAGAAGATGTGATATATTTGGGAGAAATCAGGCATTTCTGGAAGAAACTGTCCTCTTTCGGGGATCAAAGAGGGATTTGTGGGTGAAAAGGTCCTATTTGAAGGGGGAAACGTGGTATTTCTTGGAGAAGATGTGATATATTTGGGAGAAATGAGGAATTTCTGGAAGAAACTGTCCTCTTTTGGGGATAAAAGAGGTATTTGAGGGAGAAAAGGTCTTATTTCCAGGGGGAAACCTGGTATTTCTTGGAGAAGATGTGATACAGTTTGGAGAAATGTGGCATTTCTGGAAGAAACTGTCCTCTTTTGGGGATAAAAGAGGTATTTGTGGGTGAAAAGGTCCTATTTGAAGCGGGAATCCTGGTATTTCTTGGAGAAGATGTGATCTATTTGGGAGAAATGTGGCATTTCTGGAAGAAACTGTCCTCTTTTGGGGATAAAAGAGGTATTTGTGGGTGAAAAGGTCCTATTTGAAGGGGGAAATTTGATATTTCTTGGAGAAGATGTGATATATTTGGGAGAAATGTGGCATTTCTGGAAGAAACTGTCCAATTTGAGGGTTAAAACAGGTATTTGTGGGTGAAAAGGTCCTATTTGAAGGGGGAAACGTGGTATGTCTTGGAGAAGATGTGATATATTTGGTAGAAATGTGGCATTTCTGGAAGAAACTGTCCTATTTTGTGGATAAAAGAGGTATTTGTGTTTGAAAAGGTCCTATTTGAAGGGGGAATCCCTGTATTTCGTGGAGAAGATGTGATATATTTGGGTGAAATCTGGCATTTCTGGAAGAAAACAATCAAATTTGGTGGGAGAAGGCTGGTATTTGTGGGAGAAAAGTTCCTATTTCAGGAGGAATCCTGGTATTTCTTGGCGAAGATGTGATCTATTTGGGAGAAATGTTGCATTTCTGGAAGAAACTGTCCTATTTTGGGGATCAAAGAGGTATTTTTGGGTGAAAAGGTCCTATTTCCGGGGGGAAAGCTGGTATTTCTTGGAGAAGATGTGCTATATTTGGGAGAAATGTGGCATTTCTGTAAGAAACTGTCCTATTTTGGGGATAAAAGAGGTATTTGTGGGTGAAAAGGTCCTATTTGAAGGGGGAAACCTGCTATTTCTTGGAGAAGATGTGATCTATTTGGTAGAAATGTGGCCTTTCTGGAAGAAACTGTCCTATTTTGGGGATCAAAGAGGTATTTGTGGGTGAAAAGGTCCTATTTCGGGGGGGAAACGTGGTATTTCTTGGAGAAGATGTGATATATTTGGGAGAAATGTGGCATTTCTGGAAGAAACTGTCCTATTTTGGGGGGAGAAGGCAGGTATTTGTAGGAGAAAATGTCCTATTTCTCGAGGAATCCTGGTATTTCTTGTAGAAGATGTGATTTATTTGGGAGAAGTCTGGCATTTCTGGAAGAAACTGTCCTCTTTTGGGGATAAAAGAGGTATTTGTGGGTGAAAAGGTCCTATTTGAAGGGGGAACCCGGGTATTTCTTGGAGAAGATGTGATATATTTGGGAGAAATCTGGCATTTCTGGAAGAAACTGTCCTCTTTTGGGGATAAAAAAGGTATTTGTGGGTAAAAAGGTCCTATTTGAAGGGGGAAACGTGGTATTTCTTGGAGAAGATGTGATATATTTGGGAGAAATGTAGCATTTCTGGAAGAACCTGTCCTATTTCTGGATCAAACGGGTATTTGTGGGTGAAAAGGTCCTATTTGAAAATGTCCTATTTGAAGGGGGAAAGCTGGTATTTCTTGAAGAAGATGTGATATATTTGGGAGAAATCTGGAATTTCTGGAAGAAAATTTCCCATTTGAGGGATAAAAGAGGTATTTGTGGGTGAAAAGGTCCTATTTCCTGGGGGAAACGTGGTATTTCTTGGAGAAGATGTGATATATTTGGGAGAAATGTGGCATTTCTGGAAGAAACTGGCCAATTTGAGGGGGAGAAGGCAGGTATTTGTAGGAGAAAATGTCCTATTTCAGGAGGAATCCTGGTATTTCTAGAAGAAGATGTGATATATTTGGGAGAAGTCTGGCATTTCTGGAAGAAACTGTCCTCTTTTGGGGATAAAAGAGGTATTTGTGGGTGAAAAGGTCCTATTTGAAGGGGGAAACGTGGTATTTCTTTGAGAAGATGTGCTATATTTGGAAGAAATGTGGCATTTCTGGAAGAAACTGTCCTATTTTGGGGATAAAAGAGGTATTTGTGGGTGAAAAGGTCCTATTTGAAGGGGGAAAGCTGGTATTTCTTGGAGAAGATGTGATATATTTGGGAGAAGTCTGGCATTTCTGGAAGAAAATGTCCTCTTTTGGGGATAAAAGAGGTATTTGTGGGTGAAAAGGTCCTATTTGAAGGGGGAAACCTGGTATTTCTTGGAGAAGATGTGATATATTTGGGAGAAATCTGGCATTTCTGGAAGAAACTGTCCTATTTTGGGGATAAAAGAGGTATTTGTGGGTGAAAAGGTCCTATTTCCAGGGGGAAACGTGGTATTTCTTGGAGAAGATGTGATGTATTCGGGAGAAATGTGGCCTTTCTGGAAGAAACAGTCCTATTTTGGGGATAAGAG
Organism: Lophura swinhoii; assembly: GCA_030408155.1. NCBI lineage: Eukaryota > Metazoa > Chordata > Aves > Galliformes > Phasianidae > Lophura > Lophura swinhoii. The sequence continues at coordinate 13,847,302 of JASCYN010000149.1, read as the reverse complement.
AGGTATTTGTGCGTGAAAAGGTACTATTTGAAGGGGGAAAATCTGGTATTTTTTGGAGAAGATGTGATCTATTTGGGCGAAATGTGGTATTTCTGGAAGAAAATGTCCTATCTGGGGGGAGAAGGCTGGAATTCGTGGGTGAAAAGGTCGTATTTGAAGGCGGAAAAGTGGTATTTCTTGGAGAAGATGTGATATATTTGGGAGAAATGTGGCATTTCTGGAAGAAACTGTCCTATTTCGGGGATCAAACAGGTATTTCTGGGTGTAAAGGTCCTATTTGAAGGGGGAAACGTGGTATTTCTTGGAGAAGATGTGCTATATTTGGGAGAAATGTGGCATTTCTGGAAGAAACTGTCCTATTTTGGGGATAAAAGATGTATTTGTGGGAGAAAAGGTCCTATTTCCAGGGGGAAACGTGGTATTTCTTGGAGAAGATGTGATATATTTGGGAGAAATCTGGCATTTCTGGAAGAAACTGTCCTATTTTGGGTATAAAACATGTATTTGTGGGTGAAAAGGTCCTATTTCCTGGGGGAAACGTGGTATTTCTTGGAGAAGATGTGATCTATTTGGGAGAAATGTAGCATTTCTGGAAGAAACTGTCCTCTTTTGGGGATAAAAGAGGTATTTGTGGGAGAAAAGGTCCTATTTGAAGGGGGAAGTTTGGTATTTCTTGGAGAAGCTGTGATCTATTTGGGAGAAATGTGGCCTTTCTGGAAGAAACTGTCCTCTTTTGGGGATAAAAGAGGTATTTGTGGGTGAAAAGGTCCTATTTGAAGGGGGAATCCTGGTATTTCGTGGAGAAGATGTGATATATTTGGGAGAAATCTGGCATTTCTGGAAGAATACAATCAAATTTGGGGGGAGAAGGCTGGTATTTGTGGGAGAAAAGTTCCTATTTCAGGAGGAATCCTGGTATTTCTTGGCGAAGATGTGATCTATTTGGGAGAAATGTGGCATTTCTGGAAGAAACTGTCCTATTTTGGGGATCAAAGAGGTATTTGTGGGTGAAAAGGTCCTATTTCCGGGGGGAAAGCTGGTATTTCTTGGAGAAGATGTGCTATATTTGGGAGAAATGTGGCATTTCTGGAAGAAACTGTCCTCTTTTGGGGATAAAAGAGGTATTTGTGGGTGAAAAGGTCCTATTTGAAGGGGGAAAGCTGTTATTTCTTGGAGAAGATGTGATATATTTGGGAGAAATGTGGCATTTCTGGAAGAAACTGTCCTATTTTGGGGATAAAAGAGGTATTTGTGGGTGAAAAGGTCCTATTTGAAGGGGGAAACGTGGTATTTCTTGGAGAAGATGTGATCTATTTGGTAGAAATGTGGCCTTTCTGGAAGAAACTGTCCTATTTTTGGGATCAAAGAGGTATTTGTGGGTGAAAAGGTCCTATTGGAAGGGGGAAAGCTGGTATTTCTTGGAGAAGATGTGATCTATTTGGGAGAAATGTGGCCTTTCAGGAAGAAACTGTCCTCTTTTGGGGATAAAAGAGGTATTTGTGGGTGAAAAGGTCCTATTTGAAGGGGGAAACCTGGTATTTCTTGGAGAAGATGTGATCTATTTGGTAGAAATGTGGCCTTTCTGGAAGAAACTGTCCTATTTTGGGGATAGAACAGGTATTTGTGGGTGAAAAGGTCCTATTTGAAAAGGGAAACCTGGTATTTCTTGGAGAAGATGTGATCTATTTGGGAGAAATGTGGCATTTCTGGAAGAAACTGGCCAATTTGGGGGGAGAAGGCAGGTATTTGTAGGAGAAAATGTCCTATTTCTCGAGGAATCCTGGTATTTCTAGAAGAAGATGTGATATATTTGGGAGAAGTCTGGCATTTCTGGAAGAAACTGTCCTCTTTTGGGGATAAAAGAGGTATTTGTGGGTGAAAAGGTCCTATTTGAAGGGGGAAAGCTGGTATTTCTTGGAGAAGATGTGATCTATTTGGGAGAAATCTGGCATTTCTGGAAGAAACTGTCCTCTTTTGGGGATAAAAAAGGTATTTGTGGGTAAAAAGGTCCTATTTGAAGGGGGAAAGCTGGTATTTCTTGGCGAAGATGTGATATATTTGGGAGAAATGTAGCATTTCTGGAAGAAACTGTCCTATTTGGGGATCAAACGGGTATTTGTTGGTGAAAAGGTCCTATTTGAAGGGGGAAACCTGGTATTTCTTGGAGAAGATGTGATATATTTGGGAGAAATGTGGCATTTCTGGAAGAAAATTTCCCATTTGAGGGATAGAAGAGGTATTTGTGGGTGAAAAGGTCCTATTTGAAGGGGGAAACGTGGTATTTCTTGGAGAAGATGTGATATATTTGGGAGAAGTCTGGCATTTCTGGAAGAAACAGGCCAATTTGAGGGGGAGAAGGCAGGTATTTGTAGGAGAAAATGTCCTATTTCAGGAGAAATCCTGGTATTTCTTGAAGAAGATGTGATATATTTGGGAGAAGTCTGGCATTTCTGGAAGAAACTGTCCTCTTTTGGGGATAAAAGAGGTATTTGTGGGTGAAAAGGACCGATTTGAAGGGGGAAACGTGGTATTTCTTGGAGAAGATGTGCTATATTTGGAAGAAATGTGGCATTTCTGGAAGAAACTGTCCTATTTTGGGGATAAGAGAGGTATTTGTGCGTCAAAAGGTCCTATTTGAAGGGGGAAAATCTGGTATTTTTTGGAGAAGATGTGATATATTTGGGAGAAATGTGGTATTTCTGGAAGAAAATGTCCTATCTGGAGGGAGAAGGCTGGAATTCGTGGGTGAAAAGGTCGTATTTGAAGGGGGAAAAGAGGTATTTCTTGGAGAAGATGTGATATATTTGGGAGAAACGTGGCATTTCTGGAAGAAACTGTCCTATATCGGGGATCAAACAGGTATTTCTGGGTGTAAAGGTCCTATTTGAAGGGGGAAACCTGGTATTTCTTGGAGAAGATGTGGTATATTTTGGAGAAATGTGGCATTTCTGGAAGAAACTGTCCAATTTGAGGGATAAAACAGGTATTTGTGGGTGAAAATGTCCTATTTGAAAGGGGAAACCTGGTATTTCTTGGAGAAGATGTGATCTATTTGGGAGAAATGTGGCATTTCTGCAGGAAACTGTCCTATTTTGGGGATCAAAGAGGTATTTGTGGGTGAAAAGGTCCTATTTGAAGGTGGAAACGTGGTATTTCTTGGAGAAGATGTGATATATTTGGGAGAAATGTGGCATTTCTGGAAGAAAATTTCCAATTTGAGGGATCAAACAGGTATTTGTGGGTGAAAAGGTCCTATTTCAAGGGGGAAACCTGGTATTTCTTGGAGAAGATGTGATATATTTGGGAGAAATTTGGCCTTTCTGGAAGAAAATGTCCAATTTTGGGGATTAAAGAGGTATTTGTGGGTGAAAAGGTCCTATTTCGAGGGGGAAACCTGGTATTTCTTGGAGAAGATGTGATATATTTGGGAGAAATCAGGCATTTCTGGAAGAAACTGTCCTCTTTCGGGGATCAAAGAGGGATTTGTGGGTGAAAAGGTCCTATTTGAAGGGGGAAACGTGGTATTTCTTGGAGAAGATGTGATATATTTGGGAGAAATGAGGAATTTCTGGAAGAAACTGTCCTCTTTTGGGGATAAAAGAGGTATTTGAGGGAGAAAAGGTCTTATTTCCAGGGGGAAACCTGGTATTTCTTGGAGAAGATGTGATACAGTTTGGAGAAATGTGGCATTTCTGGAAGAAACTGTCCTCTTTTGGGGATAAAAGAGGTATTTGTGGGTGAAAAGGTCCTATTTGAAGCGGGAATCCTGGTATTTCTTGGAGAAGATGTGATCTATTTGGGAGAAATGTGGCATTTCTGGAAGAAACTGTCCTCTTTTGGGGATAAAAGAGGTATTTGTGGGTGAAAAGGTCCTATTTGAAGGGGGAAATTTGATATTTCTTGGAGAAGATGTGATATATTTGGGAGAAATGTGGCCTTTCTGGAAGAAACTGTCCAATTTGAGGGATAAAACAGGTATTTGTGGGTGAAAAGGTCCTATTTGAAGGGGGAAACGTGGTATGTCTTGGAGAAGATGTGATATATTTGGGAGAAATGTGGCATTTCTGGAAGAAACTGTCCTATTTTGTGGATAAAAGAGGTATTTGTGTTTGAAAAGGTCCTATTTGAAGGGGGAATCCTGGTATTTCGTGGAGAAGATGTGATACATTTGGGTGAAATCTGGCATTTCTGGAAGAAAACAATCAAATTTGGGGGGAGAAGGCTGGTATTTGTGGGAGAAAAGTTCCTATTTCAGGAGGAATCCTGGTATTTCTTGGCGAAGATGTGATCTATTTGGGAGAAATGTTGCATTTCTGGAAGAAACTGTCCTATTTTGGGGATCAAAGAGGTATTTGTGGGTGAAAAGGTCCAATTTCCAGGGGGAAACCGGGTATTTCTTGGAGAAGATGTGATCTATTTGGGAGAAATGTGGCCTTTCTGGAAGAAACTGTCCTATTTTGGGAATAAATGAGCTATTTGAGGGTGAAAAGGTCCTATTTCGAGGGGGAACCCTGGTATTTCTTGGAGAAGATGTGATATATTTGGGAGAAATGTGGCCTTTCTGGAAGAAACTGTCCTATTTTGGGGATAAAAGAGGTATTTGTGGGTGAAAAGGTCCTATTTGAAGGGGGAAACCTGCTATTTCTTGGAGAAGATGTGATCTATTTGGTAGAAATGTGGCCTTTCTGGAAGAAACTGTCCTATTTTGGGGATCAAAGAGGTATTTGTGGGTGAAAAGGTCCTATTTCGGGGGGGAAACGTGGTATTTCTTGGAGAAGATGTGATATATTTGGGAGAAATGTGGCATTTCTGGAAGAAACTGTCCTATTTTGGGGGGAGAAGGCAGGTATTTGTAGGAGAAAATGTCCTATTTCTCGAGGAATCCTGGTATTTCTTGTAGAAGATGTGATTTATTTGGGAGAAGTCTGGCATTTCTGGAAGAAACTGTCCTCTTTTGGGGATAAAAGAGGTATTTGTGGGTGAAAATTTCCTATTTGGAGGGGGAACCCGGGTATTTCTTGGAGAAGATGTGATCTATTTGGGAGAAATCTGGCATTTCTGGAAGAAACTGTCCTCTTTTGGGGATAAAAAAGGTATTTGTGGGTAAAAAGGTCCTATTTGAAGGGGGAAACGTGGTATTTCTTGGAGAAGAGGTGATATATTTGGGAGAAATCTGGCATTTCTGGAAGAAACTGTCCTATTTTGGGGATAAAAGAGGTATTTGTGGGTGAAAAGGTCCTATTTCCAGGGGGAAACGTGGTATTTCTTGGAGAAGATGTGATGTATTCGGGAGAAATGTGGCCTTTCTGGAAGAAACAGTCCTATTTTGGGGATAAGAGAGGTATTTGTGCGTGAAAAGGTACTATTTGAAGGGGGAAAATCTGGTATTTTTTGGAGAAGATGTGATCTATTTGGGCGAAATGTGGTATTTCTGGAAGAAAATGTCCTATCTGGGGGGAGAAGGCTGGAATTCGTGGGTGAAAAGGTCGTATTTGAAGGCGGAAAAGTGGTATTTCTTGGAGAAGATGTGATATATTTGGGAGAAATGTGGCATTTCTGGAAGAAACTGTCCTATTTCGGGGATCAAACAGGTATTTCTGGGTGTAAAGGTCCTATTTGAAGGGGGAAACGTGGTATTTCTTGGAGAAGATGTGCTATATTTGGGAGAAATGTGGCATTTCTGGAAGAAACTGTCCTATTTTGGGGATAAAAGATGTATTTGTGGGAGAAAAGGTCCTATTTCCAGGGGGAAACGTGGTATTTCTTGGAGAAGATGTGATATATTTGGGAGAAATCTGGCATTTCTGGAAGAAACTGTCCTATTTTGGGTATAAAACATGTATTTGTGGGTGAAAAGGTCCTATTTCCTGGGGGAAACGTGGTATTTCTTGGAGAAGATGTGATCTATTTGGGAGAAATGTAGCATTTCTGGAAGAAACTGTCCTCTTTTGGGGATAAAAGAGGTATTTGTGGGAGAAAAGGTCCTATTTGAAGGGGGAAGTTTGGTATTTCTTGGAGAAGCTGTGATCTATTTGGGAGAAATGTGGCCTTTCTGGAAGAAACTGTCCTCTTTTGGGGATAAAAGAGGTATTTGTGGGTGAAAAGGTCCTATTTGAAGGGGGAATCCTGGTATTTCGTGGAGAAGATGTGATATATTTGGGAGAAATCTGGCATTTCTGGAAGAAAACAATCAAATTTGGGGGGAGAAGGCTGGTATTTGTGGGAGAAAAGTTCCTATTTCAGGAGGAATCCTGGTATTTCTTGGCGAAGATGTGATCTATTTGGGAGAAATGTGGCATTTCTGGAAGAAACTGTCCTATTTTGGGGATCAAAGAGGTATTTGTGGGTGAAAAGGTCCTATTTCCGGGGGGAAAGCTGGTATTTCTTGGAGAAGATGTGCTATATTTGGGAGAAATGTGGCATTTCTGGAAGAAACTGTCCTCTTTTGGGGATAAAAGAGGTATTTGTGGGTGAAAAGGTCCTATTTGAAGGGGGAAAGCTGTTATTTCTTGGAGAAGATGTGATATATTTGGGAGAAATGTGGCATTTCTGGAAGAAACTGTCCTATTTTGGGGATAAAAGAGGTATTTGTGTTTGAAAAGGTCCAATTTGAAGGGGGAAACGTGGTATTTCTTGGAGAAGATGTGATCTATTTGGTAGAAATGTGGCCTTTCTGGAAGAAACTGTCCTATTTTTGGGATCAAAGAGGTATTTGTGGGTGAAAAGGTCCTATTGGAAGGGGGAAAGCTGGTATTTCTTGGAGAAGATGTGATCTATTTGGGAGAAATGTGGCCTTTCAGGAAGAAACTGTCCTCTTTTGGGGATAAAAGAGGTATTTGTGGGTGAAAAGGTCCTATTTGAAGGGGGAAACCTGGTATTTCTTGGAGAAGATGTGATCTATTTGGTAGAAATGTGGCCTTTCTGGAAGAAACTGTCCTATTTTGGGGATAGAACAGGTATTTGTGGGTGAAAAGGTCCTATTTGAAAAGGGAAACCTGGTATTTCTTGGAGAAGATGTGATCTATTTGGGAGAAATGTGGCATTTCTGGAAGAAACTGGCCAATTTGGGGGGAGAAGGCAGGTATTTGTAGGAGAAAATGTCCTATTTCTCGAGGAATCCTGGTATTTCTAGAAGAAGATGTGATATATTTGGGAGAAGTCCGGCATTTCTGGAAGAAACTGTCCTCTTTTGGGGATAAATGAGGTATTTGTGGGTGAAAAGGTCCTATTTGAAGGGGGAAAGCTGGTATTTCTTGGAGAAGATGTGATATATTTGGGAGAAGTCTGGCATTTCTGGAAGAAAATGTCCTCTTTTGGGGATAAAAGAGGTATTTGTGGGTGAAAAGGTCCTATTTGAAGGGGGAAACCTGGTATTTCTTGGAGAAGATGTGATATATTTGGGAGAAATCTGGCATTTCTGGAAGAAACTGTCCTATTTTGGGGATAAAAGAGGTATTTGTGGGTGAAAAGGTCCTATTTCCAGGGGGAAACGTGGTATTTCTTGGAGAAGATGTGATGTATTCGGGAGAAATGTGGCCTTTCTGGAAGAAACAGTCCTATTTTGGGGATAAGAGAGGTATTTGTGGGTGAAAAGGTCCTATTTGAAGGGGGAATCCTGGTATTTCGTGGAGAAGATGTGATATATTTGGGAGAAATCTGGCATTTCTGGAAGAAAACAATCAAATTTGGGGGGAGAAGGCTGGTATTTGTGGGAGAAAAGTTCCTATTTCAGGAGGAATCCTGGTATTTCTTGGCGAAGATGTGATCTATTTGGGAGAAATGTGGCATTTCTGGAAGAAACTGTCCTATTTTGGGGATCAAAGAGGTATTTGTGGGTGAAAAGGTCCTATTTCCGGGGGGAAAGCTGGTATTTCTTGGAGAAGATGTGCTATATTTGGGAGAAATGTGGCATTTCTGGAAGAAACTGTCCTCTTTTGGGGATAAAAGAGGTATTTGTGGGTGAAAAGGTCCTATTTGAAGGGGGAAAGCTGTTATTTCTTGGAGAAGATGTGATATATTTGGGAGAAATGTGGCATTTCTGGAAGAAACTGTCCTATTTTGGGGATAAAAGAGGTATTTGTGTTTGAAAAGGTCCTATTTGAAGGGGGAAACGTGGTATTTCTTGGAGAAGATGTGATCTATTTGGTAGAAATGTGGCCTTTCTGGAAGAAACTGTCCTATTTTTGGGATCAAAGAGGTATTTGTGGGTGAAAAGGTCCTATTGGAAGGGGGAAAGCTGGTATTTCTTGGAGAAGATGTGATCTATTTGGGAGAAATGTGGCCTTTCAGGAAGAAACTGTCCTCTTTTGGGGATAAAAGAGGTATTTGTGGGTGAAAAGGTCCTATTTGAAGGGGGAAACCTGGTATTTCTTGGAGAAGATGTGATCTATTTGGTAGAAATGTGGCCTTTCTGGAAGAAACTGTCCTATTTTGGGGATAGAACAGGTATTTGTGGGTGAAAAGGTCCTATTTGAAAAGGGAAACCTGGTATTTCTTGGAGAAGATGTGATCTATTTGGGAGAAATGTGGCATTTCTGGAAGAAACTGGCCAATTTGGGGGGAGAAGGCAGGTATTTGTAGGAGAAAATGTCCTATTTCTCGAGGAATCCTGGTATTTCTAGAAGAAGATGTGATATATTTGGGAGAAGTCTGGCATTTCTGGAAGAAACTGTCCTCTTTTGGGGATAAAAGAGGTATTTGTGGGTGAAAAGGTCCTATTTGAAGGGGGAAAGCTGGTATTTCTTGGAGAAGATGTGATCTATTTGGGAGAAATCTGGCATTTCTGGAAGAAACTGTCCTCTTTTGGGGATAAAAAAGGTATTTGTGGGTAAAAAGGTCCTATTTGAAGGGGGAAAGCTGGTATTTCTTGGCGAAGATGTGATATATTTGGGAGAAATGTAGCATTTCTGGAAGAAACTGTCCTATTTGGGGATCAAACGGGTATTTGTTGGTGAAAAGGTCCTATTTGAAGGGGGAAACCTGGTATTTCTTGGAGAAGATGTGATATATTTGGGAGAAATGTGGCATTTCTGGAAGAAAATTTCCCATTTGAGGGATAGAAGAGGTATTTGTGGGTGAAAAGGTCCTATTTGAAGGGGGAAACGTGGTATTTCTTGGAGAAGATGTGATATATTTGGGAGAAGTCTGGCATTTCTGGAAGAAACAGGCCAATTTGAGGGGGAGAAGGCAGGTATTTGTAGGAGAAAATGTCCTATTTCAGGAGAAATCCTGGTATTTCTTGAAGAAGATGTGATATATTTGGGAGAAGTCTGGCATTTCTGGAAGAAACTGTCCTCTTTTGGGGATAAAAGAGGTATTTGTGGGTGAAAAGGACCGATTTGAAGGGGGAAACGTGGTATTTCTTGGAGAAGATGTGCTATATTTGGAAGAAATGTGGCATTTCTGGAAGAAACTGTCCTATTTTGGGGATAAGAGAGGTATTTGTGCGTCAAAAGGTCCTATTTGAAGGGGGAAAATCTGGTATTTTTTGGAGAAGATGTGATATATTTGGGAGAAATGTGGTATTTCTGGAAGAAAATGTCCTATCTGGAGGGAGAAGGCTGGAATTCGTGGGTGAAAAGGTCGTATTTGAAGGGGGAAAAGAGGTATTTCTTGGAGAAGATGTGATATATTTGGGAGAAACGTGGCATTTCTGGAAGAAACTGTCCTATATAGGGGATCAAACAGGTATTTCTGGGTGTAAAGGTCCTATTTGAAGGGGGAAACCTGGTATTTCTTGGAGAAGATGTGATATATTTGGGGGAAATGTGGCATTTCTGGAAGAAACTGTCCAATTTGAGGGATAAAACAGGTATTTGTGGGTGAAAATGTCCTATTTGAAAGGGGAAACCTGGTATTTCTTGGAGAAGATGTGATCTATTTGGGAGAAATGTGGCATTTCTGCAGGAAACTGTCCTATTTTGGGGATAAAAGAGGTATTTGTGGGTGAAAAGGTCCTATTTGAAGGTGGAAACGTGGTATTTCTTGGAGAAGATGTGATATATTTGGGAGAAATGTGGCATTTCTGGAAGAAAATTTCCAATTTGAGGGATCAAACAGGTATTTGTGGGTGAAAAGGTCCTATTTCAAGGGGGAAACCTGGTATTTCTTGGAGAAGATGTGATATATTTGGGAGAAATTTGGCCTTTCTGGAAGAAAATGTCCAATTTTGGGGATTAAAGAGGTATTTGTGGGTGAAAAGGTCCTATTTCGAGGGGGAAACCTGGTATTTCTTGGAGAAGATGTGATCTATTTGGGAGAAATCAGGCATTTCTGGAAGAAACTGTCCTCTTTCGGGGATCAAAGAGGGATTTGTGGGTGAAAAGGTCCTATTTGAAGGGGGAAACGTGGTATTTCTTGGAGAAGATGTGATATATTTGGGAGAAATGAGGAATTTCTGGAAGAAACTGTCCTCTTTTGGGGATAAAAGAGGTATTTGAGGGAGGAAAGGTCTTATTTCCAGGGGGAAACCTGGTATTTCTTGGAGAAGATGTGATACAGTTTGGAGAAATGTGGCATTTCTGGAAGAAACTGTCCTCTTTTGGGGATAAAAGAGGTATTTGTGGGTGAAAAGGTCCTATTTGAAGCGGGAATCCTGGTATTTCTTGGAGAAGATGTGATCTATTTGGGAGAAATGTGGCATTTCTGGAAGAAACTGTCCTCTTTTGGGGATAAAAGAGGTATTTGTGGGTGAAAAGGTCCTATTTGAAGGGGGAAATTTGATATTTCTTGGAGAAGATGTGATATATTTGGGAGAAATGTGGCCTTTCTGGAAGAAACTGTCCAATTTGAGGGATAAAACAGGTATTTGTGGGTGAAAAGGTCCTATTTGAAGGGGGAAACGTGGTATGTCTTGGAGAAGATGTGATCTATTTGGGAGAAATGTGGCATTTCTGGAAGAAACTGTCCTATTTTGTGGATAAAAGAGGTATTTGTGTTTGAAAAGGTCCTATTTGAAGGGGGAATCCTGGTATTTCGTGGAGAAGATGTGATACATTTGGGTGAAATCTGGCATTTCTGGAAGAAAACAATCAAATTTGGGGGGAGAAGGCTGGTATTTGTGGGAGAAAAGTTCCTATTTCAGGAGGAATCCTGGTATTTCTTGGCGAAGATGTGATCTATTTGGGAGAAATGTTGCATTTCTGGAAGAAACTGTCCTATTTTGGGGATCAAAGAGGTATTTGTGGGTGAAAAGGTCCTATTTCCGGGGGAAAGCTGGTATTTCTTGGAGAAGATGTGCTATATTTGGGAGAAATGTGGCATTTCTGTAAGAAACTGTCCTATTTTGGGGATAAAAGAGGTATTTGTGGGTGAAAAGGTCGTATTTGAAGAAGGAAACCTGGTATTTCTTGGAGAAGATGTGATATATTTGGGAGAAATGTGGCCTTTCTGGAAGAAACTGTCCTATTTTGGGGATAAAAGAGGTATTTGTGGGTGAAAAGGTCCTATTTGAAGGGGGAAACCTGGTATTTCTTGGAGAAGATGTGATCTATTTGGTAGAAATGTGGCCTTTCTGGAAGAAACTGTCCTATTTTGGGGATCAAAGAGGTATTTGTGGGTGAAAAGGTCCTATTTCGGGGGGGAAACGTGGTATTTCTTGGAGAAGATGTGATCTATTTGGGAGAAATGTGGCATTTCGGGAAGAAACTGTCCTATTTTGGGGGGAGAAGGCAGGTATTTGTAGGAGAAAATGTCCTATTTCTCGAGGAATCCTGGTATTTCTTGTAGATGATGTGATTTATTTGGGAGAAGTCTGGCATTTCTGGAAGAAACTGTCCTCTTTTGGGGATAAAAGAGGTATTTGTGGGTGAAAATTTCCTATTTGAAGGGGGAACCCGGGTATTTCTTGGAGAAGATGTGATCTATTTGGGAGAAATCTGGCATTTCTGGAAGAAACTGTCCTCTTTTGGGGATAAAAAAGGTATTTGTGGGTAAAAAGGTCCTATTTGAAGGGGGAAACGTGGTATTTCTTGGAGAAGATGTGATATATTTGGGAGAAATGTAGCATTTCTGGAAGAACCTGTCCTATTTCTGGATCAAACGGGTATTTGTGGGTGAAAAGGTCCTATTTGAAAAGGTCCTATTTGAAGGGGGAAACCTGGTATTTCTTGGAGAAGATGTGATATATTTGGGAGAAATCTGGAATTTCTGGAAGAAAATTTCCCATTTGAGGGATAAAAGAGGTATTTGTGGGTGAAAAGGTCCTATTTCCTGGGGGAAACGTGGTATTTCTTGGAGAAGATGTGATATATTTGGGAGAAATGTGGCATTTCTGGAAGAAACTGGCCAATTTGAGGGGGAGAAGGCAGGTATTTGTAGGAGAAAATGTCCTATTTCAGGAGGAATCCTGGTATTTCTAGAAGAAGATGTGATATATTTGGGAGAAGTCTGGCATTTCTGGAAGAAACTGTCCTCTTTTGGGGATAAAAGAGGTATTTGTGGGTGAAAAGGTCCGATTTGAAGGGGGAAACGTGGTATTTCTTTAAGAAGATGTGCTATATTTGGAAGAAATGTGGCATTTCTGGAAGAAACTGTCCTCTTTTGGGGATAAAAGAGGTATTTGTGGGTGAAAAGGTCCTATTTCCAGGGGGAAACGTGGTATTTCTTGGAGAAGATGTGATGTATTCGGGAGAAATGTGGCCTTTCTGGAAGAAACAGTCCTATTTTGGGGATAAGAGAGGTATTTGTGCGTGAAAAGGTACTATTTGAAGGGGGAAAATCTGGTATTTTTTGGAGAAGATGTGATCTATTTGGGCGAAATGTGGTATTTCTGGAAGAAAATGTCCTATCTGGGGGGAGAAGGCTGGAATTCGTGGGTGAAAAGGTCGTATTTGAAGGCGGAAAAGTGGTATTTCTTGGAGAAGATGTGATATATTTGGGAGAAATGTGGCATTTCTGGAAGAAACTGTCCTATTTCGGGGATCAAACAGGTATTTCTGGGTGTAAAGGTCCTATTTGAAGGGGGAAACGTGGTATTTCTTGGAGAAGATGTGCTATATTTGGGAGAAATATGGCATTTCTGGAAGAAACTGTCCTCTTTTGGGGATAAAAGATGTATTTGTGGGAGAAAAGGTCCTATTTCCAGGGGGAAACGTGGTATTTCTTGGAGAAGATGTGATATATTTGGGAGAAATCTGGCATTTCTGGAAGAAACTGTCCTATTTTGGGTATAAAACATGTATTTGTGGGTGAAAAGGTCCTATTTCCAGGGGGAAACGTGGTATTTCTTGGAGAAGATGTGATCTATTTGGGAGAAATGTAGCATTTCTGGAAGAAACTGTCCTCTTTTGGGGATAAAAGAGGTATTTGTGGGAGAAAAGGTCCTATTTGAAGGGGGAAACCTGGTATTTCTTGGAGAAGATGTGCTATATTTGGGAGAAATGTGGCCTTTCTGGAAGAAACTGTCCTATTTTGGGGATAGAACAGGTATTTGTGGGTGAAAAGGTCCTATTTGAAAAGGGAAACCTGGTATTTCTTGGAGAAGATGTGATCTATTTGGGAGAAATGTGGCCTTTCTGGAAGAAACTGTCCTCTTTTGGGGATAAAAGAGGTATTTGTGTTTGAAAAGGTCCTATTTGAAGGGGGAATCCTGGTATTTCGTGGAGAAGATGTGATATATTTGGGAGAAATCTGGCATTTCTGGAAGAAAACAATCAAATTTGGGGGGAGAAGGCTGGTATTTGTGGCAGAAAAGTTCCTATTTCAGGAGGAATCCTGGTATTTCTTGGCGAAGATGTGATCTATTTGGGAGAAATGTGGCATTTCTGGAAGAAACTGTCCTATTTTGGGGATCAAAGAGGTATTTGTGGGTGAAAAGGTCCTATTTCCGGGGGGAAAGCTGGTATTTCTTGGAGAAGATGTGCTATATTTGGGAGAAATGTGGCATTTCTGGAAGAAACTGTCCACTTTTGGGGATAAAAGAGGTATTTGTGGGTGAAAAGGTCCTATTTGAAGGGGGAAAGCTGTTATTTCTTGGAGAAGATGTGATATATTTGGGAGAAATGTGGCATTTCTGGAAGAAACTGTCCTATTTTGGGGATAAAAGAGGTATTTGTGGGTGAAAAGGTCCTATTTGAAGGGGGAAACGTGGTATTTCTTGGAGAAGATGTGATCTATTTGGTAGAAATGTGGCCTTTCTGGAAGAAACTGTCCTATTTTTGGGATCAAAGAGGTATTTGTGGGTGAAAAGGTCCTATTGGAAGGGGGAAAGCTGGTATTTCTTGGAGAAGATGTGATCTATTTGGGAGAAATGTGGCCTTTCAGGAAGAAACTGTCCTCTTTTGGGGATAAAAGAGGTATTTGTGGGTGAAAAGGTCCTATTTGAAGGGGGAAACCTGGTATTTCTTGGAGAAGATGTGCTATATTTGGGAGAAATGTGGCCTTTCTGGAAGAAACTGTCCTATTTTGGGGATAGAACAGGTATTTGTGGGTGAAAAGGTCCTATTTGAAAAGGGAAACCTGGTATTTCTTGGAGAAGATGTGATCTATTTGGGAGAAATGTGGCGTTTCTGGAAGAAACTGGCCAATTTGGGGGGAGAAGGCAGGTATTTGTAGGAGGAAATGTCCTATTTCTCGAGGAATCCTGGTATTTCTTGTAGAAGATGTGATATATTTGGGAGAAGTCTGGCATTTCTGGAAGAAACTGTCCTCTTTTGGGGATAAAAGAGGTATTAGTTGGTGAAAAGGTCCTATTTGAAGGGGGAAAGCTGGTATTTCTTGGAGAAGATGTGATCTATTTGGGAGAAATCTGGCATTTCTGGAAGAAACTGTCCTCTTTTGGGGATAAAAAAGGTATTTGTGGGTAAAAAGGTCCTATTTGAAGGGGGAAAGCTGGTATTTCTTGGCGAAGATGTGATATATTTGGGAGAAATGTAGCATTTCTGGAAGAAACTGTCCTATTTGGGGATCAAACGGGTATTTGTTGGTGAAAAGGTCCTATTTGAAGGGGGAAACCTGGTATTTCTTGGAGAAGATGTGATATATTTGGGAGAAATGTGGCATTTCTGGAAGAAAATTTCCCATTTGAGGGATAGAAGAGGTATTTGTGGGTGAAAAGGTCCTATTTGAAGGGGGAAACGTGGTATTTCTTGGAGAAGATGTGATATATTTGGGAGAAGTCTGGCATTTCTGGAAGAAACAGGCCAATTTGAGGGGGAGAAGGCAGGTATTTGTAGGAGAAAATGTCCTATTTCAGGAGAAATCCTGGTATTTCTTGAAGAAGATGTGATATATTTGGGAGAAGTCTGGCATTTCTGGAAGAAACTGTCCTCTTTTGGGGATAAAAGAGGTATTTGTGGGTGAAAAGGACCGATTTGAAGGGGGAAACGTGGTATTTCTTGGAGAAGATGTGCTATATTTGGAAGAAATGTGGCATTTCTGGAAGAAACTGTCCTATTTTGGGGATAAGAGAGGTATTTGTGCGTGAAAAGGTCCTATTTGAAGGGGGAAAATCTGGTATTTTTTGGAGAAGATGTGATATATTTGGGAGAAATGTGGTATTTCTGGAAGAAAATGTCCTATCTGGAGGGAGAAGGCTGGAATTCGTGGGTGAAAAGGTCGTATTTGAAGGGGGAAAAGAGGTATTTCTTGTAGAAGATGTGATATATTTGGGAGAAACGTGGCATTTCTGGAAGAAACTGTCCTATATCGGGGATCAAACAGGTATTTCTGGGTGTAAAGGTCCTATTTGAAGGGGGAAACCTGGTATTTCTTGGAGAAGATGTGGTATATTTTGGAGAAATGTGGCATTTCTGGAAGAAACTGTCCAATTTGAGGGATAAAACAGGTATTTGTGGGTGAAAATGTCCTATTTGAAAGGGGAAACCTGGTATTTCTTGGAGGAGATGTGATCTATTTGGGAGAAATGTGGCATTTCTGCAGGAAACTGTCCTATTTTGGGGATAAAAGAGGTATTTGTGGGTGTAAAGGTCCTATTTGAAGGTGGAAACGTGGTATTTCTTGGAGAAGATGTGATCTATTTGGGAGAAATGTGGCATTTCTGGAAGAAAATTTCCAATTTGAGGGATCAAACAGGTATTTGTGGGTGAAAAGGTCCTATTTCAAGGGGGAAACCTGGTATTTCTTGGAGAAGATGTGATATATTTGGGAGAAATTTGGCCTTTCTGGAAGAAAATGTCCAATTTTGGGGATTAAAGAGGTATTTGTGGGTGAAAAGGTCCTATTTCGAGGGGGAAACCTGGTATTTCTTGGAGAAGATGTGATATATTTGGGAGAAATCAGGCATTTCTGGAAGAAACTGTCCTCTTTCGGGGATCAAAGAGGGATTTGTGGGTGAAAAGGTCCTATTTGAAGGGGGAAACGTGGTATTTCTTGGAGAAGATGTGATATATTTGGGAGAAATGAGGAATTTCTGGAAGAAACTGTCCTCTTTTGGGGATAAAAGAGGTATTTGAGGGAGAAAAGGTCTTATTTCCAGGGGGAAACCTGGTATTTCTTGGAGAAGATGTGATACAGTTTGGAGAAATGTGGCATTTCTGGAAGAAACTGTCCTCTTTTGGGGATAAAAGAGGTATTTGTGGGTGAAAAGGTCCTATTTGAAGCGGGAATCCTGGTATTTCTTGGAGAAGATGTGATCTATTTGGGAGAAATGTGGCATTTCTGGAAGAAACTGTCCTATTTTGGGGATAAAAGAGGTATTTGTGGGTGAAAAGGTCCTATTTGAAGGGGGATATTTGATATTTCTTGGAGAAGATGTGATATATTTGGGAGAAATGTGGCCTTTCTGGAAGAAACTGTCCAATTTGAGGGATAGAACAGGTATTTGTGGGTGAAAAGGTCCTATTTGAAGGGGGAAACGTGGTATGTCTTGGAGAAGATGTGATATATTTGGTAGAAATGTGGCATTTCTGGAAGAAACTGTCCTATTTTGTGGATAAAAGAGGAATTTGTGTTTGAAAAGGTCCTATTTGAAGGGGGAATCCTGGTATTTCGTGGAGAAGATGTGATACATTTGGGTGAAATCTGGCATTTCTGGAAGAAAACAATCAAATTTGGGGGGAGAAGGCTGGTATTTGTGGGAGAAAAGTTCCTATTTCAGGAGGAATCCTGGTATTTCTTGGCGAAGATGTGATCTATTTGGGAGAAATGTTGCATTTCTGGAAGAAACTGTCCTATTTTGGGGATCAAAGAGGTATTTGTGGGTGAAAAGGTCCTATTTCCGGGGGAAAGCTGGTATTTCTTGGAGAAGATGTGCTATATTTGGGAGAAATGTGGCATTTCTGTAAGAAACTGTCCTATTTTGGGGATAAAAGAGGTATTTGTGGGTGAAAAGGTCCTATTTGAAGGGGGAAACCTGGTATTTCTTGGAGAAGATGTGATATATTTGGGAGAAATGTGGCCTTTCTGGAAGAAACTGTCCTATTTTGGGGATAAAAGAGGTATTTGTGGGTGAAAAGGTCCTATTTGAAGGGGGAAACCTGCTATTTCTTGGAGAAGATGTGATCTATTTGGTAGAAATGTGGCCTTTCTGGAAGAAACTGTCCTATTTTGGGGATCAAAGAGGTATTTGTGGGTGAAAAGGTCCTATTTCGGGGGGGAAACGTGGTATTTCTTGGAGAAGATGTGATATATTTGGGAGAAATGTGGCATTTCTGGAAGAAACTGTCCTATTTTGGGGGGAGAAGGCAGGTATTTGTAGGAGAAAATGTCCTATTTCTCGAGGAATCCTGGTATTTCTTGTAGAAGATGTGATTTATTTGGGAGAAGTCTGGCATTTCTGGAAGAAACTGTCCTCTTTTGGGGATAAAAGAGGTATTTGTGGGTGAAAAGGTCCTATTTGAAGGGGGAACCCGGGTATTTCTTGGAGAAGATGTGATCTATTTGGGAGAAATCTGGCATTTCTGGAAGAAACTGTCCTCTTTTGGGGATAAAAAAGGTATTTGTGGGTAAAAAGGTCCTATTTGAAGGGGGAAACGTGGTATTTCTTGGAGAAGATGTGATATATTTGGGAGAAATGTAGCATTTCTGGAAGAACCTGTCCTATTTCTGGATCAAACGGGTATTTGTGGGTGAAAAGGTCCTATTTGAAAAGGTCCTATTTGAAGGGGGAAACCTGGTATTTCTTGAAGAAGATGTGATATATTTGGGAGAAATCTGGAATTTCTGGAAGAAAATTTCCCATTTGAGGGATAAAAGAGGTATTTGTGGGTGAAAAGGTCCTATTTCCTGGGGGAAACGTGGTATTTCTTGGAGAAGATGTGATATATTTGGGAGAAATGTGGCATTTCTGGAAGAAACTGGCCAATTTGAGGGGGAGAAGGCAGGTATTTGTAGGAGAAAATGTCCTATTTCAGGAGGAATCCTGGTATTTCTAGAAGAAGATGTGATATATTTGGGAGAAGTCTGGCATTTCTGGAAGAAACTGTCCTCTTTTGGGGATAAAAGAGGTATTTGTGGGTGAAAAGGTCCGATTTGAAGGGGGAAACGTGGTATTTCTTTGAGAAGATGTGCTATATTTGGAAGAAATGTGGCATTTCTGGAAGAAACTGTCCTATTTTGGGGATAAAAGAGGTATTTGTGGGTGAAAAGGTCCTATTTGAAGGGGGAAAGCTGGTATTTCTTGGAGAAGATGTGATATATTTGGGAGAAGTCTGGCATTTCTGGAAGAAAATGTCCTCTTTTGGGGATAAAAGAGGTATTTGTGGGTGAAAAGGTCCTATTTGAAGGGGGAAACCTGGTATTTCTTGGAGAAGATGTGATCTATTTGGGAGAAATGTGGCATTTCTGGAAGAAACTGTCCTATTTTGGGGATAAAAGAGGTATTTGTGGGTGAAAAGGTCCTATTTCCAGGGGGAAACGTGGTATTTCTTGGAGAAGATGTGATGTATTTGGGAGAAATGTGGCCTTTCTGGAAGAAACTGTCCTCTTTTGGGGATCAAAGAGGTATTTGTGGGTGAAAAGGTCCTATTTGAAGGGGGAACCCTGTTATTTCTTGGAGAAGATGTGATCTATTTGGGAGAAATGTGGCATGTATGGAAGAAAGTGTCCTCTTTTGGGGATAAAAGAGGTATTTGTGTTTGAAAAGGTCCTATTTGGAGGGGGAAACCTGGTATTTCTTGGAGAAGATGTGCCATATTTGGGAGAAATGTGGCATTTTTGGAAGATACTGTTCTATTTTGGGGATAAAAGAGGTATTAGTGGGTGAAAAGGTCCTATTTGAAGGGTGAAACATGGTATTTCTTGGAGAAGATGTGCTATATTTGGGAGAAATGTGGCATTTCTGGAAGGAACTGTCCTATTTTGGGGATAAAAGAGGTATTTGTGCGTGAAAAGGTCCTATTTGAAGGGGGAATCCCGGTATTTCTTGGAGAAGATGTGCTATATTTGGGAGAAATGTGGCATTTCAGGAAGAAAAAGTCCTATTTTGGGGATAAGAGAGGTATTTGTGGGTGAAAAGTTCCTATTTGAAGGGGGAAACGTGGTATTTCTTGGAGAAGATGCGATATATTTGGGGGAAATGTGGCCTTTCTGGATGAAAATGTCCAATTTTGGGGATTAAAGAGGTAATTGTGGCTGAAAAGGTCCTATTTCGGGGGGGAATGCTGGTATTTCTTGGAGAAGATGTGATATATTTGGTAGAAATGTGGCATTTCTGGAAGAAACTGTCCTCTTTTGGGGATAAAACAGGTATTTGTGGGTGAAAATTTCCTATTTGAAGGGGGATACCTGGTATTTCTTGGAGAAGATGTGATATATTTGGGAGAAATCTGGCATTTCTGGAAGAAACTGTCCTCTTTTGGGGATAAAAGAGGTATTTGTGGGAGAAAAGGTCCTATTTGAAGGGGGAAACGTGGTATTTCTTGGAGAAGATGTGATCTATTTGGGAGAAATGTGGCATTTTTGGAAGATACTGTTCTATTTTGGGGATAAAAGAGGTATTAGTGGGTGAAAAGGTCCTATTTGAAGGGGGAAACGTGGTATTTCTTGGAGAAGATGTGATCTATTTGGGAGAAATGTGGCATTTCTGGAAGAAACTGTCCTATTTTGGGAATAAAAGAGGTATTTGTGGGTGAAAAGGTCCTATTTGAAGGGGGAAACGTGGTATTTCTTGGAGAAGATGTGATATATTTGGGAGAAATGTGGCATTTCTGGAAGAAACTGTCCTATTTGGGGGGAGATGGCAGGCATTTGTAGGAGAAAATGTCCTATTTCAGGAGGAATCCTGGTATTTCTTGAAGAAGATGTGATATATTTGGGAGAAGTCTGGCATTTCTGGAAGAAACGGTCCTCTTTTGGGGATAAAACAGGTATTTGTGGGTGAAAAGGTCCGATTTGAAGGGGGAAAGCTGGTATTTCTTGGAGAAGATGTGATCTATTTGGGAGAAATGTGGCATGTCTGGAAGAAACTGTCCTATTTTGGGGATCAAACAGGTATTTGTGGGTGAAAAGGTCCTATTTGAAGGGGGAAACGTGGTATTTCTTGGAGAAGATGTGATATATTTGGGAGAAATCTGGCATTTCTGGAAGAAACTGTCCTGTTTTGGGGATCAAACAGGTATTAGTTGGTGAAAAGGTCCTATTTGAAGGGGGAAACGTGGTATTTCTTGGAGAAGATGTGATATTTTTGGGCGAAATGTGGCATGTCTGGAAGAAACTGTCCTCTTTTGGGGATAAGACAGGTATTTGTGGGTGAAAAGGTCCTATTTGAAGGGGGAAATTTGGTATTTCTTGGAGAAGATGTGATCTATTTGGGAGAAATGTGGCATTTCTGGAAGAAACTGTACAATTTGAGGGATAAAACAGGTATTTGTGGGTGAAAAGGTCCTATTTGAAAGGGGAAACGTGGTATTTCTTGGAGAAGATGTGATATATTTGGGAGAAATGTGGCATTTCTGGAAGAAACTGTCCTATTTTGGGAATAAATGAGGTATTTGTGGGTGAAAAGGTCCCATTTCGAGGTGGAACCCTGGTATTTCTTGGAGAAGATGTGATCTATTTGGGAGAAATGTGGCATTTCTGGAAGAAACAGTCCTATTTTGGGGATAAGAGAGGTATTTGTGCGTGAAAAGGTCCTATTTGAAGGGGGAAAATCTGGTATTTTTTGGAGAAGATGTGATATATTTGGGAGAAATGTGGTATTTCTGGAAGAAAATGTCCTATCTGGGGGGAGAAGGCTGGAATTCGTGGGTGAAAAGGGCGTATTTGAAGGGGGAAAAGTGGTATTTCTTGGAGAAGATGTGATATATTTGGGAGAAATGTGGCATTTCTGGAAGAAACTGTCCTATTTCGGGGATAAAACAGGTATTTGTGGGTGAAAAGGTCCTATTTGAAGGGGGAAAGCTGGTATTTCTTGGAGAAGATGTGATATATTTGGTAGAAATGTGGCATTTCTGGAAGAAACTGTCCTATTTTGGGGATAAAAGAGGTATTTGTGGGAGAAAAGGTCCTATTTGAAGGGGGAATCCTGGTATTTCGTGGAGAAGATGTGATATATTTGGGAGAAATCAGGCATTTCTGGAAGAAAACAATCAAATTTGGGGGGAGAAGGCTGGTATTTGTGGGAGAAAAGTTCCTATTTCAGGAGGAATCCTGGTATTTCTTGGCGAAGATGTGATCTATTTGGGAGAAATGTGGCATTTCTGGAAGAAACTGTCCTATTTTGGGGATCAAAGAGGTATTTGTGGGTGAAAAGGTCCTATTTCGGGGGGGAAACCTGGTATTTCTTGGAGAAGATGTGTTATATTTGGGAGAAATGTGGCATTTCTGGAAGAAACTGTCCTATTTTGGGGATAAAAGAGGTATTTGTGGGAGAAAAGGTCCTATTTCCAGGGGGAAACCTGGTATTTCTTGGAGAAGATGTGATATATTTGGGAGAAATGTGGCATTTCTGGAAGAAACTGTCCTATTTTGGGAATAAATGAGGTATTTGTGGGAGAAAAGGTCCTATTTCGTGGGGGAATCCTGGTATTTCTTGGAGAAATGTGCTATATTTGGGAGAAATGTGGCATTTCTGGAAGATACTGTCCTATTTTGGGGATAAAAGAGGTATTAGTGGGTGAAAAGGTCCTATTTGAAGGGGGAAACATGGTATTTCTTGGAGAAGATGTGCTATATTTGGGAGAAATGTGGCATTTCTGGAAGGAACTGTCCTATTTTGGGGATAAAAGAGGTATTTGTGGGTGAAAAGGTCCTATTTGAAGGGAGAATCCCGGTATTTCTTGGAGAAGATGTGCTATATTTGGGAGAAATGTGGCATTTCTGGAAGAATATGTCCTATTTTGGGGATAAGAGAGGTATTTGTGCGTGAAAAGGTCCTATTTGAAGGGGGAAATCTGGTATTTCTTGGAGAAGATGTGATATATTTGGGAGAAATGTGGTATTTCTGGAAGAAAATGTCCTATCTGGAGGGAGAAGGCTGGAATTTGTGGGTGAAAAGGTCGTATTTCCAGGGGGAAAAGTGGTATTTCTTGGAGAAGATGTGCTATATTTGGGAGAAATGTGGCATTTCTGGAAGAAAGTGTCCTATTTTGGGGATCAAAGAGGTATTTGTGGGTGAAAAGGTCCTATTTGAAGGGGGAAACCTGGTATTTCTTGGAGAAGATATGATATATTTGGGAGAAATCTGGCATTTCTGCAGGAAACTGTCCTATTTTGGGGATAAAACAGATATTTGTGGGAGAAAATGTCCTATTTCAAAGGGGAAGCCTGGTATTTCTTGGAGAGGATGTGCTATATTTGGGAGAAATATGGCATGTCTGGAAGAAACTGTCCTATTTTGGGGATAAAAGAGGTATTTGTGGGTGAAAAGGTCCTATTTGAAGGGGGAAACCTGGTATTTCTTGGAGGAGATGTGATATGTTTGGGAGAAATTGGCCTTTCTGGAAGAAACTGTCCTATTTTCGGGATCAAACAGGTATTTGTGGGTGAAAAGGTCCTATTTGAAGGGGGAAACGTGGTATTTCTTGGAGAAGATGTGATATATTTGGGGGAAATGTGGCCTTTCTGGATGAAAATGTCCAATTTTGGGGATTAAAGAGGTATTTGTGGGTGAAAAGGTCCTATTTCGGGGGGGAATGCTGGTATTTCTTGGAGAAGATGTGATATATTTGGGAGAAACGTGGCATTTCTGGAAGAAACTGTCCTATATCGGGGATCAAACAGGTATTTCTGGGTGTAAAGGTCCTATTTGAAGGGGGAAACCTGGTATTTCTTGGAGAAGATGTGATATATTTGGGAGAAATGTGGCATTTCTGGAAGAAACTGTCCAATTTGAGGGATAAAACAGGTATTTGTGGGTGAAAATGTTCCATTTGAAAGGGGAAACCTGGTATTTCTTGGAGAAGATGTGATCTATTTGGGAGAAATGTGGCATTTCTGCAGGAAACTGTCCTATTTTGGGGATAAAAGAGGTATTTGTGGGTGAAAAGGTCCTATTTGAAGGGGGAAAAATGGTATTTCTTGGAGAAGATGTGATATATTTGGGAGAAATGTGGCATTTCTGGAAGAAAATTTCCAATTTGAGGGATCAAACAGGTATTAGTTGGTGAAAAGGTCCTATTTGAAGGGGGAAACCTGGTATTTCTTGGAGAAGATGTGATATATTTGGGGGAAATTTGGCCTTTCTGGAAGAAAATGTCCAATTTTGGGGATTAAAGAGGTATTTGTGGGTGAAAAGGTCCTATTTGAAGGGGGAAACGTGGTATTTCTTGGAGAAGATGTGATATATTTGGGAGAAATGAGGAATTTCTGGAAGAAACTGTCCTCTTTTGGGGATCAAAGAGGTATTTGAGGGAGAAAAGGTCTTATTTCCAGGGGGAAACCTGGTATTTCTTGGAGAAGATGTGATACAGTTTGGAGAAATGTGGCATTTCTGGAAGAAACTGTCCTCTTTTGAGGATGAAGCAGGTATTTGTGATTGAAAAGGTCCTATTTGAAGGGGGAATCCTGGTATTTCTTGGAGAAGATGTGATCTATTTGGGAGAAATGTGGCATTTCTGGAAGAAACTGTCCTCTTTTGGGGATAAAAGAGGTATTTGTGGGTGAAAAGGTCGTATTTGAAGGGGGAAATTTGGTATTTCTTGGAGAAGATGTGATATATTTGGGAGAAATGTGGCCTTTCTGGAAGAAACTGTCCAATTTGAGGGATAAAACAGGTATTTGTGGGTGAAAAGGTCCTATTTGAAGGGGGAAACGTGGTATTTCTTGGAGAAGATGTGATATATTTGGGAGAAATGTGGCATTTCTGGAAGAAACTGTCCTATTTTGTGGATAAAAGAGGTATTTGTGTTTGAAAAGGTCCTATTTGAAGGGGGAATCCTGGTATTTCGTGGAGAAGATGTGATACATTTGGGTGAAATCTGGCATTTCTGGAAGAAAACAATCAAATTTGGGGGGAGAAGGCTGGTATTTGTGGGAGAAAAGTTCCTATTTCAGGAGGAATCCTGGTATTTCTTGGCGAAGATGTGATCTATTTGGGAGAAATGTTGCATTTCTGGAAGAAACTGTCCTATTTTGGGGATCAAAGAGGTATTTGTGGGTGAAAAGGTCCTATTTCCGGGGGGAAAGCTGGTATTTCTTGGAGAAGATGTGATCTATTTGGGAGAAATGTGGCATTTCTGGTAGATACTGTACTATTTTGGGGATAAAAGAGGTATTTGTGGGTGAAAAGGTCCTATTTGAAGGGGGAAAGCTGGTATTTCTTGGAGAAGATGTGATATATTTGGGAGAAATGTGGCCTTTCTGGAAGAAACTGTCCTATTTTGGGGATAAAAGAGGTATTTGTGGGTGAAAAGGTCCTATTTGAAGGGGGAAACCTGCTATTTCTTGGAGAAGATGTGATCTATTTGGTAGAAATGTGGCCTTTCTGGAAGAAACTGTCCTATTTTGGGGATCAAAGAGGTATTTGTGGGTGAAAAGGTCCTATTTCGGGGGGGAAACGTGGTATTTCTTGGAGAAGATGTGATATATTTGGGAGAAATGTGGCATTTCTGGAAGAAACTGTCCTATTTTGGGGGGAGAAGGCAGGTATTTGTAGGAGAAAATGTCCTATTTCTGGAGCAATCCTGGTATTTCTTGTAGAAGATGTGATTTATTTGGGAGAAGTCTGGCATTTCTGGAAGAAACTGTCCTCTTTTGGGGATAAAAGAGGTATTTGTGGGTGAAAAGGTCCTATTTGAAGGGGGAACCCGGGTATTTCTTGGAGAAGATGTGATCTATTTGGGAGAAATCTGGCATTTCTGGAAGAAACTGTCCTCTTTTGGGGATAAAAAAGGTATTTGTGGGTAAAAAGGTCCTATTTGAAGGGGGAAAGCTGGTATTTCTTGGCGAAGATGTGATATATTTGGGAGAAATGTAGCATTTCTGGAAGAAACTGTCCTATTTGGGGATCAAACGGGTATTTGTGGGTGAAAAGGTCCTATTTGAAAAGGTCCTATTTGAAAGGGGAAACCTGGTATTTCTTGAAGAAGATGTGATATATTTGGGAGAAATCTGGAATTTCTGGAAGAAAATTTCCCATTTGAGGGATAAAAGAGGTATTTGTGGGTGAAAAGGTCCTATTTCCTGGGGGAAACGTGGTATTTCTTGGAGAAGATGTGATATATTTGGGAGAAATGTGGCATTTCTGGAAGAAACTGGCCAATTTGAGGGGGAGAAGGCAGGTATTTGTAGGAGAAAATGTCCTATTTCAGGAGGAATCCTGGTATTTCTAGAAGAAGATGTGATATATTTGGGAGAAGTCTGGCATTTCTGGAAGAAACTGTCCTATTTTGGGGATAAAAGAGGTATTTGTGGGTGAAAAGGTCCTATTTGAAGGGGGAATCCTGGTATTTCTTGGAGAAGATGTGCTATATTTGGGAGAAATGTGGCATTTTTGGAAGATACTGTTCTATTTTGGGGATAAAAGAGGTATTAGTGGGTGAAAAGGTCCTATTTGAAGGGTGAAACATGGTATTTCTTGGAGAAGATGTGCTATATTTGGGAGAAATGTGGCCTTTCTGGAAGGAACTGTCCTATTTTGGGGATAAAAGAGGTATTTGTGCGTGAAAAGGTCCTATTTGAAGGGGGAATCCCGGTATTTCTTGGAGAAGATGTGCTATATTTGGGAGAAATGTGGCATTTCAGGAAGAAAAAGTCCTATTTTGGGGATAAGAGAGGTATTTGTGGGTGAAAAGGTCCTATTTGAAGGGGGAAACGTGGTATTTCTTGGAGAAGATGCGATATATTTGGGGGAAATGTGGCCTTTCTGGATGAAAATGTCCAATTTTGGGGATTAAAGAGGTATTTGTGGCTGAAAAGGTCGTATTTCAGGGGGGAATGCTGGTATTTCTTGGAGAAGATGTGATCTATTTGGTAGAAATGTGGCATTTCTGGAAGAAACTGTCCTCTTTTGGGGATAAAACAGGTATTTGTGGGTGAAAATTTCCTATTTGAAGGGGGATACCTGGTATTTCTTGGAGAAGATGTGATATATTGGGGAGAAATCTGGCATTTCTGGAAGAAACTGTCCTCTTTTGGGGATAAAAGAGGTATTTGTGGGAGAAAAGGTCCTATTTGAAGGGGGAAACGTGGTATTTCTCGGAGAAGATGTGATCTATTTGGGATAAATGTGGCATTTTTGGAAGATACTGTTCTATTTTGGGGATAAAAGAGGTATTAGTGGGTGAAAAGGTCCTATTTGAAGGGGGAAACGTGGTATTTCTTGGAGAAGATGTGATCTATTTGGGAGAAATGTGGCATTTCTGGAAGAAACTGTCCTATTTTGGGAATAAAAGAGGTATTTGTGGGTGAAAAGGTCCTATTTGAAGGGGGAAACGTGGTATTTCTTGGAGAAGATGTGATATATTTGGGAGAAATGTGGCATTTCTGGAAGAAACTGTCCTATTTGGGGGGAGATGGCAGGCATTTGTAGGAGAAAATGTCCTATTTCAGGAGGAATCCTGGTATTTCTTGAAGAAGATGTGATATATTTGGGAGAAGTCTGGCATTTCTGGAAGAAACGGTCCTCTTTTGGGGATAAAACAGGTATTTGTGGGTGAAAAGGTCCGATTTGAATGGGGAAAGCTGGTATTTCTTGGAGAAGATGTGATCTATTTGGGAGAAATGTGGCATGTCTGGAAGAAACTGTCCTATTTTGGGGATCAAACAGGTATTTGTGGGTGAAAAGGTCCTATTTGAAGGGGGAAATGTGGTATTTCTTGGAGAAGATGTGATATATTTGGGAGAAATCTGGCATTTCTGGAAGAAACTGACCTGTTTTGGGGATCAAACAGGTATTAGTTGGTGAAAAGGTCCTATTTGAAGGGGGAAACGTGGTATTTCTTGGAGAAGATGTGATATTTTTGGGCGAAATGTGGCATGTCTGGAAGAAACTGTCCTCTTTTGGGGATAAGACAGGTATTTGTGGGTGAAAAGGTCCTATTTGCAGGGGGAAATTTGGTATTTCTTGGAGAAGATGTGCTATATTTGGGAGAAATGTGGCATTTCTGGAAGAAACTGTACAATTTGAGGGATAAAACAGGTATTTGTGGGTGAAAAGGTCCTATTTGAAAGGGGAAACGTGGTATTTCTTGGAGAAGATGTGATATATTTGGGAGAAATGTGGCATTTCTGGAAGAAACTGTCCTATTTTGGGAATAAATGAGGTATTTGTGGGTGAAAAGGTCCCATTTCGAGGTGGAACCCTGGTATTTCTTGGAGAAGACGTGATCTATTTGGGAGAAATGTGGCATTTCTGGAAGAAACAGTCCTATTTTGGGGATAAGAGAGGTATTTGTGCGTGAAAAGGTCCTATTTGAATGGGGAAAATCTGGTATTTTTTGGAGAAGATGTGATATATTTGGGAGAAATGTGGTATTTCTGGAAGAAAATGTCCTATCTGGGGGGAGAAGGCTGGAATTCGTGTGTGAAAATGGCGTATTTGAAGGGGGAAAAGTGGTATTTCTTGGAGAAGATGTGATATATTTGGGAGAAATGTGGCATTTCTGGAAGAAACTGTCCTATTTCGGGGATCAAACAGGTATTTCTGGGTGTAAAGGTCCTATTTGAAGGGGGAAACCTGGTATTTCTTGGAGAAGATGTGATATATTTGGGAGAAATGTGGCATTTCTGGAAGAAACTGTCCTCTTTTGGGGATAAAAGAGGTATTTGTGGGTGAAAATGTCCTATTTCAAAGGGGAAACCTGGTATTTCTTGGAGAAGATGTGATCTATTTTGGAGAAATGTGGCATTTCTTCAGGAAACTGTCCTATTTTGGGGATCAAAGAGGTATTTGTGGGTGAAAAGGTCCTATTTGAAGGGGGAAAGCTGGTATTTCTTGGAGAAGATGTGATCTATTTGGGAGAAATGTGGCATTTCTGTAAGAAACTGTCCTATTTTGGGGATAAAAGAGGTATTTGTGGGAGAAAAGGTCCTATTTGAAGGGGGAATCCTGGTATTTCGTGGAGAAGATGTGATATATTTGGGAGAAATCAGGCATTTCTGGAAGAAAACAATCAAATTTGGGGGGAGAAGGCTGGTATTTGTGGGAGAAAAGTTCCTATTTCAGGAGGAATCCTGGTATTTCTTGGCGAAGATGTGATCTATTTGGGAGAAATGTGGCATTTCTGGAAGAAACTGTCCTATTTTGGGGATCAAAGAGGTATTTGTGGGTGAAAAGGTCCTATTTGAAGGGGGAAAGCTGGTATTTCTTGGAGAAGATGTGCTATATTTGGGAGAAATGTGGCATTTCTGGAAGAAACTGTCCTATTTTGGGGATAAAAGAGGTATTTGTGGGTGAAAAGGTCCTATATGAAGAGGGAAAGCTGGTATTTCTTGGAGAAGATGTGATATATTTGGGAGAAGTCTGGCATTTCTGGAAGAAACTGTCCTCTTTTGGGGATAAAAGAGGTATTTGTGGGTGAAAAGGTCCTATTTGAAGGGGGAAACGTGGTATTTCTTGGAGAAGATGTGCTATATTTGGGCGAAATGTGTCATGTCTGGAAGAAACTGTCCTATTTTGGGGATAAAAGAGGTATTTGTGGGTGAAAAGGTCCTATTTCCAGGGGGAAACGTGGTATTTCTTGGAGAAGATGTGATATATTTGGGAGAAATGTGGCATTTCTGGAAGAAACTGTCCTCTTTTGGGGATAAAAGAGGTATTTGTGGGTGAAAAGGTCCTATTGGAAGGGGGAAACCTGGTATTTCTTGGAGAAGATGTGCTATATTTGGGAGAAATGTGGCATTTCTGGAAGAAACTGTCCTCTTTTGGGGATAAAAGAGGTATTTGTGGGTGAAAAGGTCCTATTTGAAGGGGGAATCCTGGTATTTCTTGGAGAAGATGTGCTATATTTGGGAGAAATGTGGCATTTTTGGAAGATACTGTTCTATTTTGGGGATAAAAGAGGTATTTGTGGGAGAAAAGGTCCTATTTGAAGGGGGAAACGTGGTATTTCTTGGAGAAGATGTGATCTATTTGGGAGAAATGTGGCATTTCTGGAAGAAACTGTTCTATTTTGGGGATAAAAGAGGTATTAGTGGGTGAAAAGGTCCTATTTGAAGGGGGAAACGTGGTATTTCTTGGAGAAGATGTGATCTATTTGGGAGAAATGTGGCATTTCTGGAAGAAACTGTCCTATTTTGGGAATAAAAGAGGTATTTGTGGGTGAAAAGGTCCTATTTGAAGGGGGAAACCTGGTATTTCTTGGAGAAGATGTGATATATTTGGGAGAAATGTGGCATTTCTGGAGGAAACTGTCCTATTTGGGGGGAGATGGCAGGCATTTGTAGGAGAAAATGTCCTATTTCAGGAGGAATCCTGGTATTTCTTGAAGAAGATGTGATATATTTGGGAGAAGTCTGGCATTTCTGGAA
The DNA here is from genome assembly GCA_030408155.1 of Lophura swinhoii. NCBI lineage: Eukaryota > Metazoa > Chordata > Aves > Galliformes > Phasianidae > Lophura > Lophura swinhoii. The sequence continues at coordinate 13,817,497 of JASCYN010000149.1, read as the reverse complement.
GAAACGGTCCTCTTTTGGGGATAAAACAGGTATTTGTGGGTGAAAAGGTCCGATTTGAAGGGGGAAACCTGGTATTTCTTGGAGAAGATGTGATCTATTTGGGAGAAATGTGGCATGTCTGGAAGAAACTGTCCTATTTTGGGGATCAAACAGGTATTTGTGGGTGAAAAGGTCCTATTTGAAGGGGGAAACGTGGTATTTCTTGGAGAAGATGTGATATATTTGGGAGAAATCTGGCATTTCTGGAAGAAACTGACCTGTTTTGGGGATCAAACAGGTATTAGTTGGTGAAAAGGTCCTATTTGAAGGGGGAAACGTGGTATTTCTTGGAGAAGATGTGATATATTTGGGAGAAATGTGGCATGTCTGGAAGAAACTGTCCTCTTTTGGGGATAAGACAGGTATTTGTGGGTGAAAAGGTCCTATTTGCAGGGGGAAATTTGGTATTTCTTGGAGAAGATGTGCTATATTTGGGAGAAATGTGGCCTTTCTGGAAGAAACTGTCCTATTTTGGGGATAAAAGAGGTATTTGTGGGTGAAAAGGTCCTATTTGAAGGGGGAAACCTTTTATTTCTTGGAGAAGATGTGATCTATTTGGGAGAAATGTGGCATTTCTGGAAGAAACTGTCCTATTTTGGGGATAAAAGAGGTATTTGTGCGTGAAAAGGTCCTATTTGAAGGGGGAAACGTGGTATTTCTTGGAGAAGATGTGATCTATTTGGTAGAAATGTGGCCTTTCTGGAAGAAACTGTCCTATTTTGGGGATCAAAGAGGTATTTGTGGGTGAAAAGGTCCTATTTGAAGGGGGAAACCTGGTATTTCTTGGAGAAGATGTGATCTATTTGGGAGAAATGTGGCATTTCTGGAAGAAACTGTCCTATTTTGGGGATAAAAGAGGTATTTGTGGGTGAAAAGGTCCTATTTCCAGGGGGAACCCTGGTATTTCTTGGAGAAGATGTGATATATTTGGGAGAAATGTGGCATTTCTGGAAGAAAGTGTCCTCTTTTGGGGATAAAAGAGGTATTTGTGGGTGAAAAGGTCCTATTTGAAGGGGGAAACCTGGTATTTCTTGGCGAAGATGTGATCTATTTGGGAGAAATGTGGCATTTCTGGAAGAAACTGTCGTATTTTGGGAATAAATGAGGTATTTGTGGGAGAAAAGGTCCTATTTCCTGGGGGAATCCTGGTATTTCTTGGAGAAATGTGCTATATTTGGGAGAAATGTGGCATTTCTGGAAGATACTGTCCTATTTTGGGGATAAAAGAGGTATTAGTGGGTGAAAAGGTCCTATTTGAAGGGGGAAACATGGTATTTCTTGGAGAAGATGTGCTATATTTGGGAGAAATGTGGCATTTCTGGAAGGAACTGTCCTATTTTTGGGATAAAAGAGGTATTTGTGGGTGAAAAGGTCCTATTTGAAGGGAGAATCCCGGTATTTCTTGGAGAAGATGTGCTATATTTTGGAGAAATGTGGCATTTCTGGAAGAATATGTCCTATTTTGGGGATAAGAGAGGTATTTGTGCGTGAAAAGGTCCTATTTGAAGGGGGAAATCTGGTATTTCTTGGAGAAGATGTGATATATTTGGGAGAAATGTGGTATTTCTGGAAGAAAATGTCCTATCTGGAGGGAGAAGGCTGGAATTTGTGGGTGAAAAGGTCGTATTTCCAGGGGGAAAAGTGGTATTTCTTGGAGAAGATGTGCTATATTTGGGAGAAATGTGGCATTTCTGGAAGAAAGTGTCCTATTTTGGGGATCAAAGAGGTATTTGTGGGTGAAAAGGTCCTATTTGAAGGGGGAAACCTGGTATTTCTTGGAGAAGATATGATATATTTGGGAGAAATCTGGCATTTCTGGAAGAAACTGTCCTATTTTGGGGATAAAACAGGTATTTGTGGGTGAAAATGTCCTATTTCAAAGGGGAAACCTGGTATTTCTTGGAGAGGATGTGCTATATTTGGGAGAAATATGGCATGTCTGGAAGAAACTGTACTCTTTGGTGGATAAAAGAGGTATTTGTGGGTGAAAAGGTCCTATTTGAAGGGGGAAACCTGGTATTTCTTGGAGGAGATGTGATATGTTTGGGAGAAATTGGCCTTCCTGGAAGAAACTGTCCTATTTTCGGGATCAAACAGGTATTTGTGGGTGAAAAGGTTCTATTTGAAGGGGGAAACGTGGTATTTCTTGGAGAAGATGTGATATATTTGGGGGAAATGTGGCCTTTCTGGATGAAAATGTCCAATTTTGGGGATTAAAGAGGTATTTGTGGGTGAAAAGGTCCTATTTGAAGGGGGAAACGTGGTATTTCTTGGAGAAGATGCGATATATTTGGGGGAAATGTGGCCTTTCTGGATGAAAATGTCCAATTTTGGGGATTAAAGAGGTATTTGTGGCTAAAAAGGTCCTATTTCGGGGGGGAATGCTGGTATTTCTTGGAGAAGATGTGATATATTTTGTAGAAATGTGGCATTTCTGGAAGAAACTGTCCTCTTTTGGGGATAAAACAGGTATTTGTGGGTGAAAATTTCCTATTTGAAGGGGGATACCTGGTATTTCTTGGAGAAGATGTGATATATTGGGGAGAAATCTGGCATTTCTGGAAGAAACTGTCCTCTTTTGGGGATAAAAGAGGTAGTTGTGGGAGAAAAGGTCCTATTGGAAGGGGGAAAGCTGGTATTTCTTGGAGAAGATGTGATCTATTTGGGAGAAATGTGGCCTTTCAGGAAGAAACTGTCCTCTTTTGGGGATAAAAGAGGTATTTGTGGGTGAAAAGGTCCTATTTGAAGGGGGAAACGTGGTATTTCTTGGAGAAGATGTGATCTATTTGGGAGAAATGTGGCATTTCTGGAAGAAACTGTCCTCTTTTGGGAATAAAAGAGGTATTTGTGGGTGAAAAGGTCCTATTTGAAGGGGGAAACGTGGTATTTCTTGGAGAAGATGTGATATATTTGGGAGAAATGTGGCATTTCTGGAAGAAACTGGCCAATATGAGGGGAGATGGCAGGCATTTGTAGGAGAAAATGTCCTATTTCAGGAGGAATCCTGGTATTTCTTGAAGAAGATGTGATATATTTGGGAGAAGTCTGGCATTTCTGGAAGAAACTGTCCTCTTTTGGGGATAAAAGAGGTATTTGTGGGTGAAAAGGTCCGATTTGAAGGGGGAAACCTGGTATTTCTTGGAGAAGATGTGATCTATTTGGGAGAAATGTGGCATGTCTGGAAGAAACTGTCCTATTTTGGGGATCAAACAGGTATTTGTGGGTGAAAAGGTCCTATTTGAAGGGGGAAACGTGGTATTTCTTGGAGAAGATGTGATATATTTGGGAGAAATGTGGCATGTCTGGAAGAAACTGTCCTGTTTTGGGGATCAAACAGGTATTAGTTGGTGAAAAGGTCCTATTTGAAGGGGGAAACGTGGTATTTCTTGGAGAAGATGTGATATTTTTGGGCGAAATGTGGCATTTCTGGAAGAAACTGTCCTCTTTTGGGGATAAGACAGGTATTTGTGGGTGAAAAGGTCCTATTTGAAGGGGGAAATTTGGTATTTCTTGGAGAAGATGTGCTATATTTGGGAGAAATGTGGCATTTCTGGAAGAAACTGCACAATTTGAGGGATAAAACTGGTATTTGTGGGTGAAAAGGTCCTATTTGAAAGGGGAAACGTGGTATTTCTTGGAGAAGATGTGATATATTTGGGAGAAATGTGGCATTTCTGGAAGAAACTGTCCTATTTTGGGAATAAATGAGGTATTTGTGGGTGAAAAGGTCCCATTTCGAGGTGGAACCCTGGTATTTCTTGGAGAAGATGTGATCTATTTGGGAGAAATGTGGCATTTCTGGAAGAAACAGTCCTATTTTGGGGATAAGAGAGGTATTTGTGCGTGAAAAGGTCCTATTTGAAGGGGGAAAATCTGGTATTTTTTGGAGAAGATGTGATATATTTGGGAGAAATGTGGTATTTCTGGAAGAAAATGTCCTATCTGGGGGGAGAAGGCTGGAATTCGTGGGTGAAAAGGGCGTATTTGAAGGGGGAAAAGTGGTATTTCTTGGAGAAGATGTGATATATTTGGGAGAAATGTGGCATTTCTGGAAGAAACTGTCCTATTTCGGGGATCAAACAGGTATTTCTGGGTGTAAAGGTCCTATTTGAAGGGGGAAACCTGGTATTTCTTGGAGAAGATGTGATCTATTTGGGAGAAATGTGGCATTTCTGGAAGAAACTGTCCTCTTTTGGGGATAAAAGAGGTATTTGTGGGTGAAAATGTCCTATTTCAAAGGGGAAACCTGGTATTTCTTGGAGAAGATGTGATCTATTTTGGAGAAATGTGGCATTTCTTCAGGAAACTGTCCTATTTTGGGGATCAAAGAGGTATTTGTGGGTGAAAAGGTCCTATTTGAAGGGGGAAAGCTGGTATTTCTTGGAGAAGATGTGATATATTTGGTAGAAATGTGGCATTTCTGGAAGAAACTGTCCTATTTTGGGAATAAGGAGGTATTTGTGGGAGAAAAGGTCCTATTTGAAGGGGGAAACCTGGTATTTCGTGGAGAAGATGTGATATATTTGGGAGAAATCAGGCATTTCTGGAAGAAAACAATCAAATTTGGGGGGAGATGGCTGGTATATGTGGGAGAAAAGTTCCTATTTCAGGAGGAATCCTGGTATTTCTTGGCGAAGATGTGATCTATTTGGGAGAAATGTGGCATGTCTCTAAGAAACTGTCCTATTTTGGGGATAAGACAGGTATTTGTGGGTGAAAAGGTCCTATTTCCGGGGGGAAAGCTGGTATTTCTTGGAGAAGATGTGCTATATTTGGGAGAAATGTGGCATTTCTGTAAGAAACTGTCCTATTTTGGGGATAAAAGAGGTATTTGTGGGTGAAAAGGTCCTATTTGAAGGGGGAAACCTTTTATTTCTTGGAGAAGATGTGATATATTTGGGAGAAATGTGGCCTTTCTGGAAGAAACTGTCCTATTTTGGGGATAAAAGAGGTATTTGTGGGTGAAAAGGTCCGATTTGAAGGGGGAAACGTGGTATTTCTTGGAGAAGATGTGATCTATTTGGTAGAAATGTGGCCTTTCTGGTAGAAACTGTCCTATTTTGGGGATAAAAGAATTTTTTGTGGGTGAAAAGGTCCTATTTGAAGGGGGAAACGTGGTATTTCTTGGAGAAGATGTGATCTATTTGGGAGAAATGTGGCATTTCTGGAAGAAACTGTCCTATTTTGGGGATCAAAGAGGTATTTGTGGGTGAAAAGGTCCTATTTCCAGGGGGAAACCTGGTATTTCTTGGAGAAGATGTGATATATTTGGGAGAAATGTGGCATTTCTGGAAGAAAGTGTCCTCTTATGGGGATAAAAGAGGTATTTGTGGGTGAAAAGGTCCTATTTGAAGGGGGAAACCTGGTATTTCTTGGCGAAGATGTGATATATTTGGGAGAAATGTGGCATTTCTGGAAGAAACTGTCCTATTTTGGGAATAAATGAGGTATTTGTGGGAGAAAAGTTCCTATTTCCAGTAGGAATCCTGGTATTTCTTGGAGAAATGTGCTATATTTGGGAGAAATGTGGCATTTCTGGAAGATACTGTTGTATTTTGGGGATAAAAGAGGTATTAGTGGGTGAAAAGGTCCTATTTGAAGGGGGAAACATGGTATTTCTTGGAGAAGATGTGCTATATTTGGGAGAAATGTGGCATTTCTGGAAGGAACTGTCCTATTTTGGGGATAAAAGAGGTATTTGTGGGTGAAAAGGTCCTGTTTGAAGGGAGAATCCCGGTATTTCTTGGAGAAGATGTGATCTATTTGGGAGAAATGTGGCATTTCTGGAAGAAAATGTCCTATTTTGGGGATAAGAGAGGTATTTGTGCGTGAAAAGGTCCTATTTGAAGGGGGAAATCTGGTATTTCTTGGAGAAGATGTGATATATTTGGGAGAAATGTGGTATTTCTGGAAGAAAATGTCCTAACTGGGGGGAGAAGGCTGGAATTTGTGGGTGAAAAGGTCGTATTTGAAGGGGGAAAAGTGGTATTTCTTGGAGAAGATGTTGTATATTTGGGAGAAATGTGGCATTTCTGGAAGAAACTGTCCTATTTTGGGAATAAATGAGGTATTTGTGGGTGAAAAGGTCCTATTTGAAGGGGGAAACCTGGTATTTCTTGGAGAAGATGTGATATATTGGGAGAAATGTGGCATTTCTGGAAGAAACTGTCCTATTTTGGGGATAAAAGAGGTATTTGTGGGTGAAAAGGTCCTATTTGAAGGGGGAAAGGTGGTATTTCTTGGAGAAGATGTGATATTTTTGGGCGAAATGTGGCATGTCTGGAAGAAACTGTCCTCTTTTGGGGATAAGACAGGTATTTGTGGGTGAAAAGGTCCTATTTGAAGGGGGAAATTTGGTATTTCTTGGAGAAGATGTGCTATATTTGGGAGAAATGTGGCATTTCTGGAAGAAACTGTACAATTTGAGGGATAAAACAGGTATTTGTGGGTGAAAAGGTCCTATTTGAAAGGGGAAACGTGGTATTTCTTGGAGAAGATGTGATATATTTGGGAGAAATGTGGCATTTCTGGAAGAAACTGTCCTATTTTGGGAATAAATGAGGTATTTGTGGGTGAAAAGGTCCCATTTCGAGGTGGAACCCTGGTATTTCTTGGAGAAGATGTGATCTATTTGGGAGAAATGTGGCATTTCTGGAAGAAACAGTCCTATTTTGGGGATAAGAGAGGTATTTGTGCGTGAAAAGGTCCTATTTGAAGGGGGAAAATCTGGTATTTTTTGGAGAAGATGTGATATATTTGGGAGAAATGTGGTATTTCTGGAAGAAAATGTCCTATCTGGGGGGAGAAGGCTGGAATTCGTGGGTGAAAAGGGCGTATTTGAAGGGGGAAAAGTGGTATTTCTTGGAGAAGATGTGATATATTTGGGAGAAATGTGGCATTTCTGGAAGAAACTGTTCTATTTCGGGGATCAAACAGGTATTTCTGGGTGTAAAGGTCCTATTTGAAGGGGGAAACCTGGTATTTCTTGGAGAAGATGTGATCTATTTGGGAGAAATGTGGCATTTCTGGAATAAACTGTCCTCTTTTGGGGATAAAAGAGGTATTTGTGGGTGAAAATGTCCTATTTCAAAGGGGAAACCTGGTATTTCTTGGAGAAGATGTGATCTATTTTGGAGAAATGTGGCATTTCTTCAGGAAACTGTCCTATTTTGGGGATAAAAGAGGTATTTGTGGGTGAAAAGGTCCTATTTGAAGGGGAAAGCTGGTATTTCTTGGAGAAGATGTGATATATTTGGTAGAAATGTGGCATTTCTGGAAGAAACTGTCCTATTTTGGGGATAAAGGAGGTATTTGTGGGAGAAAAGGTCCTATTTGAATGCGGAAAGCTGGTATTTCTTGGAGAAGATGTGATATATTTGGGAGAAATCAGGCATTTCTGGAAGAAAACAATCAAATTTGGGGGGAGAAGGCTGGTATATGTGGGAGAAAAGGTCCTATTTCAGGAGGAATCCTGGTATTTCTTGGCGAAGATGTGATCTATTTGGGAGAAATGTGGCATTTCTGGAAGAAACTGTCCTATTTTGGGGATAAGACAGGTATTTGTGGGTGAAAAGGTCCTATTTCCGGGGGGAAAGCTGGTATTTCTTGGAGAAGATGTGCTATATTTGGGAGAAATGTGGCATTTCTGGAAGAAACTGTCCTATTTTGGGGATAAAAGAGGTATTTGTGGGTGAAAAGGTCCTATTTGAAGGGGGAAAGCTGGTATTTCTTGGAGAAGATGTGATATATTTGGGAGAAATGTGGCCTTTCTGGAAGAAACTGTCCTATTTTGGGGGATAAAAGAGGTATTTGTGGGTGAAAAGGTCCTATTTGAAGGGTGAATCCTTGTGTTTCTTGGAGAAGATGTGATCTATTTGGTAGAAATGTGGCCTTTCTGGAAGAAACTGTCCTATTTTGGGGATCAAAGAGGTATTTGTGGGTGAAAAGGTCCTATTTGAAGGGGGAAACCTGGTATTTCTTGGAGAAGATGTGATCTATTTGGGAAGAAATGTGGCATTTCTGGAAGAAACTGTCCTATTTTGGGGATAAAAGAGGTATTTGTGGGTGAAAAGGTCCTATTTCCAGGGGGGAAACCTGGTATTTCTTGGAGAAGATGTGATATATTTGGGAGAAATGTGGCATTTCTGGAAGAAAGTGTCCTCTTTTGGGGATAAAAGAGGTATTTGTGGGTGAAAAGGTCCTATTTGAAGGGGGAAACCTGGTATTTCTTGGCGAAGATGTGATATATTTGGGAGAAATGTGGCATTTCTGGAAGAAACTGTCCTATTTTGGGAATAAATGAGGTATTTGTGGGAGAAAAGTTCCTATTTCCAGTAGGAATCCTGGTATTTCTTGGAGAAATGTGCTATATTTGGGAGAAATGTGCATTTCTGGTAGATACTGTACTATTTTGGGGATAAAAGAGGTATTAGTGGGTGAAAAGGTCCTATTTGAAGGGAGAAACATGGTATTTCTTGGAGAAGATGTGCTATATTTGGGAGAAATGTGGCATTTCTGGAAGGAACTGTCCTATTTTGGGGATAAAAGAGGTATTTGTGGGTGAAAAGGTCCTATTTGAAGGAGAATCCCGGTATTTCTTGGAGAAGATGTGCTATATTTGGGAGAAATGTGGCATTTCTGGAAGAAAATGTCCTATTTTGGGGATAAGAGAGGTATTTGTGCGTGAAAAGGTCCTATTTCAAGGGGGAAATCTGGTATTTCTTGGAGAAGATGTGCTATATTTGGGAGAAATGTGGTATTTCTGGAAGAAAATGTCCTAACTGGGGGGAGAAGGCTGGAATTTGTGGGTGAAAAGGTCGTATTTCCAGGGGGAAAAGTGGTATTTCTTGGAGAAGATGTTGTATATTTGGAGAAATGTGGCATTTCTGGATGAAACTGTCCTATTTTGGGAATAAATGAGGTATTTGTGGGTGAAAAGGTCCTATTTGAAGGGGGGAAACCTGGTATTTCTTGGAGAAGATATGATATATTTGGGAGAAATGTGGCATTTCTGGAAGAAACTGTCCTATTTTGGGATAAAACAGGTATTTGTGGGTGAAAATGTCCTATTTCAAAGGGGGAAACCTGGTATTTCTTGGAGAGGATGTGCTATATTTGGGAGAAATATGGCATGTCTGGAAGAAACTGTCCTATTTTGGGATAAAAGAGGTATTTGTGGGTGAAAAGGTCCTATTTGAATGGGGAAACCTGGTATTTCTTGGAGGAGATGTGATATGTTTGGGAGAATTGGGCCTTTCTGGAAGAAACTGTCCTATTTTCGGGATCAAACAGGTATTTGTGGGTGAAAAGGTCCTATTTGAAGGGGGAAACGTGGTATTTCTTGGAGAAGATGTGATATATTTGGGGGAAATGTGGCCTTTCTGGATGAAAATGTCCTCTTTTGGGGATCAAACAGGTATTTGTGGGTGAAAAGGTCCTATTTCGGGGGGAAACCTGGTATTTCTTGGAGAAGATGTGATCTATTTGGTAGAAATGTGGCATTTCTGGAAGAAACTGTCCTATTTTGGGGATAAAAGAGGTATTTGTGGGTGAAAAGGTCCTATTTGAAGGGGGAAACGTGGTATTTCTTGGAGAAGATGTGATATGTTTGGGAGAAATGTGGCATTTCTGGAAGAAACTGTCCTATTTTGGGGATAAAAGAGGTATTTGTGGGTGAAAAGGTCCTATTTCCAGGGGGAAACCTGGTATTTCTTGGAGGAGATGTGATATGTTTGGGAGAAATCTGGCATTTCTGGAAGAAACTGTCCTATTTTGTGGATAAAAGAGGTATTTGTGGGTGAAAATGTCCTATTTCAAAGGGGAAACCTGGTATTTCTTGGAGAATATGTGCTATATTTGGGAGAAATATGGCATGTCTGGAAGAAACTGTCCTATTTTGGGGATAAAAGAGGTATTTGTGGGTGAAAAGGGTCCTATTTGAAGCGGGAAACCTGGTATTTCTTGAAGGAGATGTGATCTGTTTGGAGAAATGTGGCCTTTCTGGAAGAAACTGTCCTTTTTTGGGGATCAAACAGGTATTTGTGGGTGAAAAGGTCATATTTGAAGGGGGAAACGTGGTATTTCTTGGAGAAGATGTGATCTATTTGGGGGGAAATGTGGCCTTTCTGGATGAAAATGTCCAATTTTGGGGATTAAAGAGGTATTTGTGGGTGAAAAGGTCCTATTTCGGGGGGGGAATGCTGGTATTTCTTGGAGAAGCTGTGATATATTTGGGAGAAATGTGGCATGTCTGGAAGAAACTCTCCTGTTTTGGGGATCAAACAGGTATTAGTCGGTAAAAAGGTCCAATTTGAAGGGGGGAAACGTGGTATTTCTTGGAGAAGATGTGATATTTTTGGGCGAAATGTGGCATGTCTGGAAGAAACTGTCCTCTTTTGTGGATAAAATAGTTATTTGTGGGTGAAAAGGTCCTATTTGACGGGGGAAAGCTGGTATTTCTTGGAGAAGATGTGCTATATTTGGGAGAAATGTGGCATTTCTGGAAGAAACTGTCCAATTTTGGAATAAATGAGGTATTTGTGGGTGAAAAGGTCCTATTTGAAGGGGGAAACCTGGTATTTCTTGGAGAAGATATGATATATTTGGGAGAAATCTGGCATTTCTGGAAGAAACTGTCCTATTTTGGGGATCAAACAGGTATTTGTGGGTGAAAATGTCCTATTTCAAAGGGGAAACCTGGTATTTCTTGGAGAAGATGTGATATATTTGGGAGAAATGTGGCATGTCTGGAAGAAACTGTCCTATTTTGGGGATAAAAGAGGTATTTGTGGGTGAAAAGGTCCTATTTGAAGGGGGAAACCTGGTATTTCTTGGAGGAGATGTGATATGTTTGGGAGAAATTGGCCTTTCTGGAAGAAACTGTCCTATTTTGGGGATCAAGCAGGTATTTGTGGGTGAAAAGGTCCTATTTGAAGGGGGAAACGTGGTATTTCTTGGAGAAGATGTGATGTATTTGGGGGAAATGTGGCCTTTCTGGAAGAAAATGTCCAATTTTGGGGATTAAAGAGGTATTTGTGGGTGAAAAGGTCCTATTTCGGGGGGGAATGCTGGTATTTCTTGGAGAAGATGTGATATATTTGGTAGAAATGTGGCATTTCTGGAAGAAACTGTCCTATTTTGGGGATAAAACAGGTATTTGTGGGTGAAAATTTCCTATTTGAAGGGGGATACCAGGTATTTCTTGGAGAAGATGTGATATATTGGGGAGAAATGTGGCATGTCTGGAAGAAACTGTCCTGTTTTGGGGATCAAACAGGTATTAGTTGGTGAAAAGGTCCTATTTGAAGGGGGGAAACGTGGTATTTCTTGGAGAAGATGTGATATATTTGGGCGAAATGTGGCATGTCTGGAAGAAACTGTCCTCTTTTGTGGATAAAACAGGTATTTGTGGGTGAAAAGGTCCTATTTGACGGGGGATAGCTGGTATTTCTTGGAGAAGATGTGCTATATTTGGGAGAAATGTTGCATTTCTGGAAGAAACTGTCCAATTTGAGTGATAAAACAGGTATTTGTGGGTGAAAAGTTCCTATTTCCAGGGGGAAACGTGGTATTTCTTGGAGAAGATGTGCTATATTTGGGAGAAATGTGGCATTTCTGGAAGAAACTGTCCTATTTTGGGAATAAATGAGGTATTTGTGGGTGAAAAGGTCCTATTTCGAGGGGGAACCCTGGTATTTCTTGGAGAAGATGTGATCTATTTGGGAGAAATGTGGCATTTCTGGAAGAAACTGTCCTATTTTTGGGATAAAAGAGGTATTTGTGTTTGAAAAGGTCCTATTTGAAGGGGGAATCCTGGTATTTCTTGGAGAAGATGTGATATATTTGGGAGAAATGTGGCATTTCTGGAAGAAATAAATCATATTTGGGGGGAGAAGGCTGGTATTTGTGGGAGAAAAGTTCCTATTTCAGGAGGAATCCTGGTATTTCTTGGCAAAGATGTGATCTATTTGGGAGTAATGTGGCATTTCTGGAAGAAACTGTCCTCTTTTGTGGATAAAAGAGGTATTTGTGGGTGAAAAGGTCCTATTTGAAGGGGGAAATCTGGTATTTCTTGGAGAAGATGTGATATATTTGGGAGAAATGTGGCATTTCTGGAAGAAACTGTCCTATTTTGGGGATAAAAGAGGTATTTGTGGGAGAAAAGGTCCTATTTGAAGGGGGAAATTTGGTATTTCTTGGAGAAGATGTGATCTATTTGGGAGAAATGTGGCATTTCTGGAAGAAACTGTCCTCTTTTGGGTATAAAAGAGGTATTTGTGCGTGAAAAGGTCCTATTTCCTGGGGGAAACGTGGTATTTCTTGGAGAAGATGTGATATATTTGGGAGAAATGTGGCATTTCTGGAAGAAACTGGCCAATTAGGGGGGAGAAAGCAGGTATTTGTAGGAGAAAATGTCCTATTTCAGGAGGAATCCTGGTATTTCTTGAAGAAGATGTGATATATTTGGGAGAAGTCTGGCATTTCTGGAAGAAACTGTCCTCTTTTGGGGATAAAAGAGGTATTTGTGGGTGAAAAGGTCCGATTTGAAGGGGGAAACGTGGTATTTCTTGGAGAAGATGTGATCTATTTGGGAGAAATGTGGCATTTCTGGAAGAAACTGTCCTCTTTTGGGGATAAAAGAGGTATTTGTGGGTGAAAAGGTCCTATTTCCAGGGGGAAACCTGGTATTTCTTGGAGAAGATGTGATATATTTGGGAGAAATGTGGCATTTCTGGAAGAAACTGTCCTATTTTGGGGATAAAACAGGTATTTGTGGGTGAAAAGGTCCTATTTGAAGGGGGAAAGCTGGTATTTCTTGGAGAAGATGTGATATATTTGGGAGAAATGTGGCATGTCTGGAAGAAACTGTCGAATTTGAGGGATAAAACAGGTATTTGTGGGTGAAAAGGTCCTATTTGAAGGGGGAAACGTGGTATTTCTTGGTGAAGATGTGATATATTTGGTAGAAATGTGGCCTTTCTGGAAGAAACTGTCCTATTTTGGGGATCAAACAGGTATTTGTGGGAGAAAAGGTCCTATTTCGAGGGGGAACCCTGGTATTTCTTGGAGAATATGTGATATATTTGGGAGAAATCTGGCATTTCTGGAAGAAAACAATCAAATTTGGGGGGAGAAGGCTGGTATTAGTGGGAGAAAAGTTCCTATTTCAGGAGGAATCCTGGTATTTCTTGGCGAAGATGTGATATATTTGGGCGAAATGTGGCATGTCTGGAAGAAACTGTCCTCTTTTGTGGATAAAAGAGGTATTTGTGGGTGAAAAGGTCTCATTTCCAGGGGGAAACGTGGTATTTCTTGGAGAAGATGTGACATATTTGGGAGAAATGTGGCATTTCTGGAAGGAACTGTCCTATTTTGGGGATAAAAGAGGTATTTGTGGGAGAAAAGGTCCTATTTGAAGGGGGAACCCTGGTATTTCTTGGAGAAGATGTGCTATATTTGGGAGAAATGTGGCATTTCTGGAAGAAACTGTCCTATTTGGGGGGAGAAGGCAGGTATTTGTAGGAGAAAATGTCTTATTTCAGGAGGAATCCTGGTATTTCTTGAAGAAGATGTGATATTTTTGGGAGAAGTCTGGCATTTCTGGAAGAAACTGTCCTATTTTGTGGATAAAAGAGGTATTTGTGGGTGAAAATGTGCTATTTCAAAGGGGAAACCTGGTATTTCTTGGAGAAGATGTGCTATATTTGGGAGAAATATGGCATGTCTGGAAGAAACTGTCCTATTTTGGGGATCAAACAGGTATTTGTGGGTGAAAAGGTCCTATTTGAAGGGGGAAACCTGGTATTTCTTGGAGGAGATGTGATATGTTTGGGAGAAATGTGGCCTTTCTGGAAGAAACTGTCCTATTTTGGGGATCAAACAGGTATTTGTGGGTGAAAAGGTCCTCTTTGAAGGGGGAAACGTGGTTTTTCTTGGAGAAGATGTGATCTATTTGGGGGAAATGTCGCCTTTCTGGATGAAAATGTCCAATTTTGGGGATTAAAGAGGTATTTGTGGGTGAAAAGGTCCTATTTCGGGGGGGAATGCTGGTATTTCTTGGAGAAGATGTGATATATTTGGGAGAAATGTGGCATTTCTGGAAGAAACTGTCCTCTTTTGGGGATAAAACAGGTATTTGTGGGTGAAAATTTCCTATTTGAAGCGGGATACCTGGTATTTCTTGGAGAAGATGTGATATATTTGGGAGAAATCTGGCATTTCTGGAAGAAACTGTCCTATTTTGGGGATAAAAGAGGTATTTGTGGGAGAAAAGGTCGTATTTGAAGGGGGAAAGCAGGTATTTCTTGGAGAAGATGTGATATATTTGGGAGAAATGTGGCATTTCTGGAAGAAACTGTCCTATTTGGGGATCTAACGGCTATTTGTGGGTGAAAAGGTCCTATTTGAAGGGGGAAACCTGTTATTTCTTGGAGAAGATGTGATCTATTTGGGAGAAATGTGGCATTTCTGGAAGAAACTGTCCTATTTTGGGAATAAAAGAGGTATTTGTGGTGGAAAAGGTCCAATTTGATGGGGGAAACGTGGTATTACTTGGAGAAGATGTGATATATTTGGGAGAAATGTGGCATTTCTGGAAGAAACTGGCCAATTTGGGGGGAGATGGCAGGTATTTGTAGGAGAAAATGTCCTATTTCAGGAGGTATCCTGGTATTTCTTGAAGAAAATGAGATATATTTGGGAGAAGTCTGGCATTTCTGGAAGAAACTGTCCTCTTTTGGGGATAAAAGAGGTATTTGTGGGTGAAAAGGTCCGATTTGAAGGGGGAAACCTGGTATTTCTTGGAGAATACGTGATATATTTGGGAGAAATGTGGCATGTCTGAAAGAAACTGTCCTATTTTGGGGATCAAACAGGTATTTGTGGGTGAAAAGGTCCTATTTCAAGGGGGAACCCTGGTATTTCTTGGAGAAGATGTGATATATTTGGGAGAAATGTGGCATATCTGGAAGAAACTCTCCTGTTTTGGGGATCAAACAGGTATTAGTTGGTAAAAAGGTCCTATTTGAAGGGGGAAACGTGGTATTTCTTGGAGAAGATGTGATATTTTTGGGCGAAATGTGGCACGTCTGGAAGAAACTGTCCTCTTTTGTGGATAAAATAGGTATTTGTGGGTGAAAAGGTCCTATTTGACGGGGGAAAGCTGGTATTTCTTGGAGAAGATGTGATATATTTGGGAGAAATCTGGCATTTCTGGAAGAAACTGTCCAATTTGAGGGATAAAACAGGTATTTGTGGGTGAAAAGGTCCTATTTGAAGGGGGAAAGCTGGTATTTCTTGGAGAAGATGTGATATATTTGGGAGAAATGTGGCATTTCTGGAAGAAACTGTCCTATTTTGGGAATAAATGAGGTATTTGTGGGTGAAAAGGTCCTATTTCGAGGGGGAACCCTGGTATTTCTTGCAGAAGATGTGATCTATTTGGGAGAAATGTGGCATTTCTGGAAGAAACTGTCCTATTTTGGGGATAAAAGAGGTATTTGTGTTTGAAAAGGTCCTATTTGAAGGGGGAAACGTGGTATTTCTTGGAGAAGATGTGATATATTTGGGAGAAATGTGGCATTTCTGGAAGAAAACAATCATATTTGGGGGGAGAAGGCTGGTATTTGATGGAGAAATGTTCCTATTTCAGGAGGAATCCTGGTATTTCTTGGCGAAGATGGGATCTATTTGGGAGTAATGTGGCATTTCTGGAAGAAACTGTCCTCCTTTGGTGATAAAAGAGGTATTTGTGGGTGAAAAGGTCCTATTTCAAGGAGGAAAGCCTGGTATTTCTTGGAGAAGATGTGATCTATTTGGGAGAAATGTGGCATTTCTGGAAGAAACTGTCCTATTTTGGGGATAAAAGAGGTATTTGTGGGAGAAAAGGTCCTATTTGAAGGGGGAAATTTGGTATTTCTTGGAGAAGATGTGATCTATTTGGGAGACATGAGGCATTTCTGGAAGAAACTGTCCTCTTTTGGGTATAAAAGAGGTATTTTTGCATGAAAAGGCCCTATTTCCTGGGGGAAACGTGGTATTTCTTGGAGAAGATGTGATATATTTGGGAGAAATGTGGCATTTCTGGAAGAAACTGGCCAATTAGGGGGGAGAAGGCAGGTATTTGTAGGTGAAAATGTCCTATTTCAGGAGGAATCCTGGTATTTCTTGAAGAAGATGTGATATATTTGGGAGAAGTCTGGCATTTCTGGAAGAAACTGTCCTCTTTTGGGGATAAAAGAGGTATTTGTGGGTGAAAAGGTCCGATTTGAAAGGGGAAACCTGGTATTTCTTGGAGAAGATGTGATCTATTTGGGAGAAATCTGGCATTTCTGGAAGAAACTGTCCTATTTTGGGGATAAAAGAGGTATTTGTGGGTGAAAAGGTCCTATTTGAAGGGGGAAACCTGGTATTTCTTGGAGAAGATGTGATCTATTGGGGAGAAATGTGGCATTTCTGGAAGAAACTGTCCTATTTGGGAAATCAAACAGGTATTTGCGGGTGAAAAGGTCCTATTTGAAGGGGGAAACATGGTATTTCTTGGAGAAGATGTGATCTATTTGGGAAAAATGTGGCATGTCTGGAAGAAACTGTCCTATTTTGGGGATCAAACAGGTATTTGTGGGTGAAAAGGTCCTATTTGAAGGGGGAAACGTGGTATTTCTTGGAGAAGATGTGATATATTTGGTAGAAATGTGGCCTTTCTGGAAGAAACTGTCCTATTTTGGGGATCAAACAGGTATTTGTGGGTGAAAAGGTCCTATTTCAAGGGGGAAAGCTGGTATTTCTTGGAGAAGATGTGACATATTTGGGAGAAATGTGGCATTTCTGGAAGAAACTGTCTTATTTTGGGGATAAAAGAGGTATTTGTGGGAGAAAAGGTCCTATTTGAAGGGGGAAACGTGGTATTTCTTGAAGAAGATGTGATATATTTGGGAGAAATGTGGCTTTTCTGGAAGAAACTGTCCTATTTGGGGGGAGAAGGCAGGTATTTGTTGGAGAAAATGTCTTATTTCAGGAGGAATCCTGTTATTTCTTGGAGAAGATGTGATATTTTTGGGAGAAGTCTGGCATTTCTGGAAGAAACTGTCCTATTTTGGAGATAAATAGGTATTTGTGGGTGAAAAGGTCCTATTTGAAGGGGGAAAGCTGGTATTTCTTGGAGAAGATGTGATATTTTTGGGCGAAATGTGGCACGTCTGGAAGAAACTGTCCTCTTTTGTGGATAAAATAGGTATTTGTGGGTGAAAAGGTCCTATTTGACGTGGGAAAGCTGGTATTTCTTGGAGAAGATGTGATATATTTGGGAGAAATCTGGCATTTCTGGAAGAAACTGTCCAATTTGAGGGATAAAACAGGTATTTGTGGGTGAAAAGGTCCTATTTGAAGGGGGAAAGCTGGTATTTCTTGGAGAAGATGTGATATATTTGGGAGAAATGTGGCATTTCTGGAAGAAACTGTCCTATTTTGGGAATAAATGAGGTATTTGTGGGTGAAAAGGTCCTATTTCGAGGGGGAACCCTGGTATTTCTTGCAGAAGATGTGATCTATTTGGGAGAAATGTGGCATTTCTGGAAGAAACTGTCCTATTTTTGGGATAAAAGAGGTATTTGTGTTTGAAAAGGTCCTATTTGAAGGGGGAAACGTGGTATTTCTTGGAGAAGATGTGATATATTTGGGAGAAATGTGGCATTTCTGGAAGAAAACAATCATATTTGGGGGGAGAAGGCTGGTATTTGATGGAGAAATGTTCCTATTTCAGGAGGAATCCTGGTATTTCTTGGCGAAGATGGGATCTATTTGGGAGTAATGTGGCATTTCTGGAAGAAACTGTCCTCCTTTGGTGATAAAAGAGGTATTTGTGGGTGAAAAGGTCCTATTTCAAGGAGGAAAGCCTGGTATTTCTTGGAGAAGATGTGATCTATTTGGGAGAAATGTGGCATTTCTGGAAGAAACTGTCCTATTTTGGGGATAAAAGAGGTATTTGTGGGAGAAAAGGTCCTATTTGAAGGGGGAAATTTGGTATTTCTTGGAGAAGATGTGATCTATTTGGGAGACATGAGGCATTTCTGGAAGAAACTGTCCTCTTTTGGGTATAAAAGAGGTATTTTTGCATGAAAAGGCCCTATTTCCTGGGGGAAACGTGGTATTTCTTGGAGAAGATGTGATATATTTGGGAGAAATGTGGCATTTCTGGAAGAAACTGGCCAATTAGGGGGGAGAAGGCAGGTATTTGTAGGTGAAAATGTCCTATTTCAGGAGGAATCCTGGTATTTCTTGAAGAAGATGTGATATATTTGGGAGAAGTCTGGCATTTCTGGAAGAAACTGTCCTCTTTTGGGGATAAAAGAGGTATTTGTGGGTGAAAAGGTCCGATTTGAAAGGGGAAACCTGGTATTTCTTGGAGAAGATGTGATCTATTTGGGAGAAATCTGGCATTTCTGGAAGAAACTGTCCTATTTTGGGGATAAAAGAGGTATTTGTGGGTGAAAAGGTCCTATTTGAAGGGGGAAACCTGGTATTTCTTGGAGAAGATGTGATCTATTGGGGAGAAATGTGGCATTTCTGGAAGAAACTGTCCTATTTGGGAAATCAAACAGGTATTTGCGGGTGAAAAGGTCCTATTTGAAGGGGGAAACATGGTATTTCTTGGAGAAGATGTGATCTATTTGGGAAAAATGTGGCATGTCTGGAAGAAACTGTCCTATTTTGGGGATCAAACAGGTATTTGTGGGTGAAAAGGTCCTATTTGAAGGGGGAAACGTGGTATTTCTTGGAGAAGATGTGATATATTTGGTAGAAATGTGGCCTTTCTGGAAGAAACTGTCCTATTTTGGGGATCAAACAGGTATTTGTGGGTGAAAAGGTCCTATTTCAAGGGGGAAAGCTGGTATTTCTTGGAGAAGATGTGACATATTTGGGAGAAATGTGGCATTTCTGGAAGAAACTGTCTTATTTTGGGGATAAAAGAGGTATTTGTGGGAGAAAAGGTCCTATTTGAAGGGGGAAACCTGGTATTTCTTGAAGAAGATGTGATATATTTGGGAGAAATGTGGCTTTTCTGGAAGAAACTGTCCTATTTGGGGGGAGAAGGCAGGTATTTGTTGGAGAAAATGTCTTATTTCAGGAGGAATCCTGTTATTTCTTGGAGAAGATGTGATATTTTTGGGAGAAGTCTGGCATTTCTGGAAGAAACTGTCCTATTTTGGGGATAAATAGGTATTTGTGGGTGAAAAGGTCCTATTTGAAGGGGGAAATTTGGTATTTCTTGGAGAAGACGTGATCTATTTGGGAGAAATGTGGCATGTCTGGAAGAAACTGTCCTGTTTTGGGGATCAAACAGGTATTAGTTGGTGAAAAGGTCCTATTTGAAGGGGGAAACGTGGTATTACTTGGAGAAGATGTGATCTATTTGGGAGAAATGTGGCATTTCTGGAAGAAACTGTCCTATTTCGGGGATAAAAGAGGTATTTGTGGGAGAAAAGGTCCTATTTGAAGGGGGAAAGCTGGTATTTCTTGGAGAAGATGTGATATATTTGGGAGAAATGTGGCATTTCTCGAAGAAACTGGCCAATTTGGGGGGAGAAGGCAGGTATTCGTAGGAGAAAATGTCCTATTTCAGGAGGAATCCTGGTATTTCTTGAAGAAGATGTGATATATTTGGGAGAAATGTGGCATTTCTGGAAGAAACTGTCCTATATTGGGGATAAAAGAGGTATTAGTTGATGAAAAGGTCCTATTTGAAGGCGGAATCCTGGTATTTCTTGGAGAAGATGTGCTATATTTGGGAGAAATGAGGCATTTTTGGAAGATACTGTTCTATTTTGGAAATAAAAGAGGTATTTGTGGGTGAAAAGGTCCTATTTGAAGGGGGAAACGTGGTATTTCTTGGAGAAGATGTGCTATATTTGGGAGAAATGTGGTATTTCTGGAAGGAACTGTCCTATTTTGGGGATAAAAAAGGTATTTGTGCGTGAAAAGGTCACATTTCAAATGGAAATCCCGGTATTTCTTGGAGAAGATGTGATCTATTTGGGAGAAATGTGGCATTTCTGGCAGAAACTGTCCTATTTTGGGCATTAAAGAGGTATTTGAGAGTGAAAAGGTCCTATTTCAAAGGGGATCCCTGGTATTTCTTGGAGAAGATATGATATATTTGGGAGAAATGTGGCATGTCTGGAAGAAACTGTCCAATTTGGGTGGAGATGGTTGGTATTTGTGGAAGAAAAGGTCCTATTTCCAGTAGGAATCCTAGTATTTCTTGGAGAAGATGTGATATATTTGGGAGAAATGTGGCATGTCTGGAAGAAACTGTCCTATTTTGGGGATGAAACAGGTATTTGTGGGTGAAAAGGTCCTATTTGAAGGGGGAAATCTGGTATTTCTAGGAGAAGATGTGATGTATTTGGGAGAAATGTGGCATTTCTGGAAGGAACTGTCTTATTTTGGGGATAAAACAGGTATTTGTGGGTGAAAATGTCCTATTTCAAAGGGAAACCTGGTATTTCTTGGAGAAGATGTGATCTATTTGGGAGAAATGTGGCATTTCTGCAGGAAACTGTCCTATTTTGGGGATAAAAGAGGTATTTGTGGGTGAAAAGGTCCTATTTGAAGGGGGAAACCTGGTATTTCTTGGAGAAGATGTGATATATTTGGGAGAAATGTGGCCTTTCTGGAAGAAACTGTCCTCTTTTGGGGATCAAACAGGTATTTGTGGGTGAAAAGGTCCTATTTCAAGGGGGAAACATGGTATTTCTTGTAGAAGATGTGATATATTTTGGAGAAATGTGGCCTATCTGGAAGAAATTGTTCAATTTTGGGGATTAAAGAGGTATTTGTGGGTGAAAAGGTCCTATTTCGAGGGGGAACCCTGGTATTTCTTGGAGAAGATGTGATCTATTTGGGAGAAATGTGGCATTTCTGGCAGAAACTGTCCTATTTTGGGGATAAAAGAGGTATTTGTGGGTGAAAAGGTCCGATTTGAAGGGGGAAACCTGGTATTTCTTGGAGAAGATGTGATCTATTTGGGAGAAATCTGGCATGTCTGGAAGAAACTGTCCTGTTTTGGGGATAAAAGAGGTATTAGTTGCTGAAAAGGTCCTATTTGAAGGGGGAAAGCTGGTATTTCTTGGAGAAGATGTGATATATTTGGGAGAAATGTGGCATTTCTGGAAGAAACTGTCCTATTTTGTGGATAAAAGAGGTATTTGTGGGTGAAAAGGTCCTATTTCAAGGGGGAAAGCTGGTATTTCTTGTAGAAGATGTGCTATATTTGTGCGAAATGTGTCATGTCTGGAAGAAACTGTCCTATTTTGGGGATAAAAGAGGTATTTGTGGGTGAAAAGGTCCTATTTGAAGGGGGAAAGCTGGTATTTCTTGGAGAAGATGTGATATTTTTGGGCGAAATGTGGCATTTCTGGAAGAAACTGTCCTATTTTGGGGATAAAACAGGTATTTGTGGGTGAAAAGGTCCTATTTCAAGGGGGAAAACTGGTATTTCTTGGAGAAGATGTGACATATTTGGGAGAAATGTAGCATTTCTGGAAGAAACTGTCCTATTTCTGGATCAAACGGGTATTTGTGGGTGAAAAGGTCCTATTTGAAGGGGGAAATGTGGTATTTCTTGAAGAAGATGTGATATATATGGAAGAAATCTGGAATTTCTGGAAGAAAATTTCCAATTTGAGGGATAAAAGAGGTATTTGTGGGTGAAAAGGTCCTATTTGAAGGGGGAAAGCTGGTATTTCTTGGAGAAGATGTGATATATTTGGGAGAAATGTGGCATTTCTGGAAGAAACTGGCCAATTTGTGGGGAGAAGGCAGGTATTTGTAGGAGAAAATGTCCTATTTCAGGAGGAATCCTGGTATTTCTTGAAGAAGATGTGATATATTTGGGAGAAGTCTGGCATTTCTGGAAGAAACTGTCCTATATTGGGGATAAAAGAGGTATTTGAGGGTGAAAAGGTCCTATTTCCAGGGGGAAACCTGGTATTTCTAGGAGAAGATGTGATATATTTGGTAGAAATGTGGCATTTTTGGAAGAAACTGTCCTATTTTGGGGACAAAGAGGTATTTGTGGGTGAAAAGGTCCTATTTGAAGGGGGAAACCTGGTATTTCTTGGAGAAGATGTGATCTATTTGGGAGAAATGTGGCATTTCTGGAAGAAACTGTCCTCTTTTGGGGATAGAACAGGTATTTGTGGGTGAAAAGTTCCTATTTGAAGGGGGAAACGTGGTATTTCTTGGAGAAGATGTGATCTATTTGGGAGAAATGTGGCCTTTCTGGAGGAAACTGTCCTCTTTTGGGGATAAAAGAGGAATTAGTTGGTGAAAAGGTCCTATTTGAAGGGGGAAATTTGGTATTTCTTTTAGAAGATGTGCTGTATTTGGGAGAAATGTGGCCTTTCTGTAAGAAACTGTCCAATTTGAGGGATAAAACAGGTATTTGTGGGAGAAAATGTCCTATTTGAAGGGGGAAACTTGGTATTTCTTGGAGAAGATGTGATATATTTGGGAGAAATGTGGCATTTCTGGAAGAAACTGTCCTATTTTGGGGATAAATGAGGTATTTGTGGGTGAAAAGGTCCTATTTCAAGGGGGAAAGCTGGTATTTCTTGGAGAGGATGTGATCTATTTGGGAGAAATGTGGCATTTCTGGAAGAAACTGTCCTCTTTTGGGGATAAAAGAGGTATTTGTGGGTGAAAAGGTCCTATTTGAAGGGGGAAAGCTGGTATTTCTTGGAGAAGATGTGATATATTTGGGAGAAATGTGGCATTTCTGGAAGAAAAAAATCAAATTTGGGGGGAGAAGGCTGGTATTTGATGGAGAAAATTTCCTATTTTAGGAGGAATCCTAGTATTTCTTGGAGAAGATGTGATCTATTTGGGAGAAATGTGGCATTTCTGGAAGAAACTGTCCTATTTTGGGGATAGAACAGGTATTTGTGGGTGAAAAGGTCCTATTTGAAGGGGGAAACGTGGTATTTCTTGGAGAAGATGTGATATATTTGGGAGAAATGTGGCATTTCTGGAAGAAACTGTCCTATTTGGGGATCTAACGGGTATTTCTTGGTGAAAAGGTCCTATCTGAAGGGGGAAAGCTGGTATTTCTTGAAGAAGATGTGATATATTTGGGAGAAATCTGGAATTTCTGGAAGAAAATTTCCAATTTGAGGGATAAAAGAGGTATTTGTGGGTGAAAAGGTCCTATTTGAAGGGGGAAATTTGGTATTTCTTGGAGAAGATGTGATATATTTGGGAGAAATGTGGTATTTTGGAAGAAACTGGCCAATTTGGGGGGAGAAGGCAGGTATTTGTAGGAGAAAATGTCCTATTTCAGGAGGAATCCTGGTATTTCTTGAAGAAGATGTGATATATTTGGGAGAAATGTGGCATGTCTGGAAGAAACTGTCCTATTTTGGGGATAAAAGAGGTATTTGTGGGTGACAAGGTCCTATTTGAAGGGGGAAAGCTGGTACTTCTTGGAGAAGATGTGATCTATTTGGGAGAAATGTGGCATATCTGGAAGAAACTGTCCTATTTTGGGGATAGAACAGGTATTTGTGGGTGAAAAGGTCCTATTTGAAGGGGGAAACGTGGTATTTCTTGGAGAAGATGTGATATATTTGGGAGAAATGTGGCATGTCTGGAAGAAACTGTCCTGTTTTGGTGATCAAACAGGTATTAGTTGGTGAAAAGGTCCTATTTGAAGGGGGAATCCTGGTATTTCTTGGAGAAGATGTGATATATTTGGGAGAAATGTGGCATTTCTGGAAGAAACTGTCCTATTTTGGGAATAAAAGAGGTATTTGTGGGTGAAAAGGTCCTATTTCGAGGGGGAAACCTGGTATTTCTTGGAGAAGATGTGATATATTTGGGAGAAATGTGGCATTTCTGGAAGAAACTGGCCAATTTGGGGGGAGAAGGCAGGTATTTGTAGGAGTAAATGTCCTATTTCAGGAGGAATCCTGGTATTTCTTGAAGAAGATGTGCTATATTTGGGAGAAATGTGGCATTTCTGGAAGAAACTGTCCTATTTTGGGGATCAAAGAGGTATTTGTGGGAGAAAAGGTCCTATTTGAAGGGGGAAACCTGGTATTTCTTGGAGAAGATGTGATATATTTGGGAGAAATGTGGCCTTTCTGGAAGAAACTGTCCTATTTTGGGGATAAAAGAGGTATTTGTGGGTGAAAAGGTCCTATTTGAAGGGGGAAACGTGGTATTTCTTGGAGAAGATGTGATATATTTGGGAGAAATGTGGCATTTTTGGAAGATACTGTTCTATTTTGGAAATAAAATAGGTATTTGTGGGTGAAAAGGTCCTATTTGAAGGGGGAAAGGTGGTATTTCTTGGAGGAGATGTGATCTATTTGGGAGAAATGTGGCATTTCTTGAAGAAGTTGTCGTATTTTGGGAATCAAACAGGTATTTGTGGGTGAAAAGTTCCTATTAGAAGGGGGAATACTGGTATTTCTTGGAGAAGATGTGATACATTTGGGAGAAATGTAGCATTTCTGGAAGAAACTGTCCTATTTGGGGATCAAACGGGTATTTGTGGGTGAAAAGGTGCTATTTGAAGGGGGAAACCTGGTATTTCTTGAAGAAGATGTGATATATTTGGGAGAAATGTGGAATTTCTGGAAGAAAATTTCCAATTTGAGGAATAAAAGAGGTATTTGTGGGTGAAAAGGTCCTATTTGAAGGGGGAAACCAGGTATTTCTTGGAGAAGATGTGATATATTTGGGAGAAATGTGGCCTTTCTGGAAGAAAATGTCCAATTTTGGGGATTATAGAGGGATTTGTGGGTGAAAAGGTCCTATTTCGAGGTGGAATGCTGGTATTTCTTGGAGAAGATGTGATATATTTGGGAGAAATGTTGCATTTCTGGAAGAAACTGTCCTCTTCTGGGGATAAAACTGGTATTTGTGGGTGAAAATTTCCTATTTGAAGGGGGAAATGTGGTATTTCTTGGAGAAGATGTGATATATTCGGGAGAAATGTGGCATGTCTGCAGGAAACAGTCCTATTTTGGGTATAAAAGAGGTATTTGTGGGTGAATAGGTCCTATTTGAAGGGGGAAACCTGGTATTTCTTGGAGAAGATGTGATATATTTGGGAGAAATGTGGCATTTCTGGAAGAAATTGTCCTATTTTGGGAATCAAACAGGTATTTGTGGGTGAAAAGTTCCTATTTGAAGGGGGAATCCTGGTATTTCTTGCAGAAGATGTGATACATTTGGGAGAAATGTGGCATTTCTGGAAGAAACTGTCCTCTTTTGGGGATAAAAGAGGTATTTGTGGGTGATAAGGTCCTATTTGAAGGGGGAAACCTGGTATTTCTTGGAGAAGATGTGACATATTTGGGAGAAATTAGGCATTTCTGGAAGAAACTGACCTATTTTGGGGATAAAAGAGGTATTTGTGGGTGAAAAGGTCCTATTTGAAGGGGGAAACGTGGTATTTCTTGGAGAAGATGTGATCTATTTGGGAGAAATGTGGCATTTCTTGAAGAAGTTGTCGTATTTTGGGAATCAAACAGGTATTTGTGGGTGAAAAGTTCCTATTTGAAGGGGGAATACTGGTATTTCTTGGAGAAGATGTGATATATTTGGGAGAAATTTGGCCTTTCTGGAAGAAACTGTCCTGTTTTGGGGATAAAAGAGGTATTTGTGGGTGAAAAGGTCCTATTTGAAGGGGGAAATTCGGTATTTCTTGGAGAAGATGTGATATATTTGGGAGAAATGTGGCATTTCTGGAAGAAACTGTCTAATTTGAAGGATAAAACAGGTATTTGTGGGTTAAAAGGTCCTATTAGAAGGGGGAAATGTGGTATTTCTCGGAGAAGATGTGATATATTTGGGAGAAATGTGGCATTTCTGGAAGAAACTGACCTCTTTTGGGGATAAAACAGGTATTTGTGGGTGAAAAGGTCCTATTTCAAGGGGGATCCCTGGTATTTCTTGGTGAAGATGTGATCTATTTGGGAGAAATGTGGCATTTCTGGAAGAAACTGTCCTGTTTTGGGGATAAAACAGGTATTTGTGGGAGAAAAGGTCCTATTTGAAGGGGGAATCCAGGTATTTCGTGGAGAAGATGTGATATATTTGGGAGAAATGTGGCATTTCTGGAAGAAAAAAATCAAATTTGGGGGGAGAAGGCTGGTATTTGTGGGAGAAAAGTTCCTATTTCAGGAGGAATCCTGGTATTTCTTGGCGAAGATGTGATCTATTTGGGAGAAATGTGGCATTTCTGGAAGAAACTGTCCTATTTTGTGGATAAAAGAGGTATTTGTGGGTGAAAAGGTCCTATTTGAAGGGGGAAAGCTGGTATTTCTTGGAGAAGAAGTGATATTTTTAGGCGAAATGTGGCATGTCAGGAAGAAACTGTCCTATTTTGGGGATAAAAGAGGTATTTGTGGGTGAAAAGGTCCTATTTCCAGGGGGAAACCTGGTATTTCTTGGAGAAGATGTGATATAGTTGGGAGAAATGTGGCATTTCTGGAAGAAACTGTCCTCTTTTGGGGATCAAACAGGTATTTGTGGGTGAAAAGGTCGTATTTGAAGGGGGAAACCTGGTATTTCTTGGAGAAGATGTGATATATTTGGGAGAAATGTGGCATTTCTGGAAGAAACTGTCCTATTTTGGGTAGAAAACAGGTATTTGTGGGTGAAAAGGTCCTATTTCAAGGGGGAAAGCTGGTATTTCTTGGAGAAGATGTGATATTTTGGGGCGAAATGTGGCATGCCTGGAAGAAACTGTCCTATTTTGGGGATAAAAGAGGTATTTGTGGGTGAAAAGGTCCTATTTGAAGGGGGAAACGTGGTATTTCTTGGAGAAGATGTGATATATTTGGGAGAAATGTGGCATTTCTGGAAGAAACTGTCCTATTTTGGGGATAGAACAGGTATTTGTGGGTGAAAAGGTCCTATTTGAAGGGGGAAACGGGGTATTTCATGGAGAAGATGTGATCTATTTGGGAGAAATCTGGCATTTCTGGAAGAAACTGTCCTCTTTTGGGGATGAAACAGGTATTTTTGGGTAAAAAGGTCCTATTTGTAGGGGGAAACGTGGTATTTCTTGGAGAAGATGTGATATATTTGGTAGAAATGTGGCATTTCTGGAAGAAACTGTCCTATTTTGGGAATAAAAGAGGTATTTGTGGTTGAAAAGGTCCTATTTGAAGGGGGAAACCTGGTATTTCTTGGAGAAGATGTGATATATTTGGGAGAAATGTGGCATTTCTGGAAGAAACTGTCCTATTTTGGGGATAAAACAGGTTTTTATGGGAGAAAAGGTCCTATTTGAAGGGGGAAACCTGGTATTTCTTGGAGAAGATGTGATCTATTTGGGAGAAATGTGGCATTTCAGGAAGGAACTGTCCTCTTTTGGGGATAAAAGAGGTATTTGTGCGTGAAAAGGTCCTATTTGAAGGGGGAAATCTGGTATTTCTTGGAGAAGATGTGATCTATTTGGGAGAAATGTGGTATTTCTGGAAGAAACTGTCCTATCTGGGGGAGAAGGATGGAATTTGTCCGTGAAAAGGTCGTATTTGAAGGGGGAAACTTGGTATTTCTTGGAGAAGATGTGATATATTTGGGAGAAATGTGGCATGTCTGGAAGAAACTGTCCTATTTTGGGGATAAAACAGGTATTTGTGGGTAAAAAGGTCCTATTTGAAGGGGGAAACCTGGTATTTCTTGGAGAAGATGTGATATATTTGGGAGAAATGTGGCCTTTCTGGTAGAAACTGTCCTATTTTGGGGATAAAACAGGTATTTCTGGGTGAAAATGTCCTATTTCATAGGGGAAACCTGGTATTTCTTGGAGAAGATGTGATATATTTGGGGGAAATGTGGCCTTTCTGGAAGAAAATGTCCAATTTTGGGGATTAAAGAGGTATTTGTGGGTGAAAAGTTCCTATTTCGAGGGGGAATGCTGGTATTTCTTGGAGAAGATGTGATATATTTGGGAGATATGTGGCATTTCTGGCAGAAACTGTCCTATTTTGGGGATAAAACAGGTATTTGTGGGTGAAAATTTCCTATTTGAAGGGGGAAACCTGGTATTTCTTGGAGAAGATGTGATATATTTGGGAGAAATGTGGCATTTCTGGAAGAAACTGTCCTCTTCTGGGGATTAATCTGGTATTTGTGGGTGAAAATTTCCTATTTGAAGGGGGAAACCTGGTATTTCTTGGAGAAGATGTGATATATTTGGGAGAAATCTGGCATTTCTGGAAGAAACTGTCCTCTTTTGGGGATAAAAGAGGTATTTGTGGGTGAAAAGGTCCTATTTGAAGGGGGAAACCTGATATTTCTTGGAGAAGATGTGATCTATTTGGGAGAAATGTGGCATTTCTGGAAGAAACTGTCCTGTTTTGGGGATCAAACAGGTATCTGTGGGTGAAAAGGTCCTATTTGAAGGGGGAAAGCTGGTATTTCTTGGAGAAGATGAGATATATTTGGGGGAAATGTGGCCTTTCTGGAAGAAAATGTCCAATTTTGGGGATTAAAGAGGTATTTGTGGGTGAAAAGTTCCTATTTCGAGGGGGAATGCTGGTATTTCTTGGAGAAGATGTGATATATTTGGGAGATATGTGGCATTTCTGGCAGAAACTGTCCTATTTTGGGCATTAAAGAGGTATTTGAGGGTGAAAAGGTCCTATTTGAAGGGGGAAACCTGGTATTTCTTGGAGAAGATGTGATATATTTGGGAGAAATGTGGCATTTCTGGAAGAAACTGTCCTCTTCTGGGGATTAATCTGGTATTTGTGGGTGAAAATTTCCTATTTGAAGGGGGAAACCTGGTATTTCTTGGAGAAGATGTGCTATATTTGGGAGAAATGTGGCATTTCTGGAAGAAACTGTCCTGTTTTGGGGATAAAAGAGGTATTTGTGGGTGAAAATGTCCTATTTGAAGGGGGAAACCTGGTATTTCTTGGAGAAGATGTGATCTATTTGGGAGAAATGTGGCATTTCTGGAAGAAACTGTCCTATTTTAAGGATAAAAGAGGTATTTGTGGGTGAAAATTTCCTATTTCAAGGGGGAAAGCTGGTATTTCTCGGAGAAGATGTGATACATTTGGGAGAAATGTGGCATTTCTGGAAGAAACTGTCCAATTTTGGGGATTAAAGAGGTATTTGTGGGTGAAAAGTTCCTATTTCGAGGGGGAATGCTGGTATTTCTTGGAGAAGATGTGATATATTTGGGAGAAATGTGGCATTTCTGGAAGAAACTGTCCTATTTTGGGAATAAAAGAGGTATTTGTGGGTGAAAATGTCCTATTTGAAGGGGGAAACCTGGTATTTCTTGGAGAAGATGTGATCTATTTGGGAGAAATGTGCCATTTCTGGCAGAAACTGTCCTCTTTTGGGGATAAAACAGGTATTTGTGGGTGAAAAGGTCCTATTTCAAGGGGGAACCCTGGTATTTCTTGGTGAAGATGTGATCTATTTGGGAGAAATGTGGCATTTCTGGAAGAAACTGTCCTCTTTTGGGGATAAAAGAGGTATTTCTGTTTGAAAAGTTCGTATTTGCAGGGGGAATCCAGGTATTTCGTGGAGAAGATGTGATATATTTGGGAGAAATGTGGCATTTCTGGAAGAAAAAAATCAAATTTGGGGGGAGAAGGCTGGTATTTGTGGGAGAAAAGTTCCTATTTCAGGAGGAATCCTGGTATTTCTTGGCGAAGATGTGATCTATTTGGGAGAAATGTGGCATTTCTGGAAGAAACTGTCCTATTGTGTGGATAAAAGAGGTATTTGTGGGTGAAAAGGTCCTATTTGAAGGGGGAAAGCTGGTATTTCTTGGAGAAGAAGTGATATTTTTAGGCGAAATGTGGCATGTCTGGAAGAAACTGTCCTATTTTGGGGATAAAAGAGGTATTTGTGGGTGAAAAGGTCCTATTTCCAGGGGGAAACATGGTATTTCTTGGAGAAGATGTGATATATTTGGGAGAAATGTGGCATTTCTGGAAGAAACTGTCCTCTTTTGGGGATCAAACAGGTATTTGTGGGTGAAAAGGTCGTATTTGAAGGGGGAAACCTGGTATTTCTTGGAGAAGATGTGATATATTTGGGAGAAATGTGGCATTTCTGGAAGAAACTGTCCTATTTTGGGTAGAAAACAGATATTTGTGGGTGAAAAGGTCCTATTTCAAGGGGGAAAGCTGGTATTTCTTGGAGAAGATGTGATATTTTGGGGCGAAATGTGGCATGCCTGGAAGAAACTGTCCTATTTTGGGGATAAAAGAGGTATTTGTGGGTGAAAAGGTCCTATTTGAAGGGGGAAACGTGGTATTTCTTGGAGAAGATGTGATATATTTGGGAGAAATGTGGCATTTCTGGAAGAAACTGTCCTATTTTGGGGATAGAACAGGTATTTGTGGGTGAAAAGGTCCTATTTGAAGGGGGAAACGGGGTATTTCTTGGCGAAGATGTGATCTATTTGGGAGAAATCTGGCATTTCTGGAAGAAACTGTCCTCTTTTGGGGATGAAACAGGTATTTTTGGGTAAAAAGGTCCTATTTGTAGGGGGAAACGTGGTATTTCTTGGAGAAGATGTGATATATTTGGGAGTAATGTGGCATTTCTGGAAGAAACTGTCCTATTTGGGGGATAAAACAGGTATTTGTGGGTGAAAAGGTCCTATTTGAAGGGGGAAACCTGGTATTTCTTGGAGAAGATGTGATATATTTGGGAGAAATGTGGCATTTCTGGAAGAAACTGTCCTATTTTGGGGATAAAACAGGTTTTTATGGGAGAAAAGGTCCTATTTGAAGGGGGAAACCTGGTATTTCTTGGAGAAGATGTGATCTATTTGGGAGAAATGTGGCATTTCTGGAAGAAACTGTCCTCTTTTGGGGATAAAAGAGGTATTTCTGGGTGAAAAGGTCCTATTTGAAGGGGGAATCCTGGTATTTCTTGGAGAAGATGTGATATATTTGGGAGAAATGTGGCATTTTTGGAAGATACTGTCCTATTTTGGGTATAAAAGAGGTATTTGTGGGTGAAAAGGTCCTATTTGAAGGGGGAAACCTGGTATTTCTTGGAGAAGATGTGATCTATTTGGGAGAAATGTGGCATTTCAGGAAGGAACTGTCCTATTTTGGGGATAAAAGAGGTATTTGTGGGTGAAAAGGTCCTATTTGAAGGGGGAAAGCTGGTATTTCTTGGAGAAGATGTGATCTATTTGGGAGAAATGTGGCATTTCTGGAAGAAACTGTCCTCTTCTGGGGATTAATCTGGTATTTGTGGGTGAAAATTTCCTATTTGAAGGGGGAAACCTGGTATTTCTGGGAGAAGATGTGATATATTTGGGAGAAATCTGGCATTTCTGGAAGAAACTGTCCTCTTTTGGGGATAAAACAGGTATTTGTGGGTGAAAAGGTCCTATTTGAAGGGGGAAACCTGATATTTCTTGGAGAAGATGTGATCTATTTGGGAGAAATGTGGCATTTCTGGAAGAAACTGTCCTGTTTTGGGGATCAAACAGGTATCTGTGGGTGAAAAGGTCCTATTTGAAGGGGGAAAGCTGGTATTTCTTGGAGAAGATGAGATATATTTGGGGGAAATGTGGCCTTTCTGGAAGAAAATGTCCAATTTTGGGGATTAAAGAGGTATTTGTGGGTGAAAAGTTCCTATTTCGAGGGGGAATGCTGGTATTTCTTGGAGAAGATGTGATATATTTGGGAGATATGTGGCATTTCTGGCAGAAACTGTCCTATTTTGGGCATTAAAGAGGTATTTGAGGGTGAAAAGGTCCTATTTGAAGGGGGAAACCTGGTATTTCTTGGAGAAGATGTGATATATTTGGGAGAAATGTGGCATTTCTGGAAGAAACTGTCCTCTTCTGGGGATTAATCTGGTATTTGTGGGTGAAAATTTCCTATTTGAAGGGGGAAACCTGGTATTTCTTGGAGAAGATGTGATCTATTTGGGAGAAATGTGGCATTTCTGGAAGAAACTGTCCTGTTTTGGTGATAAAAGAGGTATTTGTGGGTGAAAATGTCCTATTTGAAGGGGGAAACCTGGTATTTCTTGGAGAAGATGTGATCTATTTGGGAGAAATGTGGCATTTCTGGAAGAAACTGTCCTATTTTAAGGATAAAAGAGGTATTTGTGGGTGAAAATTTCCTATTTCAAGGGGGAAAGCTGGTATTTCTCGGAGAAGATGTGATATATTTGGGAGAAATGTGGCATTTCTGGAAGAAAATGTCCAATTTTGGGGATTAAAGAGGTATTTGTGGGTGAAAAGTTCCTATTTCGAGGGGGAATGCTGGTATTTCTTGGAGAAGATGTGATATATTTGGGAGAAATGTGGCATTTCTGGAAGAAACTGTCCTATTTTGGGAATAAAAGAGGTATTTGTGGGTGAAAAGGTCGTATTTGAAGGGGGAAACCTGGTATTTCTTGGAGAAGATGTGATATATTTGGGAGAAATGTGCCATTTCTGGCAGAAACTGTCCTCTTTTGGGGATAAAAGTGGTATTTGTGGGTGAAAAGGTCCTATTTGAAGGGGGAATCCTGGTATTTCTTGGAGAAGATGTGCTATATTTGGGAGAAATGTGGCATTTCTAGAAGAAACTGTTCTATTTTGGGGATAAAAGAGGTATTAGTGGGTGAAAAGGTCCTATTTGAAGGGGGAAACGTGGTGTTTCTTGGAGAAGATGTGGTATATTTGGGAGAAATGTGGCATTTCTGGAAGAAACTGTCCTCTTTTGGGGTTCAAACTGGTATTTGTGGGTGAAAAGGTCCTATTTGAAGGGGGAAAGCTGGTATTTCTTGGAGAAGATGTGATACATTTGGGAGAAATGTGGCCTTTCAGGAAGAAACTGTCCTATTTTGGGGATGAAACAGGTATTTGTGGGTGAAAAGGTCCTATTTGAAGGGGGAAACATGGTAATTCTTGGAGAAGATGTGATATATTTGGGAGAAATGTGGTATTTCTGGAAGAAAATGTCCTATCTCGGGGGTAAAGGCTGGAATTTGTGGGTGAAAAGGTCGTATTTGAAGGGGGAAACGTGGTATTTCTTGGAGAAGATGTGATCTATTTGGGAGAAATGTGGCATTTCTGGAAGAAACTGTCCTCTTTTGGGGATAAACCTGGTATTTCTGGGTGAAAAGGTCCTATTTCAAGGGGGAAAGCTGGTATTTCTGGGAGAAGATGTGATATATTTGGGAGAAATGTGGCATTTCTGGAAGAAACTGTCCTATTTTGGGGACAAAACATTTATTTGTGGGTGAAAATGTCCTATTTCAAAGGGGAAAGCTGGTATTTCTTGGAGAAGATGTGCTATATTTGGGAGAAATGTGGCATTTCTGGAAGAAACTGTCCTCTTTTGGGGATAAAAGAGGTATTTGTGGGTGAAAAGGTCGTATTTCCAGGGGGAAACCTGGTATTTCTTGTAGAAGAAGTTATATATTTGGGTGAAGTCTGGCATTTCTGGAAGAAACTGTCCTATTTTGGGGATAAAAGAGGTATTTGTGGGTGAAAAGGTCCTATTTGAAGGGGGAAACGTGGTATTTCTTGGAGAAGATGTGGTATATTTGGGAGAAATGTGGCATGTCTGGAAGAAAATGTCCTATTTTGGGAATAAAAGAGGTATTTGTGGGTGAAAAGGTCCTATTTGAAGGGAGAAACATGGTATTTCTTGGAGAAGATGTGATATATTTGGGAGAAATGTGGCATTTCTGGAAGAAACTGTGCAATTTGAGGGATAAAACAGGTATTTGTGGGTGAAAATTTCCTATTTGAAGGGGGAAACCTGGTATTTCTTGGAGAAGATGTGATCTATTTGGGAGAAATGTGGCATTTCTGGAAGAAACTGTCCTATTTCGGGGATAAAACAGGTATTTCTGGGTGAAAAGGTCCTATTTCCTGGGGGAAACCTGGTATTTCTTGGAGAAGATGTTCTATATTTGGGAGAAATGTGGCATTTCTGGAAGAAACTGTCCTCTTTTGTGGATAAAAGAGGTATTTGAGGGTGAAAATGTCCTATTTGAAGGGGGAAACCTTGTATTTCTTGGAGAAGATGTGATATATTTGGGAGAAATGTGGCATTTCTGGAAGAAACTGTCCTCTTTTGGGGATAAAAGAGGTATTTGTGGGTGAAAAGGTCCTATTTGAAGGGGGAACCCTGGTATTTCTTGGAGAAGATGTGATATATTTGGGAGAAATGTGGCATTTCTGGAAGAAACTGTCCTCTTTTGGGGATAAAAGAGGTATTTGTGGGTGAAAAGTTCCTATTTCGATGGGGAATGCTGGTATTTCTTGGAGAAGATGTGATATATTTTGGAGAAATCTGGCATGTCAGGAAGAAACTGTCCTATTTTGGGGATAAAAGATGTATTTGTGTTTGAAAAGGTCCTATTTGAAGGGGGAACCCTTGTATTTCTTGGAGAAGATGTGATATATTTGGGAGAAATGTGGCCTTTCTGGAAGAAACTGTCCTCTTTTGGGGATAAAAGAGGTATTTGTGGGTGAAAAGGTCCTATTTGAAGGGGGAAACCTGGTATTTCTTGGAGATGTGATATATTTGGGAGAAATGTGGCCTTTCTGGAAGAAACTATCCAATTTTGGGGATAAAAGAGGTATTTGTGGGAGAAAAGGTCCTATTTCAAGGGGGAAACCTGGTATTTCTTGGAGAAGATGTGATATATTTGGGAGAAATGTGGCATTTCTGGAAAAAACTGTCCTATTTTGGGGTTAAAACAGGTATTTGTGGGTGAAAACAATCACAGAATCTCAGAATCACAGAATCACAGAATCACAGAATCACAGAATCACTAAGGTTGGAAAAGACCTATAAGATCATCCAGTCCTACCATCCACCTATCACCCATGGTTCTCGCTAAACTATATCCCTCAACACAACATCTAATCGTTTCTTGAACAGCTCCGGGGTCGGTGACCCCACCACCTCCCTGGGCAACCCATTCCAGTGCCTGACCACCCTTTCAGAGAAGTAGTATTTCCTAATATCCAGTCTGAATCTTCCCTGGCGCAGCTTGAAACCATTCCCCCTAGTCCTATCACCAGTTACCCGAGAGAAGAGGCCGACCCCCAGCTCGCTACAACCTCCCTTCAGGTAGTTCTAGAGAGCAAGAAGGTCTCCCCTGAGCCTCCTCTTCTCCAGACTGAACAATCCCAGCTCCCTCAGCCGCTCCTCCTAAGGCCTGTGCTCCAGACCCCTCTCCAGTTTTGTTGCCCTTCTTTGAACACGCTCCAGGGCCTCAATGTCTTTCTTGTAGTGAGGGGCCCAGAACTGGACACAGTACTCAAGGTGCGGCCTCACCAGAGCTGAGTACAGGGGGACAATTACTTCCCTGCTCCTGCTGGTCACACTACTTCTGATGCAAGCCAAGATGCCATTGGCCTTCTTGGCTACCCGGGCACACTGCTGGCTCATGTTTAGCCGAGCGTCAACCAACACCCCCAGGTCCATTTCCTCTACACAGTCTTCCAGCCACTCCGCCCCAAGCCTGTAGCGTTGCTTGGGGTTGCCGTGGCCAAAGTGTAGGACCCGGCATTTGGTCTTATTAAACCTCATCCCATTGGCTTCAGCCCAGCTCTCCAGCCTGTCCAGATCCCTCTGTAGGGCCTCACTACCCCCAGGCAGATCGACACTTCCAGCCAGCTTGGTGTCATCTGCAAACTTACTGAGGGTGCACTCAATGCCCTCATCCAGGTCATCAATAAAGATCTTGAAGAGGACAGGCCCCAGCACCGACCCCTGGGGAACCCCACTCGTGACCGGTCGCCAGCCGGATTTGGCTCCATTGACCACCACTCTCTGGGCCCGGCCCTCCAGCCACTTCCTTACCCAGCCAAGAGTGTACCTGTCCAAGCCACGAACTGCCAGCTTCTGCAGGAGAATACTGTGGGAGACAGTGTCAAAGGCTTTGCTGAAGTCTAGGTAGACTACATCAACAGCCTTTCCCTCATCCACCAGGCGGCTCACTAGATCATAGAAGGAGATCAGGTTGGTCAAGCAGGACCTGCCCTTCGTGAACCCATGCTGGCTAGGCCAGATCCCCCGGTTGTCCCGCACTTGCCGCGTGATCTCCCTCAAGACAATCTGCTCCATAACCTTCCCCGGCACCGAGGTCAGGCTAACAGGCCTGGAGTTCCCCGGGTCCTCCTTACAGCCCTTCTTGTAGATGGGAGTCACATTGGCAAGCTTCCAGTCTTCTGGTACTTCACCAGTCAACAAGGAGCGCTGAGAGATGATGGAAAGCGGCTCGGCTATCACCTCCGCCAGTTCCCTCAGCACTCTCGGGTGAATCTCATCCGGCCCCATGGACTTGGGACAGTCCAGTTGGAGTAGCAGGTCTCTGACTCTTTCCTCCTGAATCGTGGATGGTTTAGCCTGCTCCCCAGCCGAGACTATCAGGTCAAAAAGCGGAGTGCCTTGAGGATAACTGGTCTGACCTTTAAAGACAGACGTAAAGAAGGCGTTCAGGACCTCCGCCTTTTCCTTATCCTCAGTAGTCACATTCCGAGCCTCATCCAGTAAAGAGTGGAGATTCTCCTTAGTTCTCCTCTTACTGTTGATATATTTGTAAAAGGGTTTCTTGTTTCTTTTTATCCCAGCGGCCAGGTTGAGTTCGAGCTGGGGCTGGGCTTTCGCCTTTCTGATTTTCTCCCTGCACATCTTCACAACTTCTCTGTACTCTTTCTGAGTCGCCCGTCCCTTCTTCCACAGGAGGTAGATTCTCTTTTTCTCCCGGAGCCTCAAGAATAGTTCCCTATTCATCCACGCCGGTCTCCTTCCCCGCCGGCTCTTTTTGCAGCTCAGGGGGACAGCCCGCTCCTGCGCCTGTAAGACTACCTTCTTGAAGAGCAACCAGTTGTCTTGGACCCCTTGACCCTCTAAGACCGAAACCCAGGGGACTCCCCCTACTAGTCTTCTAAACAATTCAAAGTCCGCCCTCCGGAAGTCCAAGGTAACAGTTTGGCTGTTCTTCCTCCTGGCTCCACCAAGAATCGAGAACTCTACCATCTCATGGTCACTCTGTCCAAGACAGCCCCCCACCACCACATCTTCCACCAGACCTTCTCTGTTTGCGAACAGCAGGTCTAGCGGGGCAGCTCCTCTCGTAGGCTCTCTCACCAGCTGCATCAGAAAGTTATCCTCCATACACTCCAGAAACCTCCTAGACTGCTTCTTCTGCGCTGCGTTGTATTCCCAGCATATGTCAGGGAAGTTGAAGTCCCCCATGAGGACAAGGGCCGGCGACCTCGCAGCTTCTGCCAGCTGCTCATAGAACACCTCATCCGTCTCTTCATCCTGGTTCAGCGGTCTATAGCAGACGCCCACCAATATGTCTGCCTTGTCAGCCCTTCCCCTGATCTTTACCCATAGGGATTCAACCTTATCATCCCCAGCCACAAGCTCCGTAACATCAAAGCACTCTCTAACATACAGAGCCACACCACCACCCCTTCTTCCTTGCCTATCCTTCCTGAAGAGCTTGGAGCCATCCATTGCAGCACTCCAGTCATGGGAGCAGTCCCACCATGTTTCCGTAATGGCGACTAGGTCATAGCTTGCCCGCCGCACCACGGCTTCCAACTCTTCTTCTTTGTTGCCCATGCTGCGTGCATTGGTGTGACGCACTTCAGCCGAGCCCCTCGCCTCATCCCTGATCCCATTGCCGCTCCCCCAGGCTCATCTCTAGCAGGCCTGGTTTTATCCCCTACCCCCTTCATATCTAGTTTAAAGCCCTCTCCACAAGTCCTGCCAGCTCCTGGGCAAGGATCCGTTTCCCCCTTCGAGACAGGTGAGACCCATCAGCAGACCCCAGGCCCGCTGCCGAGTAGACTGCCCCATGATCAAAGAACCCCAAATTCTTGCTTTTGCACCAGCCTTTCAGCCACGCGTTTATAAGGTGTGTTCTTCTGGTGGTCTCAGCATCCTTCCCTGCCACTGTAGGAATACAGGCAAATACTACCTGTACGCCTGCTCCTTCAACTAACCTCCCCAGTCTCCTAAAGTCATTTTTCATAGTCCTCAGGTTTCCATCAGTGACCTCATCACTGCCAGCCTGAACTATCAATAAGGGATAATAATCAGAGGAGCGGATCAACCTAGGAAGTTTCCTAGAAATATCCCTGAGCCGGGCCCCAGGGAGGCAGCACACCTCCCTACGGGTGGGGGCAGGCCGACATATTGGGCCTTCAGTTCCTCCTAGAAGGGAGTCTCCTACGACTATCACCCTCCTTTCTTTACCGGAGAAGGCAGTCTTTAAGCGTGGAGCTGGACGCCTCTCCTTGGGAACACTTGGAGGCAGTTCTCCCACTTCATCCTCAGCCACCGCACCCTCCAGTTGCAGGGCTTCAACCCTATTCCATAGAGGCACCTGGGGAACCGAGGTAGGTCGGGATGGGGGTCGCCCGCATCGCCGAGCTGGAACCTGCTGCCATTCCTCCTCCGCCCTCAGGTTAGCTCTCTCAGTTTGACTGCGGCAAGGCAGAGGGTCCACTACCATTTGGGGGTTGCAATCTCTGCGTCTTTCTCGCAGAGAGTCACACCACCAGTCAATCTCCCGCTCGCACTCTCTGATGGCTCTTAATCTCCCTACCTCCTCTCTAAGTTCCACCACCAGGCTGAGCAGCTCCTCCACCTGCTCGCACCTCACACAAGTGGCATCCTTCCCATTCTCCCCCGGCAGCAGCAGGCTCAGGCACTCCCTACAGCCAGAGACCTGAACCGCTCCATTTCTCGGCAGGCCCTCTGTCTGGGTCGCCACAGTCCTCTTGGGGCAAGCCCGCCGCCTGGTAGAGACCATGTTTGAACCTGCGCTCTCGAGGTCTGTCAGTAGGAGAGCTGATGTCCTGGAAAGGGATGTGGGCCGAAGCTAGCTTCTGCCCTCCAAGAGCTGCTTTTAATACCCCAATGAGCAGTCAAGGTCACGCCAAGAGATAAGAGCCAGCTCCGCCCCTGCTGCCTCAACAGCCCGCCCACAAGCTGCCAGCCCCAGGCGCCGGCAGCGTGCTTGTGCTGCCTTCACAAAACAGCCCTGCTCTGAAGCTGGACTCCTCAGCAATGACCGTTACACACGGCAGGAAGCAAGGAAAACAGGTATTTGTGGGTGAAAAGGTCCTATTTCAAGGGGGAAACCATACTCCCCCCAAATTGGACATTTTCTCCCACAAATACCAGCTTTCTCCCCTGAAATAGTACCCCTTCACCCGCAAATACCAGCTTTCTCCCCTGAAATAGTACTCATTCACCCACAAATACCTGTTTTATCCCCCAAAACAGGACATTTTCTCCCACAAATACCACCTTACTCCCCCAAAATAGGACCTTTTCTCCCACAAATACCTCTTTTATCCCCCAAAACAGGACATTTTCTCCCACAAATACCACCTTTCTCCCCCAAAATACCTCTTTTTCTCCCACAAATACCAGATTTCTCCCCAATTCAGGACATTTTCTCCCACAAATGCAAGATTGTTTCCCAAAAGTAGGACATTTCCTCCCAGAAATACCACTTTTCTCCCCCAAAATAGGTCATTTTCTTCAAGGAACATCCGATTTCAAATCAAAAAGAGGACATTTTCTCCCACAGATACCAGATTTCTCCCCCAAAATAGGTCATTTTCTTCAAGGAATACCCGATTTCAAATCAAAAATACCACATTTTCTCCCACAAATACCAGCTTTCTCCCCCCAAATTGGACTTTTTCTTCCAGAAATGCCTCTTTTCTCCCAAATATATCACATCTTCTTCCACAAATACCACCTTACTTACCCCCAAATCGGACATTTTCTCCCACAAATACCAGCTTTCTCCCCTGAAATAGTTCCCATTCACCCACAAATACCTCTTGTATCCCCAAAATAGGACATTTTCTCCCACAAATACCTCTTGTATCCCCCAAACAGGACATTTTCTCCCACAAATACCACCTTTCTCCCCCAAAAGACAGAATCACAGAATCACAGAATTGCCAGGGTTGGAAGGGACCTCAAGGATCATGAATCTCCAACCCCCCTGCCACACGCAGGGCCACCAATCATCCCACCTCATGCTAGACCAGGCTGCCCAGGGCCTCATCCAATCTGGCCTTGAACACCTCCAGGGACGGGGCATCCACAACCTCTCTGGCCAGCCTGTTCCACTACCTCACCACTCTCTCTGTAAAGAAGTTCCCCCTGATGTCCAACCTCAATCTCCCTTCCCTCAACTTCAAACCATTTCCCCTTGTCCTGCTGTTATCTCCCCTTTCCAAGAGTTGATTCCCCTCCTCTTTGTAGGCTCCCTTTAGGTACTGAAAGGCTGCAATGAGCTCACCCCGCAGCCTTCTTTTCTCCAGGCTGAACAAGCCCAGCTCCTTCAGCCTGTCCTCACAGGGGAGGTGCTCCAATCCCCTGATCATTTTGCTGGCTCTCCTCTGGACCCTCTCCAACAGCTCCCTGTCTTTCTTGTACTGGGGGCTCCAGACCTGGACACAGTACTCCAGATGGGGCCTCACAAGAGCAGAGGAGAGGGGAACAATCACCTCCCTGTCCCTGCTGGCCACCCCTCTGCTGATGGAGCCCAGGATACCATTCGCCTTCCGAGCCACAAGGGCACACTGCTGGCTCATAGTCAGTTTTTCATCTATCAGGACCCCCAAGTCCTTCTCCACACGGCTGCTCTCAAGGACCGCTCCTTCCAGCCTGTAGGGATGCCTGGGATTTCTCCGGCCCAAGTGCAAAACTCTGCACTTTGCCGTCTTGAACCGCATCAGGTTCACCCGGGCCCACCATTCTAGCCTCTCCAAGTCCCTCTGAATGGCATCCCTTCCTTCAACCGTGTCGACCGCACCACTCAGCTTGGTGTCGTCAGCAAACTTCCTGAGGGTGCACTCAATTCCGTCATCGATGTCATTGATAAAGATGTTAAATTCTCCCACAAATACCTGCTTTCTCCCCAAATCACAACATTTTCTCCCAGAAATGCTAGATTGTTTCCCAAACGTAGGACATTTTCTACCAGATATACCACATTTCTCCCCCAAAATAGGTCGTTCTGTTCAAGGAATACCCGATTTCAACTCAAACATGGGACATTTTCTCCAACACATAACAGGCTCCCCACCCGAAATAGGACCTTTTCTCCCACAAATTCCAGTTTTCTCCCCCCAAATTGGACTTTTTCTTCCAGAAATGCCAGTTTACTCCCAAATATATAACATCTTCTCCAAGAAATGCCTGTTTTATCCCCAAAACAGCACATTTTCTACCACAAATACCAGCTTTCTCCCCTGAAATAGTAACCAATCACCCACAAATACCAGTTTTATCCCAAAAATAAGACATTTTCTCCCACAAATACCTGTTTTATCCCAAAAATGAGACATTTTCTTCCAGAAATACCACCTTACTCCCCCAAAATAGGAACTTTTCTCCCACAAATACCTCTTTTATCCCCCAAAACAGTACATTTTCTCCCACAAATACCACCTTTAACCCCCAAAATACCTCTTTTTCTCCCACAAATACCTGCTTTCTCCCCAAATCAGGACATTTTCTCCCAGAAATGCTAGATTGTTTCCAAACGTGGGACATTTTCTACCACAAATACCACTTTTCTCCCCCAAAATAGGTAATTTTCTTCAAGGAATACCCGATTTCGACTCAAAAAAGAGGACACGTTCTCCAAGAAATACCAGGTTTCCCCTTTCAAATAGGACCTTTTCTCCCACAAATACCAGCATTCTCCCCCAAGTTGGAATTTTTCTTCCAGACATGCCACATTTCTCCCAAATATATCACAACTTCTCCAAGAAATACCAACTTTCCCCCTTGAAATAGGAACTTTTAACCCACAAATACCTGTTCTATTCCCCAAATTGGACATTTTCTTCCTGACATGCCAGATTTCTCCCAAATATATCACATCTTCTCCAAGAAATACCAGGATTCCCCCTTCAAATAGGTCCTTTTCACCCACAAATACCTCTTTGATCCCCAAAATAGGACATTTTCTTCCAGAAATGCCAGATATCTCCCAAATATATCACATCTTCTCCAAGAAATACCGGATTTCCCCTTCAAATAGGACCTTTTCACCCACAAATACTTCTTTTATCCCCAAAATAGGACAGTTTCCTGCAGAAATGCCACATTTCTCCCAAATATATCACATCTTCTCCTAGAAATACCAGGTTTCCCCCTTCAAATAGGACCTTTTCACCCTCAAATACCTCTTTTATCCCCAAAAGAGGACAGTTTCTTCCAGAAATGCCACATTTCTCCCAAATATATCACATCTTCTCCAAGAAATACCACGTTTCCCCCTTCAAATAGGACCTTTTCACCCACAAATACCCGCCTTCTCCCCCAAATTGGACATTTTCTTCCAGAAATGCCACATTTCTCCCAAAAATATCACATCTTCTCCAAGAAATACCAGGTTTCCCCCTTCAAATAGGAACTTCTCATCCACGAATACCTCTTTTATCCCCAAAACAGGACACTTTCTTCCAGAAATGCCACATTTCTCCCAAATAGATCACATCTTCTCCAAGAAATACCAGGTTTTCCCCTTCAAATAGGACCTTTTTACCCACAAATACCTCTTTTATCCCCAAAAGAGGACAGTTTCTACCAGAAATGCCACATTTCTCCCAAATATATAACTTCTTCTACAAGAAATTACACGTTCCCCCCTTCAAATAGGAACTTTTCACCCACAAATACCTCTTTTATCCCCAAAATAGGGCAGTTACTTCCAGACATGCCACATTTCTCCCAAATATATCACATCTTCTCCAAGAAATACCACGTTTCCC
Source organism: Lophura swinhoii (assembly GCA_030408155.1). NCBI lineage: Eukaryota > Metazoa > Chordata > Aves > Galliformes > Phasianidae > Lophura > Lophura swinhoii. Next base: position 13,774,674 of record JASCYN010000149.1, on the reverse strand, counting down.
CCTTCAAATAGGACCTTTTCACCCACAAATACCTCTTTTATCCCCAAAAGAGGACAGTTTCTTCCAGAAATGCCACATTTCTCCCAAATATAGCACATCTTCTCCAAGAAATACCAGCTTTCCCCTTTGAAATAGGACCTTTTCACCCTCAAATACCTCTTTAATTCCCAAAATAGGACAGTTTCTTGCAGAAATGCCACATTTCTCCCAAATATATCACAGCTTCTCTAAGAAATACCACGATTTCCCCCTTCAAATAGGACCTTTTCACCCACAAATACCTGTTTTATCCCCAAAATAGGACTGTTTCTTCCAGAAATGCCACATTTCTCCCAACTATATCACATCTTCTCCAAGAAATACCAGGATTCCCCCTTTGAAATAGGACCTTTTCACCCACAAATACCTCTTTTATCCCCAAAATAGGACAGTTTCTTCCAGAAATGCCACATTTCTCCCAAATATATCACATCTTCTCCTAGAAATACCAGATTTCCCCCTTCAAATAGGACCTTTTCAGCCACAAATACCTGTTTCATCCCCAAAATAGGACAGTTTCTTCCAGACATGCCACATTTCTCCCAAATATATCTCATCTTCTCCAAGAAATACTAGGATTCCTACTGGAAATAGGACCTTTTCTCCCACAAATACAAACCTTCTCCACCCAAATTGGACAGTTTCTTCCAGACATGCCACATTTCTCGCAAATATATCACATCTTCTCCAAGAAATACCGGGGATCCCCTTTGAAATAGGACCTTTTCACCCTCAAATACCTCTTTAATGCCCAAAATAGGACAGTTTCTGCCAGAAATGCCACATTTCTCCCAAATATAGCACATCTTCTCCAAGAAATACCAGGATTTCCCCCTTCAAATAGGACCTTTTCACCCACAAATACCTGTTTTATCCCCAAAAGAGGACAGTTTCTTCCTGACATGCCAGATTTCTCCCAAATATATCACATCTTCTCCAAGAAATACCAGCTTTCCCCCTTCAAATAGGACCTTTTCACCCACAAACACCTGTTTGATCCCCAAAATAGAACAGTTTCTTCCAGAAATGCCACATTTCTCCCAAATATATCACATCTTCTCCAAGAAATACCAGGTTTCCCCCTTCAAATAGGACCTTTTCACCCACAAACACCTCTTTTATCCCCAAAAGAGGACAGTTTCTTCCAGAAATGCCACATTTGTCCCAAATAGATCACATCTTCTCCATGAAATACCAGGTTTCCCCCTTCAAATAGGACCTCTACACCCACAAATACCTCTTTTATCCCCAAAAGAGGACAGTTTCTTCCAGAAATGCCACATTTCTCCCAAATATAGCACATCTTCTCCAAGAAATACCAAATTTCCCCCTTCAAATAGGACCTTTTCACCCACAAATACCTGCTTGATCCCCAAAATAGGACAGTTTCTTCCAGAAAGGCCACATTTCTCCCAAATAGATCACATCTTCTCCAAGAAATACCAGGTTTCCCCCTTCAAATAGGACCTTTTCACCCACAAATACCTGCTTGATCCCCAAAAGAGGACAGTTTCTTCCAGAAATGCCACATTTCTCCCAAATATATCACATCTTCTCCAAGAAATACCAGCTTTCCCCCTTCAAATAGGACCTTTTCACCCACAAATACCTGTTTCATCCCCAAAATAGGACAGTTTCTTCCACAAATGCCACATTTCTCCCAAATATATCACATCTTCTCCAAGAAATACTAGGATTCCTTCTGGAAATAGGACCTTCTCTCAAAAATAATCCAGCCTTCTCCCCCGAAATTGGACATTTTCTTCCAGAAATGCCACATTTCTCCCAAATATATCACATCTTCCCCAAGAAATACCAGGGATCCCCTTTGAAATAGGACCTTTTCACCCTCAAATACCTCTTTTATCCCCAAAAGAGGACAGTTTCTTCCAGACATGCCACATTTCTCCCAAATATATCACATCTTCTCTAAGAAATACCAGGATTTCCCCCTTCAAATAGGACCTTTTCACCCACAAATACCTGATTTATCCCCAAAATAGGACAGTTTCTTCCAGAAATGCCACATTTCTCCCAAATATATCACATCTTCTCCAAGAAATACCAGGTTTCCCCTTTGAAATAGGAACTTTTCACCTACAAATACCTGTTTGATCCCCAAAATAGGACAGTTTCTTCCATAAATGCCACATTTCTCCCAAATATATCACATCTTCTCCAAGAAATACCAGGTTTCCCCCTTCAAATAGGACCTTTTCACCCACAAATACCCGCCTTCTCCCCCAAATTGGACATTTTCTTCCAGAAATGCCATATTTCTCCCAAAAATATCACATCTTCTCCAAGAATTACCAGCTTTCCCCCTTCAAATAGGAACTTTTCACCCACGAATACCTCTTTTATCCCCAAAACAGGACAGATTCTTCCTGACATGCCACATTTCTCCCAAATAGATCACATCTTCTCCAAGAAATACCAGATTTCCCCCTGGAAATAGGACCTTTTTTACCCAGAAATACCTCTTTTATCCCCAAAATAGGACACTTTCTTAGAGACATGCCACATTTCTCCCAAATGTATCACATCTTCTCCAAGAAATACCAGGTTTCCCCCTTCAAATAGGACCTTTTCACCCACAAATACCTGTTTTATCCCTCAAATTGGACATTTTCTACCAGAAATGCCAGATTTCTCCCAAAAATATCACATCTTCTCCAAGAAATACCAGGGTTCCCCCTTCAAATAGCACCCTTTCTCCCACAGATACCTGTTTTATCCCCGAAATAGGACAGTTTCTTCCAGAAAGGCCACATTTCTCCCAAATATATCACATCTTCTCCAAGAAATACCAGCTTTCCCCCTTCAAATAGGAACTTTTCACCCGCGAATACCTCTTTTATCCACAAAATAGGACAGTTTCTTCCAGAAATGCCACATTTCTCCCAAATATATCACATCTTCTCCGAGAAATACCGCGTTTCCCCCTTGAAATAGGACCTTTTCTCCCACAAATACCCGCCTTCTCCCCCCAAATTAGACATTTTCTTCCAGAAATGCCACATTTCTCCCAAAAATATCACATCTTCTCCAAGAAATACCAGGTTTCCCCCTTCAAATAGGACCTTATCACCCACAAATACCTCTTTTATCCCCAAAATAGGACAGTTTCTTCCAGAAATGCCACATTTCTCCCAAATAGATCACATCTTCTCCAAGAAATACCAGCTTTCCCCCTTCAAATAGGACCTTTTTACCCACAAATACCTCTTTTATCCCCAAAAGAGGACAGTTTCTACCAGAAATGCCACATTTCTCCCAAATATATAACTTCTTCTACAAGAAATAACACGTTTCCCCCTTCAAATAGGAACTTTTCACCCACAAATACCTCTTTTATCCCCAAAATAGGGCAGTTACTTCCAGACATGCCACATTTCTCCCAAATATATCACATCTTCTCCAAGAAATACCAGCCTTCCCCTTTGAAATAGGACCTTTTCACCCTCAAATACCTCTTTAATTCCCAAAATAGGACAGTTTCTTGCAGAAATGCCACATTTCTCCCAAATATATCACATCTTCTCCAAGAAATACCACGATTTCCCCATCAAATAGGACCTTTTCACCCACAAATACCTGTTTTATCCCCGAAATAGGACTGTTTCTTCCAGAAATGCCACATTTCTCCCAACTATATCACATCTTCTCCAAGAAATACCAGGATTCCCCCTTCAAATAGGACCTTTTCACCCACAAATACCTCTTTTATCCCCAAAATAGGACAGTTTCTTCCAGAAATGCCACATTTCTCCCAAATATATCACATCTTCTCCTAGAAATACCAGATTTCCCCCTTCAAATAGGACCTTTTCACCCACAAATACCTGTTTCATCCCAAAATAGGACAGTTTCTTCCAGACATGCCACATTTCTCCCAAATATATCTCATCTTCTCCAAGAAATACTAGGATTCCTACTGGAAATAGGACCTTTTCTCCCACAAATACCAACCTTCTCCACCCAAATTGGACAGTTTCTTCCAGACATGCCACATTTCTCGCAAATATATCACATCTTCTCCAAGAAATACCAGGGATCCCCTTTGAAATAGGACCTTTTCACCCTCAAATACCTCTTTAATGCCCAAAATAGGACAGTTTCTGCCAGAAATGCCACATTTCTCCCAAATATATCACATCTTCTCCATGAAATACCAGGATTTCCCCCTTCAAATAGGACCTTTTCAAACACAAATACCTGTTTTATCCCCAAAAGAGGACAGTTTCTTCCAGAAATGCCAGATTTCTCCCAAAAATATCACATCTTCTCCAAGAAATACCAGCTTTCCCCCTTCAAATAGGACCTTTTCACCCACAAACACCTGTTTGATCCCCAAAATAGAACAGTTTCTTCCAGAAATGCCACATTTCTCCCAAATATATCACATCTTCTCCAAGAAATACCAGGGTTCCCCCTTCAAATAGGACCTTTTCACCCACAAATACCTCTTTTATCCTTAAAATAGGACAGTTTCTTCCAGAAATGCCACATTTCTCCCAAATATATCACTTCATCTCCAAGAAATACCACGTTTCCCCCTTCAAATAGGACCTTTTCACCCACAAATACCTGCTTGATCCCCAAAATAGGACAGTTTCTTCCAGAAATGCCATATTTCTCCCAAATAGATCACATCTTCTCCAAGAAATACCACGTTTCCCCCTTCAAATAGGACCTTTTCACCCACAAATACCTCATTTATTCCCAAAATAGGACAGTTTCTTCCAGAAATGCCAGATTTCTCCCAAATATATCACATCTTCTCCAAGAAATACCAGGTTTCCCCCTGGAAATAGGAACATTTCACCCACAAACACCTCTTTTATCCCCAAAACAGGACAGTTTCTTCCAGAAATGCCACATTTCTCCCAAACAGATCACATCTTCTCCTAGAAATACCAGCTTTCCCCCTTCAAATAGGACCTCTACACCCACAAATACCTGTTCTATCCCCAAAAGAGGACAGTTTCTTCCAGAAATGCCACATTTCTCCCAAGTATAGCACATCTTCTCCAAGAAATACCAAATTTCCCCCTTCAAATAGGACCTTTTCACCCACAAATACCTGCTTGATCCCCAAAATAGGACAGTTTCTTCCAGAAAGGCCACATTTCTCCCAAATAGATCACATCTTCTCCAAGAAATACCAGGTTTCCCCCTTCAAATAGGACCTTTTCACCCACAAACACCTCTTTTATCCCCAAAAGAGGACAGTTTCTTCCAGAAATGCCAAATTTCTCCCAAATATATCACATCTTCTCCAAGAAATACCAGCTTTCCCCCTTCAAATAGGACCTTTTCACCCACAAATACCTGTTTTATCCCCAAAATAGGACTGTTTCTTCCAGAAATGCCACATTTCTCCCAACTATATCACATCTTCTCCAAGAAATACCAGGATTCCCCCTTCAAATAGGACCATTTCACCCACAAATACCTCTTTTATCCCCAAAATAGGACAGTTTCTTCCAGACATGCCACATTTCTCCCAAATATATCTCATCTTCTCCAAGAAATACTAGGATTCCTACTGGAAATAGGACCTTTTCTCCCACAAATACCAACCTTCTCCACCCAAATTGGACAGTTTCTTCCAGACATGCCACATTTCTCCCAAATATATCACATCTTCTCCAAGAAATACCAGGGATCCCCTTTGAAATAGGACCTTTTCACCCTCAAATACCTCTTTAATGCCCAAAATAGGACAGTTTCAGCCAGAAATGCCACATTTCTCCCAAATATATCACATCTTCTCCATGAAATACCAGGATTTCCCCCTTCAAATAGGACCTTTTCACCCACAAATACCTGTTTTATCCCCAAAAGAGGACAGTTTCTTCAAGAAAGGCCACATTTCTCCCAAATATATCACATCTTCTACAAGAAATAACACGTTTCCCCCTTCAAATAGGACCTTTTCACCCACAAACATCTGTTTGATCCCCAAAATAGAACAGTTTCTTCCAGAAAGGCCAAATTTCTCCCAAATATATCACATCTTCTCCAAGAAATACCAGCTTTCCCCCTTCAAATAGGACATTTTCACCCACAAATACCTCTTTTATCCCCAAAAGAGGACAGTTTCTTCCAGAAATGCCAGATTTCTCCCAAATATATCACATCTTCTCCAAGAAATACCAGGTTTCCCCCTTCAAATAGGACCTTTTCACCCACAAACACCTCTTTTATCCCCAAAAGAGGACAGTTTCTTCCAGAAATGCCACATTTGTCCCAAATAGATCACATCTTCTCCTAGAAATACCAGGTTTCCCCCTTCAAATAGGACCTCAACACCCACAAATACCTGTTCTATCCCCAAAAGAGGACAGTTTCTTCCAGAAATGCCACATTTCTCCCAAATATAGCACATCTTCTCTAAGAAATACCAGGGTTCCCCCTTCAAATAGGACCTTTTCACCCACAAATATCTGCTTGATCCCCAAAATAGGACAGTTTCTTCCAGAAAGGCCACATTTCTCCCAAATAGATCACATCTTCTCCAAGAAATACCAGGGTTCCCCCTTCAAATAGGACCTTTTCACCCACAAATACCTGCTTGATCCCCAAAAGAGGACAGTTTCTTCCAGAAATGCCACATTTCTCCCAAATATATCACATCTTCTCCAAGAAATACCAGGTTTCCCCCTTCAAATAGGACCTTTTCACCCACAAATACCTGTTTCATCCCCAAAATAGGACAGTTTCTTCCAGACATGCCACATTTCTCCCAAATATATCACATCTTCTCCAAGAAATACTAGGATTCCTACTGGAAATAGGACCTTCTCTCAAACAAATTCCAGCCTTCTCCCCCGAAATTGGACATTTTCTTCCAGAAATGCCACATTTCTCCCAAATATATCACATCTTCCCCAAGAAATACCAGGGATCAACTTTGAAATAGGACCTTTTCACCCTCAAATACCTCTTTTATCCCCCAAAAGAGGACAGTTTCTTCCAGAAATGCCACATTTCTCCCAACTATATCACATCTTCTCTAAGAAATACCAGGATTTCCCCCTTCAAATAGGACCTTTTCACCCACAAATACCTGTTTTATCCCCAAAATAGGACTGTTTCTTCCAGAAATGCCACATTTCTCCCAACTATATCACATCTTCTCCAAGAAATACCAGGATTCCCCCTTCAAATAGGACCTTTTCACCCACAGATACCTGTTTTATCCCCAAAATAGGACAGTTTCTTCCAGAAAGGCCACATTTCTCCCAAATATATCACATCTTCTCCAAGAAATACCAGGCTTCCCCCTTCAAATAGGACCTTTTCACCCACAAATACCTCTTTTATCCACAAAATAGGACAGTTTCTTCCAGAAATGCCACATTTCTCCCAAATATATCACATCTTCTCCGAGAAATACCGCGTTTCCCCTTCAAATAGGACCTTTTCTCCCACAAATACCCGCCTTCTCCCCCCAAATTAGACATTTTCTTCCAGAAATGCCACATTTCTCCCACAAATATCACATCTTCTCCAAGAAATACCTGGTTTCCCCCTGGAAATAGGACCTTTTTACCCACAAATACCTCTTTTATCCCCAAAATAGGACAGTTTCTTCCAGAAATGCCACATTTCTCCCAAATAGATCACATCTTCTCCAAGAAATACCAGCTTTCCCCCTTCAAATAGGACCTTTTTACCCACAAATACCTCTTTTATCCCCAAAAGAGGACAGTTTCTACCAGAAATGCCACATTTCTCCCAAATATATCACTTCTTCTACAAGAAATAACACGTTTCCCCCTTCAAATAGGAACTTTTCACCCACAAATACCTCTTTTATCCCCAAAATAGGGCAGTTACTTCCAGACATGCCACATTTCTCCCAAATATATCACATCTTCTCCAAGATATACCAGCCTTCCCCTTTGAAATAGGACCTTTTCACCCTCAAATACCTCTTTAATGCCCAAAATAGGACAGTTTCTTGCAGAAATGCCACATTTCTCCCAAATATATCACAGCTTCTCTAAGAAATACCACGATTTCCCCCTTCAAATAGGACCTTTTCACCCACAAATACCTGTTTGATCCCCAAAATAGGACAGTTTCTTCCAGAAATGCCACATTTCTCCCAACTATATCACATCTTCTCCAAGAAATACCAGGATTCCCCCTTCAAATAGGACCTTTTCACCCACAAATACCTCTTTTATCCCCAAAATAGGACAGTTTCTTCCAGAAATGCCACATTTCTCCCAAATATATCACATCTTCTCCTAGAAATACCAGATTTCCCCCTTCAAATAGGACCTTTTCACCCACAAATACCTGTTTCATCCCCAAAATAGGACAGTTTCTTCCAGACATGCCACATTTCTCCCAAATATATCTCATCTTCTCCAAGAAATACTAGGATTCCTACTGGAAATAGGACCTTTTCTCCCACAAATACCAACCTTCTCCACCCAAATTGGACAGTTTCTTCCAGACATGCCTCATTTCTCCCAAATATATCACATCTTCTCCAAGAAATACCAGGGATCCCCTTTGAAATAGGACCTTTTCACCCTCAAATACCTCTTTAATGCCCTAAATAGGACAGTTTCTGCCAGAAATGCCACATTTCTCCCAAATATATCACATCTTCTCCAAGAAATACCAGGATTTCCCCCTTCAAATAGGACCTTTTCAAACACAAATACCTGTTTTATCCCCAAAATAGGACAGTTTCTTCCTGACATGCCAGATTTCTCCCAAGTATATCACATCTTCTCCAAGAAATACCAGCTTTCCCCCTTCAAATAGGACCTTTTCACCCACAAACACCTGTTTGATCCCCAAAATAGAACAGTTTCTTCCAGAAATGCCACATTTCTCCCAAATATATCACATCTTCTCCAAGAAATACCAGGTTTCCCCCTTCAAATAGGACCTTTTCACCCACAAATACCTCTTTTATCCTTAAAATAGGACAGTTTCTTCCAGAAATGCCACATTTCTCCCAAATATATCACATCATCTCCAAGAAATACCAGGTTTCCCCCTTCAAATAGGACCTTTTCACCCACAAATACCTCATTTATCCCCAAAAGAGGACAGTTTCTTCCTGAAATGCAACATTTTCTCCCAAATATATCACATCTTCTCCAAGAAATACCAGGTTTCCCCCTGGAAATAGGAACATTTCACCCACAAACACCTCTTTTATCCCCAAAAGAGGACAGTTTCTTCCAGAAATGCCACATTTGTCCCAAATAGAACACATCTTCTCCTAGAAATACCAGGTTTCCCCCTTCAAATAGGACCTTTACACCCAAAAATACCTGTTCTATCCCCAAAAGAGGACAGTTTCTTCCAGAAATGCCACATTTCTCCCAAATATAGCACATCTTCTCCAAGAAATACCAAATTTCCCCCTTCAAATAGGACCTTTTCACCCACAAATACCTGCTTGATCCCCAAAATAGGACAGTTTCTTCCAGAAATGCCACATTTCTCCCAAATATATCACATCTTCTCCTAGAAATACCAGGATTTCCCCCTTCAAATAGGACCTTTTCACCCACAAATACCTGTTTCATCCCCAAAATAGGACAGTTTCTTCCAGACATGCCACATTTCTCCCAAATATATCACATCTTCTCCAAGAAATACTAGGATTCCTACTGGAAATAAGACCTTTTCTCCCATAAATACCAACCTTCTCCACCCAAATTGGACAGTTTCTTTCAGACATGCCACATTTCTCCCAAATATATCACATCTTCTCCAAGAAATACCAGGGATCCCCTTTGAAATAGGACCTTTTCACCCTCAAATACCTCTTTAATGCCCAAAATAGGACAGTTTTCTGCCAGAAATGCCACATTTCTCCCAAATATATCACAGCTTCTCTAAGAAATACCAGGATTTCCCCCTTCAAATAGGACCTTTTCACCCACAAATACCTCATTTATTCTCAAAATAGGACAGTTTCTTCCAGAAATGCCACATTTCTCCCAAATATAGCACATCTTCTCCAAGAAATACCAGGATTCCCCCTTCAAATAGGACCTTTTCACCCACAAATACCTCTTTTATCCCAAAATAGGACAGTTTCTTCCAGACATGCCACATTTCTCCCAAATATATCACATCTTCTCCAAGAAATACTAGGATTCCTACTGGAAATAGGACCTTTTCTCCCACAAATACCAACCTTCTCCACCCAAATTGGACAGTTTCTTCCAGAAAGGCCACATTTCTCCCAAATATAGCACATCTTCTCCAAGAAATACCAGGGATCCCCTTTGAAATAGGACCTTTTCACCCTCAAATACCTCTTTAATGACCAAAATAGGGACAGTTTCTTCCAGAAAGGCCACATTTCTCCCAAATATATCACATCTTCTCCAAGAAATACCAGGATTTCCCCCTTCAAATAGGACCTTTTCACCCACAAATACCTGTTTTATCCACAAAATAGGACAGTTTCTTCCAGAAATGCCACATTTCTCCCAAATATATCACATCTTCTACAAGAAATAACACGTTTCCCCCTGGAAATAGGAACTTTTCACCCACAAATACCTCTTTTATCCCAAAATAGGGCAGATACTTCCAGACATGCCACATTTCTCCCTAAAATATCACATCTTCTCCAAGAAATACCAGGTTTCCCCCTCGAAATAGGACCTTTTTACCCACAAATACCTCTTTTATCCCCAAAATAGGACAGTTTCTTCCAGAAATGCCACATTTCTCCCAAATAGATCACATCTTCTCCAAGAAATACCAGCTTTCCCCCTTCAAATAGGACCTTTTTACCCACAAATACCTCTTTTATCCCCAAAGAGGACAGTTTCTACCAGAAATGCCACATTTCTCCCAAATATATAACTTCTTCTACAAGAAATTAAACGTTTCCCCCCTTCAAATAGGAACTTTTCACCCACAAATACCTCTTTTATCCCCAAAATAGGGTAGTTACTTCCAGACATGCCACATTTCTCCCAAATATATCACATCTTCTCTAAGAAATACCAGGATTTCCCCCTTCAAATAGGACCTTTTCACCCACAAATACCTGTTTTCTACCCAAAATAGGACAGTTTCTTCAGAAATGCCACATTTCTCCCAAATATATCACATCTTCTCCAAGAAATACCAGGTTTCCCCCTGGAAATAGGACCTTTTCACCCACAAATACCTCTTTTATCCCCAAAATAGGACAGTTTCTTCCATAAATGCCACATTTCGCCCAAATATATCTCATCTTCTCCAAGAAATACCAGCTTTCCCCTTTGAATAGGACCTTTTCACCCTCAAATACCTCTTTAATTCCCAAAATAGGACAGTTTCTTGCAGAAATGCCACATTTCTCCAAATATATCACAGCTTCTCTAAGAAATACCACGATTTCCCCCTTCAAATAGGACCTTTTCACCCACAAATACCTGTTTTATCCCCAAAATAGGACTGTTTCTTCCAGAAATGCCACATTTCTCCCAACTATATCACATCTTCTCCAAGAAATACCAGGATTCCCCCTTTGAAATAGGACCTTTTCACCCACAAATACCTCTTTTATCCCCAAAAGAGGACAGTTTCTTCCAGAAATGCCACATTTCTCCCAAATATATCACATCTTCTCCTAGAAATACCAGATTTTCCCCCTTCAAATAGGAACTTTTCACCCACAAATACCTGTTTCATCCCCAAAATAGGACAGTTTCTCCAGAAATGCCAGATTTCTCCCAAATATATCACATCTTCTCCAAGAAATACCAGGTTTCCCCCTTCAAATAGGACCTTTTCACCCACAAACACCTCTTTTATCCCCAAATGAGGACAGTTTCTTCCAGAAATGCCACATTTCTCCCAAATAGATCACATCTTCTCCAAGAAATACCAGCTTTCCCCCTTCAAATAGGACCTCTACACCCACAAATACCTGTTCTATCCCCAAAAGAGGACAGTTTCTTCCAGAAATGCCACATTTCTCCCAAATATAGCACATCTTCTCCAAGAAATACCATGTTTCTCCCTTCAAATAGGACCTTTTCACCCACAAATACCTGCTTGATCCCCAAAATAGGACAGTTTCTTCCAGAAAGGCCACATTTCTCCCAAATAGATCACATCTTCTCCAAGAAAATACCAGGTTTCCCCCTTCAAATAGGACCTTTTCACCCACAAATACCTGCTTGATCCCCAAAAGAGGACAGTTTCTTCCAGAAATGCCACATTTCTCCCAAATATATCACATCTTCTCCAAGAAATACCAGCTTTCCCCCATCAAATAGGACCTTTTCACCCACAAATACCTGTTTCATCCCCAAAATAGGACAGTTTCTTCCAGACATGCCACATTTCTCCCAAATATATCACATCTTCTCCAAGAAATACTAGGATTCCTACTGGAAATAGGACCTTCTCTCAAACAAATTCCAGCCTTCTCCCCCGAAATTGGACATTTTCTTCCAGAAAGGCCACATTTCTCCCAAATATATCACATCTTCCCCAAGAAATACCAGGAATCCCCTTTGAAGTAGGACCTTTTCACATATACCTGTTTTATCCCCAAAAGAGGACAGTTTCTTCCAGAAATGCCACATTTCTCCCAAATATATCACAGCTTCTCTAAGAAATACCACGATTTCCCCCTTCAAATAGGACCTTTTCACCCACAAATACCTGTTTGATCCCCAAAATAGGACAGTTTCTTCCAGAAATGCCACATTTCTCCCAACTATATCACATCTTCTCCAAGAAATACCAGGTTTCCCCTTTGAAATAGGAACTTTTCACCTACAAATACCTGTTTGATCCCCAAAATAGGACAGTTTCTTCCATAAATGCCACATTTCGCCCAAATATATCACATCTTCTCCAAGACATACCACGTTTCCCCCTTCAAATAGGACCTTTTCACCCACAAATACCCGCCTTCTCCCCCAAATTGGACATTTTCTTCCAGAAATGCCACATTTCTCCAAAAATATCACATCTTCTCCAAGAATTACCAGCTTTCCCCCTTCAAATAGGAACTTTTCACCCACGAATACCTCTTTTATCCCCAAAACAGGACAGTTTCATCCGACATGCCACATTTCTCCCAAATAGATCACATCTTCTCCAAGAAATACCACGTTTCCCCTTTGTAATAGGACCTTTTTTACCCAGAAATACCTCTTTTATCCCCAAAATAGGACACTTTCTTAGAGACATGCCATATTTCTCCCAAATGTATCACATCTTCTCCAAGAAATACCACGTTTCCCCCTTCAAATAGGACCTTTTCACCCACAAATACCTGTTTTATCCCTCAAATTGGACATTTTCTACCAGAAATGCCAGATTTCTCCCAAAAATATCACATCTTCTCCAAGAAATACCAGGGTTCCCCCTTGAAATAGGACCTTTTCTCCCACAAATACCTGTTTTATCCCCAAAATAGGACAGTTTCTTCCAGAAAGGCCACATTTCTCCCAAATATATCACATCTTCTCCAAGAAATACCAGCTTTCCCCCTTCAAATAGGAACTTTTCACCCGCGAATACCTCTTTTATCCACAAAATAGGACAGTTTCTTCCAGAAATGCCACATTTCTCCCAAATATATCACATCTTCTACAAGAAATAACACGTTTCCCCCTGGAAATAGGAACTTTTCACCCACAAATACCTCTTTTATCCCCAAAATAGGGCAGTTACTTCCAGACATGCCACATTTCTCCCAAATAGATCACATCTTCTCCAAGAAATACCAGGTTTCCCCTCGAAATAGGACCTTTTTACCCACAAATACCTCTTTTATCCCCAAAATAGGACAGTTTCTTCCAGAAATGCCACATTTCTCCCAAATAGATCACATCTTCTCCAAGAAATACCAGCTTTCCCCCTTTAAATAGGACCTTTTTACCCACAAATACCTCTTTTATCCCCAAAAGAGGACAGTTTCTACCAGAAATGCCACATTTCTCCCAAATATATAACTTCTTCTAAAAGAAATTACACGTTTCCCCCTTCAAATAGGACCTTTTCACCCACAGATACCTGTTTGATCCCCAAAATAGGGCAGTTACTTCCAGACATGCCACATTTCTCCCAAATATATCACATCTTCTCCAAGAAATACCACGTTTCCCCCTTCAAATAGGACCTTTTCACCCACAAATACCTCTTTTATCCCCAAAAGAGGACAGTTTCTACCAGAAATACCACATTTCTCCCAAATAGATCACATCTTCTCCAAGAAATACCAGGTTTCCCCCTTGAAATAGGACCTTATCACCCACAAATACCTCTTTTACCCCAAAATAGGACAGTATCTTCCAGAAATGCCAGATTTCTCCCAAATATATCACATCTTCTCCAAGAAATACCAGCTTTCCCCTTTGAAATAGGACCTTTTCACCCTCAAATACCTCTTTAATTCCCAAAATAGGACAGTTTCTTCCAGAAATGCCACATTTCTCCCAAATATATCACAGCTTCTCTAAGAAATACCACGATTTCCCCCTTCAAATAGACCTTTTCACCCACAAATACCTGTTTGATCCCCAAAATAGGACAGTTTCTTCCAGAAATGCCACATTTCTCCCAACTATATCACATCTTCTCCAAGAAATACCAGGATTCCCCCTTTGAAATAGGACCTTTTCACCCACAAATACCTCTTTTATCCCCAAAATAGGACAGTTTCTTCCAGAAATGCCACATTTCTCCCAAATATATCACATCTTCTCCTAGAAATACCAGATTTCCCCCTTCAAATAGGACCTTTTCACCCACAAATACCTGTTTCATCCCCAAAATAGGACAGTTTCTTCCAGACATGCCACATTTCTCCCAAATATATCTCATCTTCTCCAAGAAATACTAGGATTCCTACTGGAAATAGGACCTTTTCTCCCACAAATACCAACCTTCTCCACCCAAATTGGACAGTTTCTTCCAGACATGCCACATTTCTCGCAAATATATCACATCTTCTCCAAGAAATACCAGGGATCCCCTTTGAAATAGGACCTTTTCACCCTCAAATACCTCTTTAATGCCCAAAATAGGACAGTTTCAGCCAGAAATGCCACATTTCTCCCAAATATATCACATCTTCTCCATGAAATACCAGGATTTCCCCCTTCAAATAGGACCTTTTCACCCACAAATACCTGTTTTATCCCCAAAAGAGGACAGTTTCTTCCTGACATGCCAGATTTCTCCCAAATATATCACATCTTCTCCAAGAAATACCAGCTTTCCCCCTTCAAATAGGACCTTTTCACCCACAAATACCTGTTTTATCCCCAAAATAGAACAGTTTCTTCCAGAAATGCCACATTTCTCCCAAATATATCACATCTTCTCCAAGAAATACCAGCTTTCCCCCTTCAAATAGGAACTTTTCACCCACAAATACCTCTTTTATCCTTAAAAATAGGACAGTTTCTTCCAGAAATGCCACATTTCTCCCAAATATATCACATCATCTCCAAGAAATACCACGTTTCCCCCTTCAAATAGGACCTTTTCACCCACAAATACCTCATTTATTCCCAAAATAGGACAGTTTCTTCCAGAAATGCCAGATTTCTCCCAAATAGATCACATCTTCTCCTAGAAATACCAGGTTTCCCCCCTTCAAATAGGACCTTTTCACCCACAAATACCTCTTTTATCCTTAAAATAGGACAGTTTCTTCCAGAAATGCCACATTTCTCCCAAATAGATCACATCTTCTCCAAGAAATACCAGGTTTCCCCCTTCAAATAGGACCTTTTCACCCACAAATACCTCTTTTATCCCCAAAATAGGACAGTTTCTTCCAGAAATGCCACATTTGTCCCAAATAGATCACATCTTCTCCAAGAAATACCAGGTTTCCCCCTTCAAATAGGACCTCTACACCCACAAATACCTGTCCTATCCCCAAAAGAGGACAGTTTCTTCCAGAAATGCCACATTTCTCCCAAATATAGCACATCTTCTCCAAGAAATACCAAATTTCCCCCTTCAAATAGGACCTTTTCACCCACAAATACCTGTTTTATCCCCAAAAGAGGACAGTTTCTTCCAGAAAGGCCACATTTCTCCCAAATAGATCACATCTTCTCCAAGATATACCAGGTTTCCCCCTTCAAATAGGACCTTTTCACCCACAAATACCTGCTTGATCCCCAAAAGAGGACAGTTTCTTCCAGAAATGCCACATTTCTCCCAAATATATCACATCTTCTCCAAGAAATACCAGCTTTCCCCCTTCAAATAGGACCTTTTCACCCACAAATACCTGTTTCATCCCCAAAATAGGACAGTTTCTTCCACAAATGCCACATTTCTCCCAAATATATCACATCTTCTCCAAGAAATACTAGGATTCCTACTGGAAATAGGACCTTCTCTCAAACAAATTCCAGCCTTCTCCCCCGAAATTGGACATTTTCTTCCAGAAATGCCACATTTCTCCCAAATATATCACATCTTCCCCAAGAAATACCAGGGATCCCCTTTGAAATAGGACCTTTTCACCCTCAAATACCTCTTTTATCCCCAAAAGAGGACAGTTTCTTCCAGAAAGGCCACATTTCTCCCAAATACATCACATCTTCTCTAAGAAATACCAGGATTTCCCCCTTCAAATAGGACCTTTTCACCCACAAATACCTGTTTTATCCCCAAAATAGGACAGTTTCTTCCAGAAATGCCACATTTCTCCCAACTATATCACATCTTCTCCAAGAAATACCAGGTTTCCCCTTTGAAATAGGAACTTTTCACCTACAAATACCTGTTTGATCCCCAAAATAGGACAGTTTCTTCCAGAAAGGCCACATTTCTCCCAAATATATCACATCTTCTCCAAGAAATACCAGCTTTCCCCCTTCAAATAGGACCTTTTCAAACACAAATACCCGCCTTCTCCCCCAAATTGGACATTTTCTTCCAGAAATGCCATATTTCTCCCAAAAATATCACATCTTCTCCAAGAATTACCAGCTTTCCCCCTTCAAATAGGAACTTTTCACTCACGAATACCTCTTTTATCCCCAAAACAAGACAGTTTCATCCGACATGCCACATTTCTCCCAATAGATCACATCTTCTCCAAGAAATTCCAGATTTCCCCCTGGAAATAGGACCTTTTTACCCACAAATACCTCTTTTATCCCCAAAATAGGACACTTTCTTAGAGACATGCCACATTTCTCCCAAATGTATCACATCTTCTCCAAGAAATACCACGTTTCCCCCTTCAAATAGGACCTTTTCACCCACAAATACCTGTTTTTATCCCTCAAATTGGACATTTTCTTCCAGAAATGCCAGATTTCTCCCAAAAATATCACATCTTCTCCAAGAAATACCAGGGTTCCCCCTTGAAATAGGACCTTTTCTCCCACAGATACCTGTTTTATCCCCAAAATAGGACAGTTTCTTCCAGAAAGGCCACATTTCTCCCAAATATATCACATCTTCTCCAAGAAATACCAGCTTTCCCCCTTCAAATAGGAACTTTTCACCCGCGAATACCTCTTTTATCCACAAAATAGTACAGTTTCTTCCAGAAATGCACATTTCTCCAAATATATCACATCTTCTCCGAGAAATACCGCGTTTCCCCCTTGAAATAGGGCCTTTTCTCCCACAAATACCCGCCTTCTCCCCCCAAATTAGACATTTCTTCCAGAAATGCCACATTTCTCCCAAAAATATCACATCTTCTCCAAGAAATACCAGGTTTCCCCCTGGAAATAGGACCTTTTTACCCACAAATACCTCTTATATCCCCAAAATAGGACAGTTTCTTCCAGAAATGCCAGATTTCTCCGAAATAGATCACATCTTCTCCAAGAAATACCACGTTTCCCCCTTCAAATAGGACCTTTTCACCCACAAATACCTCTTTTATCCCAAAAGAGGACAGTTTCTACCAGAAATGCCACATTTCTCCCAAATATATAACTTCTTCTACAAGAAATAACACGTTTCCCCCTTCAAATAGGAACTTTTCACCCACAAATACCTCTTTTATCCCCAAAATAGGGCAGTTTCATCCGACATGCCACATTTCTCCCAAATAGATCACATCTTCTCCAAGAAATACCACGTTTCCCCCTTGTAATAGGACCTTTTTTACCCAGAAATACCTCTTTTATCCCCAAAATAGGACACTTTCTTAGAGACATGCCACATTTCTCCCAAATGTATCACATCTTCTCCAAGAAATACCACGTTTCCCCCTTCAAATAGGACCTTTTCACCCACAAATACCTGTTTTTATCCCTCAAATTGGACATTTCTACCAGAAATGCCAGATTTCTCCCAAAAATATCACATCTTCTCCAAGAAATACCAGGGTTCCCCCTTGAAATAGGACCTTTTCTCCCACAAATACCTGTTTTATCCCCAAAATAGGACAGTTTCTTCCAGAAAGGCCACATTTCTCCCAAATATATCACATCTTCTCCAAGAAATACCAGCTTTCCCCCTTCAAATAGGAACTTTTCACCCGCGAATACCTCTTTTATCCACAAAATAGGACAGTTTCTTCCAGAAATGCCACATTTCTCCCAAATATATCACATCTTCTACAAGAAATAACACGTTTCCCCCCTGGAAATAGGAACTTTTCACCCACAAATACCTCTTTTATCCCAAAATAGGGCAGTTACTTCCAGACATGCCACATTTCTCCCAAATAGATCACATCTTCTCCAAGAAATACCAGGTTTCCCCCTCGAAATAGGACCTTTTTACCCACAAATACCTCTTTTATCCCCAAAATAGGACAGTTTCTTCCAGAAATGCCACATTTCTCCCAAATAGATCACATCTTCTCCAAGAAATACCAGCTTTCCCCCTTTAAATAGGACCTTTTTACCCACAAATACCTCTTTTATCCCCAAAAGAGGACAGTTTCTACCAGAAATGCCACATTTCTCCCAAATATATAACTTCTTCTAAAAGAAATTACACGTTTCCCCCTTCAAATAGGACCTTTTCACCCACAGATACCCGTTTGATCCCCAAAATAGGGCAGTTACTTCCAGACATGCCACATTTCTCCCAAATATATCACATCTTCTCCAAGAAATACCACGTTTCCCCCTTCAAATAGGACCTTTTCACCCACAAATACCTCTTTTATCCCCAAAAGAGGACAGTTTCTACCAGAAAGACCACATTTCTCCCAAATATAGCACATCTTCTCCAAGAAATACCAGGTTTCCCCCTTGAAATAGGACCTTATCACCCACAAATACCTCTTTTAGCCCCAAAATAGGACAGTATCTTCCAGAAATGCCACATTTCTCCCAAATATATCACATCTTCTCCAAGAAATACCAGCTTTCCCCTTTGAAATAGGACCTTTTCACCCTCAAATACCTCTTTAATTCCCAAAATAGGACAGTTTCTTCCAGAAATGCCACATTTCTCCCAAATATATCACAGCTTCTCTAAGAAATACCACGATTTCCCCCTTCAAATAGGACCTTTTCACCCACAAATACCTGTTTGATCCCCAAAATAGGACAGTTTCTTCCAGAAATGCCACATTTCTCCCAACTATATCACATCTTCTCCAAGAAATACCAGGATTCCCCCTTTGAAATAGGACCTTTTCACCCACAAATACCTCTTTTATCCCCAAAATAGGACAGTTTCTTCCAGAAATGCCACATTTCTCCCAAATATATCACATCTTCTCCTAGAAATACCAGATTTCCCCCTTCAAATAGGACCTTTTCACCCACAAATACCTGTTTCATCCCCAAAATAGGACAGTTTCTTCCAGACATGCCACATTTCTCCCAAATATATCTCATCTTCTCCAAGAAATACTAGGATTCCTACTGGAAATAGGACCTTTTCTCCCACAAATACCAACCTTCTCCACCCAAATTGGACAGTTTCTTCCAGACATGCCACATTTCTCGCAAATATATCACATCTTCTCCAAGAAATACCAGGGATCCCCTTTGAAATAGGACCTTTTCACCCTCAAATACCTCTTTAATGCCCAAAATAGGACAGTTTCAGCCAGAAATGCCACATTTCTCCCAAATATATCACATCTTCTCCATGAAATACCAGGATTTCCCCCTTCAAATAGGACCTTTTCACCCACAAATACCTGTTTTATCCCCAAAAGAGGACAGTTTCTTCCTGACATGCCAGATTCCTCCCAAATATATCACATCTTCTCCAAGAAATACCAGCTTTCCCCCTTCAAATAGGACCTTTTCACCCACAAATACCTGTTTTATCCCCAAAATAGAACAGTTTCTTCCAGAAATGCCACATTTCTCCCAAATATATCACATCTTCTCCAAGAAATACCAGCTTTCCCCCTTCAAATAGGAACTTTTCACCCACAAATACCTCTTTTATCCTTAAAATAGGACAGTTTCTTCCAGAAATGCCACATTTCTCCCAAATATATCACATCATCTCCAAGAAATACCAAGTTTCCCCCTTCAAATAGGACCTTTTCACCCACAAATACCTCATTTATTCCCAAAACAGGACAGTTTCTTCCAGAAATGCCAGATTTCTCCCAAATAGATCACATCTTCTCCTAGAAATACCAGGTTTCCCCCTTCAAATAGGACCTTTTCACCCACAAATACCTCTTTTATCCTTAAAATAGGACAGTTTCTTCCAGAAATGCCACATTTCTCCCAAATGTATCACATCTTCTCCAAGAAATACCAGGTTTCCCCCTTCAAATAGGACCTTTTCACCCACAGATACCTGTTTTATCCCCAAAATAGGACAGTTTCTTCCAGAAATGCCACATTTGTCCCAAATAGATCACATCTTCTCCAAGAAATACCAGGTTTCCCCCTTCAAATAGGACCTCTACACCCACAAATACCTGTTCTATCCCCAAAAGAGGACAGTTTCTTCCAGAAATGCCACATTTCTCCCAAATATAGCACATCTTCTCCAAGAAATACCAAATTTCCCCCTTCAAATAGGACCTTTTCACCCACAAATACCTGTTTTATCCCAAAATAGGACAGTTTCTTCCAGAAAGGCCACATTTCTCCCAAATAGATCACATCTTCTCCAAGAAATACCAGGTTTCCCCCTTCAAATAGGACCTTTTCACCCACAAATACCTGCTTGATCCCCAAAAGAGGACAGTTTCTTCCAGAAATGCCACATTTCTCCCAAATATATCACATCTTCTCCAAGAAATACCAGCTTTCCCCCTTCAAATAGGACCTTTTCGCCCACAAATACCTGTTTCATCCCCAAAATAGGACAGTTTCTTCCACAAATGCCACATTTCTCCCAAATATATCACATCTTCTCCAAGAAATACTAGGATTCCTACTGGAAATAGGACCTTCTCTCAAACAAATTCCAGCCTTCTCCCCCGAAATTGGACATTTTCTTCCAGAAATGCCACATTTCTCCCAAATATATCACATCTTCCCCAAGAAATACCAGGGATCCCCTTTGAAATAGGACCTTTTCACCCTCAAATACCTCTTTTATCCCCAAAAGAGGACAGTTTCTTCCAGAAAGGCCACATTTCTCCCAAATACATCACATCTTCTCTAAGAAATACCAGGATTTCCCCCTTCAAATAGGACCTTTTCACCCACAAATACCTGTTTTATCCCCAAAATAGGACAGTTTCTTCCAGAAATGCCACATTTCTCCCAACTATATCACATCTTCTCCAAGAAATACCAGGTTTCCCCTTTGAAATAGGAACTTTTCACCTACAAATACCTGTTTGATCCCCAAAATAGGACAGTTTCTTCCATAAATGCCACATTTCTCCCAAATATATCACATCTTCTCCAAGAAATACCAGCTTTCCCCCTTCAAATAGGACCTTTTCAAACACAAATACCCGCCTTCTCCCCCAAATTGGACATTTTCTTCCAGAAATGCCATATTTCTCCCAAAAATATCACATCTTCTCCAAGAATTACCAGCTTTCCCCCTTCAAATAGGAACTTTTCACCCACGAATACCTCTTTTATCCCCAAAACAAGACAGTTTCATCCGACATGCCACATTTCTCCCAAATAGATCACATCTTCTCCAAGAAATTCCAGATTTCCCCCTGGAAATAGGACCTTTTTTACCCAGAAATACCTCTTATATCCCCAAAATAGGACACTTTCTTAGAGACATGCCACATTTCTCCCAAATGTATCACATCTTCTCCAAGAAATACCACGTTTCCCCCTTCAAATAGGACCTTTTCACCCACAAATACCTGTTTTATCCCTCAAATTGGACATTTTCTTCCAGAAATGCCAGATTTCTCCCAAAAATATCACATCTTCTCCAAGAAATACCAGGGTTCCCCCTTGAAATAGGACCTTTTCTCCCACAGATACCTGTTTTATCCCCAAAATAGGACAGTTTCTTCCAGAAAGGCCACATTTCTCCCAAATATATCACATCTTCTCCAAGAAATACCAGCTTTCCCCCTTCAAATAGGAACTTTTCACCCGCGAATACCTCTTTTATCCACAAAATAGTACAGTTTCTTCCAGAAATGCCACATTTCTCCCAAATATATCACATCTTCTCCGAGAAATACCGCGTTTCCCCCTTGAAATAGGGCCTTTTCTCCCACAAATACCCGCCTTCTCCCCCCAAATTAGACATTTTCTTCCAGAAATGCCACATTTCTCCCAAAAATATCACATCTTCTCCAAGAAATACCAGGTTTCCCCCTGGAAATAGGACCTTTTTACCCACAAATACCTCTTATATCCCCAAAATAGGACAGTTTCTTCCAGAAATGCCACATTTCTCCCAAATAGATCACATCTTCTCCAAGAAATACCACGTTTCCCCCTTCAAATAGGACCTTTTCACCCACAAATACCTCTTTTATCCCCAAAAGAGGACAGTTTCTACCAGAAATGCCACATTTCTCCCAAATATATAACTTCTTCTACAAGAAATAACACGTTTCCCCCCTTCAAATAGGAACTTTTCACCCACAAATACCTCTTTTATCCCCAAAATAGGACAGTTACTTCCAGACATGCCACTTTTCTCCCAAATATATCACATCTTCTCCAAGAAATACCAGGGTTCCCCCTTCAAATAGGACCTTTTCACCCTCAAATACCTCTTTTATCCCCAAAAGAGGACAGTTTCTTGCAGAAATGCCACATTTCTCCCAAATATATCACAGCTTCTCTAAGAAATACCACGATTTCCCCCTTCAAATAGGACCTTTTCACCCACAAATACCTGTTTTAGCCCCAAAATTGGACTGTTTCTTCCAGAAATGCCACATTTCTCCCAAAAATATCACATCTTCTCCAAGAAATACCAGGATTCCCCCTTCAAATAGGACCTTTTCACCCACAAATACCTCTTTTATCCCTCAAATAGGACAGTTTCTTCCAGAAATGCCACATTTCTCCCAAATATAGCACATCTTCTCCAAGAAATACTAGGATTCCTACTGGAAATAGGACCTTTTCTCCCACAAATACCAACCTTCTCCACACAAATTGGACAGTTTCTTCCAGACATGCCACATTTCTCGCAAATATATCACGTCTTCTCCAAGAAATACCAGAGATCCCCTTTGAAATAGGACCTTTTCACCCTCAAATACCTCTTTAATGCCCAAAATAGGACAGTTTCTGCCAGAAATGCCACATTTCTCCCAAATATATCACATCTTCTCCATGAAATACCAGGATTTCCCCCTTCAAATAGGACCTTTTCACCCACAAATACCTGTTTTATCCCCAAAAGAGGACAGTTTCTTCCAGAAATGCCAGATTTCTCCCAAATATATCACATCTTCTCCAAGAAATACCAGGTTTCCCCCTTCAAATAGGACCTTTTCACCCACAAACACCTGTTTGATCCCCAAAAAAGAACAGTTTCTTCCAGAAATGCCACATTTCTCCCAAATATATCACATCATCTCCAAGAAATACCACGTTTCCCCCTTCAAATAGGACCTTTTCACCCACAAATACCTGCTTGATCCCCAAAATAGGACAGTTTCTTCCAGAAATGCCATATTTGTCCCAAATAGATCACATCTTCTCCAAGAAATAACAGGTTTCCCCCTTCAAATAGGACCTTTTCACCCACAAATACCTCATTTATTCCCAAAATAGGACAGTTTCTTCCAGAAATGCCAGATTTCTCCCAAATATATCACATCTTCTCCAAGAAATACCAGGTTTCCCCCTTCAAATAGGACCTTTTCACCCACAAATACCTGCTTGATCCCCAAAAGAGGACAGTTTCTTCCAGAAATGCCACATTTCTCCCAAATATATCACATCTTCTCCAAGAAATACCACATTTCCCCCTTCAAATAGGACCTTTTCCCCAAAAAATCCTCTTTTATCCCGCAAAAGAGGACAGTTTCTTGCAGAAATGCCACATTTCTCCCAAACATATCACCTCTTCTCCAAGAAATACCAGGTTTCCCCCTCCAAATAGGACCTTGTCACCCACAAATACCTCTTTTATCCCCAAAATAGGACAGTTTCTGCCAGAAATGCCTGATTTCTCCCAAATATATATCATCTTCTCCAAGAAATACCAGGTTTCCCCCTTCAAATAGGACCTTTTCACCCACAAATACCTCTTTTATCCCCAAAATAGGACAGTTTCTTCCAGACATGCCACATTTCTCCCAAATATATCACATCTTCTCCAAGAAATACCAGGTTTCCCCCTTCAAATAGGACCTTTTCACCCACAAATACCTCTTTGATCCCCAAAAGAGGACAGTTTCTTCCAGAAATGGCACATTTCTCCCAAACATATCACATCTCCTCCAAGAAATACCAGGATTCCTCCTGAAATAGGAACTTTTCTCCCACAAATACCACCCTTCTCCCCCCAAATAGGACATTTTCTTCCAGACATGCCACATTTCTCCCAAATATATCACATCTTCTCCAAGAAATACCACGTTTCCCCCTTCAAATAGGACCTTTTCACCCACAAATACCTGTTCTATCCCCATAAGAGGACAGTTTGTTCCAGAAATGCCACATTTCTCCCAAATATATCACATCTTCTCCAAGAAATACCAGCTTTCCCCCTTCAAATAGGACCTTTTCCCCAAAAAAACCTCTTTTATCCACAAAAGAGGACAGTTTCTTACAGGAATGCCAGATTTCTCCAAAATATATCACATCTTCTCCAAGAAATACCACGTTTCCCCCTTCAAATAGGACCTTTTCACCCACAAATACCTCTTTTATCCCCAAAATAGGACAGTTTTATCCAGACATGCCACATGTCTCCCAAATATATCACATCTTCTCCAAGAAATAGCAGGGTTCCCCCTTGAATTAGGACCTTTTCTCCATGAAATACCTGTTTTTATCCAGAAGAGGACATTTTCTTCCAGAAATGCCACATTTCTCCCAAATAGATCACATCTTCTCCAAGAAATACCACGTTTCCCCTTCAAATAGGACCTTTTCACCCCACAAATACCTCTTTTATCCCCAAAAGAGGACAGTTTCTTCCAGACATGCCACATTTCTCCCAAATATATCACATCTTCTCCAAGAAATACCAGGTTTCCCCCTTCAAATAGGACCTTTTCACCCACAAATACCTCTTCTATCCTCAAAAGAGGACAGTTTCTTCCAGACATGCCACATTTCTCCCCAATATATCACATCTCCTTCAAGAAATACCAGCTTTCCCCCTTCAAATAGGACCTTTTCTCCCACAAATACCTGTTTTATCCCCAAAAGAGGACAGTTTCTTCCAAAATACCACATTTCTCCCAAATATATCACATCTTCTCCAAGAAATACCAGCTTTCCCCCTTCAAATAGGACCTTTTCACCCACAAATACCTCTTTTATCCCCAAAAGAGGACAGTTTCTTCCAGAAATGCCTGATTTGTCCCAAATATATCACATCTTCTCCAAGAAATACCAGCTTCCCCCCTTCAAATAGGACCTTTTCACCCACAAATACCTGTTTAATCCCCAAAAGAGGACAGTTTCTTCCAGAAATGCCACATTTCTCCCAAACATATCACATCTCCTCCAAGAAATACCAGGATTTCTCCTGAAATAGGAACTTTTCTCCCACAAATACCACCCTTCTCCCCCCAAATAGGACATTTTCTTCCAGACATGCCACATTTCTCCCAAATATATCACATCTTCTCCAAGAAATACCAGGTTTCCCCCTTCAAATAGGACCTTTTCACCCACAAATACCTGTTCTATCCCCATAAGAGGAGAGTTTCTTCCAGAAATGCCACATTTCTCCCAAATATATCACATCTTCTCCAAGAAATACCAGGTTTCCCCCTTCAAATAGGATCTTTTCACCCACAAATACCTCTTTTATCCCCAAAAGAGGACAGTTTCTTCCAGAAATGCCACATTTCTCCCAAATAGATCACATCTTCTCCAAGAAATACCAGGCTTCCCCCTTCAAATAGGACCTTTTCACCCACAAATACCTCTTTTATCCCCAAAAGAGGACAGTATCTTCCAGACATGCCACATTTCTCCCAAATATATCACAACTCCTCCAAGAAATACCAGGTTTCCCCCTTGAATTAGGACCTTTTCTCCTTGAAATACCTCTTTTATCCCCAAAAGTGGACAGTTTCTTCCAGAAAGGCCACATTTCTCCCAAATATATCACCTCTTCTCCAAGAAATACCAGGTTTCCCCCTTCAAATTGGACCTTTTCAACCACTAATACCTCTTTTATCCCCAAAAGAGGACAGTTTCTTCCAGAAAGGCCACATTTCTCCCAAATATATCACATCTTCTCCAAGAAATGCCTGGATTCCTCCTGAAATAGGACCTTCTCACCCAAAACTACCAGCCTTCTCCCCCCAAATTAGACATTTTCTTCCAGAAAGGCCAGATTTCTCCCAAATATATCACATCTTCTCCAAGAAATACCAGGATTCCTCCTGAAATAGGACCTTCTCACCCAAAACTACCAGCCTTCTCCCCCCAAAATAGGACAGTTTCTTCCAGAAAGCCACATTTCTCCCAAATATATCACATCTTCTCCAAGAAATACCAGCTTTCCCCCTTCAAATAGGACCTTTTCTCCCACAAATACCTGTTTTATCCCCAAAATAGGACAGTTTCTTCCAGACATGCCACATTTCTCCCAAATATATCACATCTTCTCCAAGAAATACCAGGTTTCCCCCTTCAAATAGGACCTTTTCACCCACAAATACCTGTTTTATCCCCAAAACAGGACACTTTCTTCCAGACATGCCACATTTCTCCCTAACATATCACATCTTCTCCAAGAAATACCAGCTTTCCCCCTTCAAATAGGACCTTTTCACCCACAAATACCTGTTTTATCCCCAAAATACGACAGTTTCTTCCAGAAAATGCACATTTCTCCCAAACATATCACATCTCCTCCAAGAAATGCCAGGATTCCTCCTGAAATATGAACTTTTCTCCCACAAATATCACCCTTCTCCCCCCAAATTGGACATTTTCTTCCAGACATGCCACATTTCTCCCAAATATATCACATCTTCTCCAAGAAATACCAGGTTTTCCCCTGGAAATAGGACCTTTTCACCCACAAATACCTGTTCTATCCCCATAAGAGGACAGTTTCTTCAAGAAATGCCACATTTCACCCAAATATATCACATGTTCTCCAAGAAATACCACGTTTCCCCCTTCAAATAGGACCTTTTCCCCAAAAAAACCTCTTTTATCCCCAAAAGAGGACAGTTTTTTCCAGACATGCCACATTTCTCCCAAATATATCACATCTTCTCCAAGAAATACCAGGATTCGTCCTGGAAATAGGAACTTTTCACCCACAAATACCTCTTTTATCCCCAAAAGTGGACAGTTTCTTCCAGAAAGGCCACATTTCTCCCAAATATATCACATCTTCTCCAAGAAATACCAGCTTTCCCCCTTCAAATAGGACCTTTTCACCCACAAATACCTGTTTTATCCCCAAAATAGGACAGTTTCTTCCTGACATGCCACATTTTCCCCAAATATATCACATCTTCTCCAAGAAATACCAGGTTTCCCCCTTCAAATTGGACCTTGTCACCCACAAATACCACTTTTATCCACAAAATAGGACAGTTTCTGCCAGAAAGGCCACATTTCTCCCAAACATATCACATCTCCTCCAAGAAATACCAGCTTTCCCCCTTCAAATAGGACCTTTTCACCCACAAAAAATTCTTTTATCCCCAAAATAGGACAGTTTCTTCCAGACATGCCACATTTCTCCCAAATATATCACATCTTCTCCAAGAAATACCACGTTTCCCCCTTCAAATAGGACCTTTTCACCCACAAATACCTCTTTATCCCTCAAATAGGACAGTTTCTTCCAGACATGCCACATTTCTCCCAAATAGATCACATCTTCTCCAAGAAATACCAGGTTTCCCCCTTCAAATAGGACCTTTTCAACCACTAATACCTGTTAAATCCCCAAAAGAGGACAGTTTCTTCCAGACATGCCACATTTCTCACAAATATATCACATCTTCTCCAAGAAATACCAGGTTTCCCCCTTCAAATAGGACCTTTTCACCCACTAATAGCAGGCTTCTCCCCCAAATAGGACAGTTTCTTCCAGAAATGCCATATTTCTCCCAAACATATCTCATCTTCTCCAAGAAATACCAGGTTTCCCCCTTCAAATAGGACCTTTTCTCCAACAAATACCTGTTTTATCCCCAAAACAGGACATTTTCTTCCAGACATGCCTGATTTCTCCCAAATATATCACATCTTCTCTAAGAAATACCAGGTTTCCCCCTTGAATTAGGACCTTTTCACCCACAAATACCTCTTTATCCCTCAAATAGGACAGTTTCTTCCAGACATGCCAGATTTCTCCCAAATAGATCACATCTTCTCCAAGAAATACCAGCTTTCCCCCTTCAAATAGGACCTTTTCTCCCACAAATACCAGCCTTCTCCCCCCAAATAGGACAGTTTCTTCCAGAAATGCCACATTTCTCCCAAATATATCACATCTTCTCCAAGAAATACCACGTTTCCCCCTTCAAATAGGTACTTTTCGCCCACTAATAGCAGGCTTCTCCCCCAAATAGGACAGTTTCTTCCAGAAATGCCAGATTTCTCCCAAATATATCACATCTTCTCCAAGAAATACCAGGTTTCCCCCTTCAAATAGGACCTTTTCACCCACAAATACCTCTTTTATCCCCAAAATAGGACAGTTTCTTCCAGAAATGCCACATTTCTCCCAAATATATCACATCTCCTTCAAGAAATACCAGGTTTCCCCCTTCAAATAGGACCTTTTCTCCCACAAATACCTGTTTTATCCCCAAAACAGGACACTTTCTTCCAGAAATGCCACATTTCTCCCGAATATATCACATCTTCTCCAAGAAATACCAGCTTTCCCCCTTCAAATAGGACCTTTTCACCCACAAATACCTCTTTTATCCCCAAAAGCGGACAGTTTCTTCCAGAAATGCCACATTTCTCCCAAATATATCACATCTTCTCCAAGAAATACCAGCTTTCCCCCTTCAAATAGGACCTTTTCACCTACAAATACCTCTTTTATCCCCAAAAGAGGACAGTTTCTTCCAGAAATGGCACATTTCTCCCAAACATATCACATCTCCTCCAAGAAATACCAGGATTCCTCCTGAAATAGGAACTTTTCTCCCACAAATACCACCCTTCTCCCCCCAAATAGGACATATTCTTCCAGACATGCCACATTTCTCCCAAATATATCACATCTTCTCCAAGAAATACCAGGTTTCCCCCTTCAAATAGGACCTTTTCACCCACAAATACCTGTTCTATCCCCATAAGAGGACAGTTTCTTCCAGAAATGCCACATTTCTCCCAAATATATCAACTCTTCTCCAAGAAATACCACGTTTCCCCCTTCAAATAGGACCTTTTTCCCCAAAAAAACCTTTTTTATCCCCAAAAGAGGACAGTTTCTTCCAGGAATGCCAGATTTCTCCCAAATATATCACATCTTCTCCAAGAAATACCAGCTTTCCCCCTTCAAATAGGACCTTTTCACCCACAAATACGTCTTTTATCCCCAAAATAGGACAGTTTTATCCAGACATGCCACATTTCTCCCAAATATATCACATCTTCTCCAAGAAATACCAGCTTTCCCCCTTGAATTTGGACCTTTTCTCCATGAAATACCTGTTTTATCCCCAGAAGAGGACATTTTTTTCCAGAAATGCCACATTTCTCCCAAATATATCACATCTTCTCCAAGAAATGCCAGGATTCCTCCTGAAATAGGACCTTCTCACCCACTACTACCAGACTTCTCCCCCCAAATTAGACATTTTCTTCCAGAAATGCCACATTTCTCCCAAATATATCACATCTTCTCCAAGAAATACCAGGATTCCTCCTGAAATAGGACCTTCTCACCCAAAACTACCAGCCTTCTCCCCCCAAATTGGACATTTTCTTCCAGAAAGGCCACATTTCTCCCAAATAGATCACATCTTCTCCAAGAAATACCAGCTTTCCCCCTTCAAATTGGACCTTTTCTCCCACAAATACCTGTTTTATCCCCAAAATAGGACAGTTTCCTCCAGAAATGCCACATTTCTCCCAAATATATCACATCTTCTCCAAGAAATACCACGTTTCCCCCTTCAAATAGGACCTTTTCACCCGCAAATACGTCTTTATCCCTCAAATAGGACAGTTTCTTCCAGACATGCCACATTTCTCCCAAATAGATCACATCTTCTCCAAGAAATACCAGGTTTCCCCCTTCAAATAGGACCTTTTCACCCACAAATACCAGCCTTCTCCCCCCAAATAGGACAGTTTCTTCCAGAAATGCCACATTTCTCCCAAACATATCACATCTTCTCCAAGAAATACCAGGTTCCAACTTGAAAAAGGACCTTTTCACCCACTAATAGCAGGCTTCTCCCCCAAATAGGACATTTTCAACCAGACATGCCACATTTCTCCCAAATATATCACATCTTCTCCAAGAAATACCAGGTTTCCCCCTTCAAATAGGACCTTTTCACCCACAAATACCTCTTTTATCCCCAAAAGAGGACAGTTTCTTCCAGACATGCCACATTTCTCCCAAATATATCACATCTCCTTCAAGAAATACCAGCTTTCCCCCTTCAAATAGGACCTTTTCTCCCACAAATACCTGTTTTATCCCCAAAAGAGGACAGTTTCTTCCAGAAATACCACATTTCTCCCAAATATATCACATCTTCTCCACGAAATACCACGTTTCCCCCTTCAAATAGGACCTTTTCACCCACAAATACCTGTTTATCCCCAAAAGAGGACAGTTTCTTCCAGACATGCCACATTTCTCCCAAATAGATCACATCTACTCCAAGAAATACCAGCTTTCCCCCTTCAAATAGGACCTTTTCACCCACAAATACCTGTTTAATCCCCAAAATAGGACAGTTTCTTCCAGAAAGGCCACATTTCTCCCAAATATATCACATCTTCTCCAAGAAATACCAGCTTTCCCCCTTCAAATAGGACCTTTTCAAACACAAATACCCGCCTTCTCCCCCAAATTGGACATTTTCTTCCAGAAATGCCATATTTCTCCCAAAAATATCACATCTTCTCCAAGAATTACCAGCTTTCCCCCTTCAAATAGGAACTTTTCACCCACGAATACCTCTTTTATCCCCAAAACAAGACAGTTTCATCCGACATGCCACATTTCTCCCAAATAGATCACATCTTCTCCAAGAAATTCCAGATTTCCCTTTGGAAATAGGACCTTTTTTACCCAGAAATACCTCTTTTATCCCCAAAATAGGACACTTTCTTAGAGACATGCCACATTTCTCCCAAATGTATCACATCTTCTCCAAGAAATACCACGTTTCCCCCTTCAAATAGGACCTTTTCACCCAAAAATACCTGTTTTATCCCTCAAATTGGACATTTTCTTCCAGAAATGCCAGATTTCTCCCAAAAATATCACATCTTCTCCAAGAAATACCAGGGTTCCCCCTTGAAATAGGACCTTTTCTCCCACAGATACCTGTTTTATCCCCAAAATAGGACAGTTTCTTCCAGAAAGGCCACATTTCTCCCAAATATATCACATCTTCTCCAAGAAATACCAGCTTTCCCCCTTCAAATAGGAACTTTTCACCCGCGAATACCTCTTTTATCCACAAAATAGTACAGTTTCTTCCAGAAATGCCACATTTCTCCCAAATATATCACATCTTCTCCGAGAAATACCGCGTTTCCCCCTTGAAATAGGGCCTTTTCTCCCACAAATACCCGCCTTCTCCCCCCAAATTAGACATTTTCTTCCAGAAATGCCACATTTCTCCCAAAAATATCACATCTTCTCCAAGAAATACCAGGTTTCCCCCTGGAAATAGGACCTTTTTACCCACAAATACCTCTTATATCCCCAAAATAGGACAGTTTCTTCCAGAAATGCCAGATTTCTCCCAAATAGATCACATCTTCTCCAAGAAATACCACGTTTCCCCCTTCAAATAGGACCTTTTCACCCACAAATACCTCTTTTATCCCCAAAAGAGGACAGTTTCTACCAGAAATGCCACATTTCTCCCAAATATATAACTTCTTCTACAAGAAATAACACGTTTCCCCCTTCAAATAGGAACTTTTCACCCACAAATACCTCTTTTATCCCCAAAATAGGGCAGTTTCATCCGACATGCCACATTTCTCCCAAATAGATCACATCTTCTCCAAGAAATACCACGTTTCCCCCTTGTAATAGGACCTTTTTTACCCAGAAATACCTCTTTTATTCCCAAAATAGGACACTTTCTTAGAGACATGCCACATTTCTCCCAAATGTATCACATCTTCTCCAAGAAATACCACGTTTCCCCCTTCAAATAGGACCTTTTCACCCACAAATACCTGTTTTATCCCTCAAATTGGACATTTTCTACCAGAAATGCCAGATTTCTCCCAAAAATATCACATCTTCTCCAAGAAATACCAGGGTTCCCCCTTGAAATAGGACCTTTTCTCCCACAAATACCTGTTTTATCCCCAAAATAGGACAGTTTCTTCCAGAAAGGCCACATTTCTCCCAAATATATCACATCTTCTCCAAGAAATACCAGCTTTCCCCCTTCAAATAGGAACTTTTCACCCGCGAATACCTCTTTTATCCACAAAATAGGACAGTTTCTTCCAGAAATGCCACATTTCTCCCAAATATATCACATCTTCTACAAGAAATAACACGTTTCCCCCTGGAAATAGGAACTTTTCACCCACAAATACCTCTTTTATCCCCAAAATAGGGCAGTTACTTCCAGACATGCCACATTTCTCCCAAATAGATCACATCTTCTCCAAGAAATACCAGGTTTCCCCCTCGAAATAGGACCTTTTTACCCACAAATACCTCTTTTATCCCCAAAATAGGACAGTTTCTTCCAGAAATGCCACATTTCTCCCAAATAGATCACATCTTCTCCAAGAAATACCAGCTTTCCCCCTTTAAATAGGACCTTTTTACCCACAAATACCTCTTTTATCCCCAAAAGAGGACAGTTTCTACCAGAAATACCACATTTCTCCCAAATATAGCACATCTTCTCCAAGAAATACCAGGTTTCCCCCTTGAAATAGGACCTTATCACCCACAAATACCTCTTTTAGCCCCAAAATAGGACAGTATCTTCCAGAAATGCCAGATTTCTCCCAAATATATCACATCTTCTCCAAGAAATACCAGCTTTCCCCTTTGAAATAGGACCTTTTCACCCTCAAATACCTCTTTAATTCCCAAAATAGGACAGTTTCTTCCAGAAATGCCACATTTCTCCCAAATATATCACAGCTTCTCTAAGAAATACCACGATTTCCCCCTTCAAATAGGACCTTTTCACCCACAAATACCTGTTTGATCCCCAAAATAGGACAGTTTCTTCCAGAAATGCCACATTTCTCCCAACTATATCACATCTTCTCCAAGAAATACCAGGATTCCCCCTTTGAAATAGGACCTTTTCACCCACAAATACCTCTTTTATCCCCAAAATAGGACAGTTTCTTCCAGAAATGCCACATTTCTCCCAAATATATCACATCTTCTCCTAGAAATACCAGATTTCCCCCTTCAAATAGGACCTTTTCACCCACAAATACCTGTTTCATCCCCAAAATAGGACAGTTTCTTCCAGACATGCCACATTTCTCCCAAATATATCTCATCTTCTCCAAGAAATACTAGGATTCCTACTGGAAATAGGACCTTTTCTCCCACAAATACCAACCTTCTCCACCCAAATTGGACAGTTTCTTCCAGACATGCCACATTTCTCGCAAATATATCACATCTTCTCCAAGAAATACCAGGGATCCCCTTTGAAATAGGACCTTTTCACCCTCAAATACCTCTTTAATGCCCAAAATAGGACAGTTTCAGCCAGAAATGCCACATTTCTCCCAAATATATCACATCTTCTCCATGAAATACCAGGATTTCCCCCTTCAAATAGGACCTTTTCACCCACAAATACCTGTTTTATCCCCAAAAGAGGACAGTTTCTTCCTGACATGCCAGATTTCTCCCAAATATATCACATCTTCTCCAAGAAATACCAGCTTTCCCCCTTCAAATAGGACCTTTTCACCCACAAATACCTGTTTTATCCCCAAAATAGAACAGTTTCTTCCAGAAATGCCACATTTCTCCCAAATATATCACATCTTCTCCAAGAAATACCAGCTTTCCCCCTTCAAATAGGAACTTTTCACCCACAAATACCTCTTTTATCCTTAAAATAGGACAGTTTCTTCCAGAAATGCCACATTTCTCCCAAATATATCACATCATCTCCAAGAAATACCACGTTTCCCCCTTCAAATAGGACCTTTTCACCCACAAATACCTCATTTATTCCCAAAATAGGACAGTTTCTTCCAGAAATGCCAGATTTCTCCCAAATAGATCACATCTTCTCCTAGAAATACCAGGTTTCCCCCTTCAAATAGGACCTTTTCACCCACAAATACCTCTTTTATCCTTAAAATAGGACAGTTTCTTCCAGAAATGCCACATTTCTCCCAAATAGATCACATCTTCTCCAAGAAATACCAGGTTTCCCCCTTCAAATAGGACCTTTTCACCCACAGATACCTGTTTTATCCCCAAAATAGGACAGTTTCTTCCAGAAATGCCACATTTGTCCCAAATAGATCACATCTTCTCCAAGAAATACCAGGTTTCCCCCTTCAAATAGGACCTCTACACCCACAAATACCTGTTCTATCCCCAAAAGAGGACAGTTTCTTCCAGAAATGCCACATTTCTCCCAAATATAGCACATCTTCTCCAAGAAATACCAAATTTCCCCCTTCAAATAGGACCTTTTCACCCACAAATACCTGTTTTATCCCCAAAATAGGACAGTTTCTTCCAGAAAGGCCACATTTCTCCCAAATAGATCACATCTTCTCCAAGAAATACCAGGTTTCCCCCTTCAAATAGGACCTTTTCACCCACAAATACCTGTTTTATCCCCAAAAGAGGACAGTTTCTTCCAGAAATGCCACATTTCTCCCAAATATATCACATCTTCTCCAAGAAATACCAGCTTTCCCCCTTCAAATAGGACCTTTTCGCCCACAAATACCTGTTTCATCCCCAAAATAGGACAGTTTCTTCCACAAATGCCACATTTCTCCCAAATATATCACATCTTCTCCAAGAAATACTAGGATTCCTACTGGAAATAGGACCTTCTCTCAAACAAATTCCAGCCTTCTCCCCCGAAATTGGACATTTTCTTCCAGAAATGCCACATTTCTCCCAAATATATCACATCTTCCCCAAGAAATACCAGGGATCCCCTTTGAAATAGGACCTTTTCACCCTCAAATACCTCTTTTATCCCCAAAAGAGGACAGTTTCTTCCAGAAAGGCCACATTTCTCCCAAATACATCACATCTTCTCCAAGAAATACCAGGTTTCCCCCTTCAAATAGGACCTTTTCACCCACAAATACCTGTTTTATCCCCAAAATAGGACAGTTTCTTCCAGAAATGCCACATTTCTCCCAACTATATCACATCTTCTCCAAGAAATACCAGGTTTCCCCTTTGAAATAGGAACTTTTCACCTACAAATACCTGTTTGATCCCCAAAATAGGACAGTTTCTTCCATAAATGCCACATTTCTCCCAAATATATCACATCTTCTCCAAGAAATACCAGCTTTCCCCCTTCAAATAGGACCTTTTCAAACACAAATACCCGCCTTCTCCCCCAAATTGGACATTTTCTTCCAGAAATGCCATATTTCTCCCAAAAATATCACATCTTCTCCAAGAATTACCAGCTTTCCCCCTTCAAATAGGAACTTTTCACCCACGAATACCTCTTTTATCCCCAAAACAAGACAGTTTCATCCGACATGCCACATTTCTCCCAAATAGATCACATCTTCTCCAAGAAATTCCAGATTTCCCCCTGGAAATAGGACCTTTTTTACCCAGAAATACCTCTTATATCCCCAAAATAGGACACTTTCTTAGAGACATGCCACATTTCTCCCAAATGTATCACATCTTCTCCAAGAAATACCACGTTTCCCCCTTCAAATAGGACCTTTTCACCCACAAATACCTGTTTTATCCCTCAAATTGGACATTTTCTTCCAGAAATGCCAGATTTCTCCCAAAAATATCACATCTTCTCCAAGAAATACCAGGGTTCCACCTTGAAATAGGACCTTTTCTCCCACAGATACCTGTTTTATCCCCAAAATAGGACAGTTTCTTCCAGAAAGGCCACATTTCTCCCAAATATATCACATCTTCTCCAAGAAATACCAGCTTTCCCCCTTCAAATAGGAACTTTTCACCCGCGAATACCTCTTTTATCCACAAAATAGTACAGTTTCTTCCAGAAATGCCACATTTCTCCCAAATATATCACATCTTCTCCGAGAAATACCGCGTTTCCCCCTTGAAATAGGGCCTTTTCTCCCACAAATACCCGCCTTCTCCCCCCAAATTAGACATTTTCTTCCAGAAATGCCACATTTCTCCCAAAAATATCACATCTTCTCCAAGAAATACCAGGTTTCCCCCTGGAAATAGGACCTTTTTACCCACAAATACCTCTTATATCCCCAAAATAGGACAGTTTCTTCCAGAAATGCCACATTTCTCCCAAATAGATCACATCTTCTCCAAGAAATACCACGTTTCCCCCTTCAAATAGGACCTTTTCACCCACAAATACCTCTTTTATCCCCAAAAGAGGACAGTTTCTACCAGAAATGCCACATTTCTCCCAAATATATAACTTCTTCTACAAGAAATAACACGTTTCCCCCTTCAAATAGGAACTTTTCACCCACAAATACCTCTTTTATCCCCAAAATAGGACAGTTACTTCCAGACATGCCACTTTTCTCCCAAATATATCACATCTTCTCCAAGAAATACCAGGGTTCCCCCTTCAAATAGGACCTTTTCACCCTCAAATACCTCTTTTATCCCCAAAAGAGGACAGTTTCTTGCAGAAATGCCACATTTCTCCCAAATATATCACAGCTTCTCTAAGAAATACCACGATTTCCCCCTTCAAATAGGACCTTTTCACCCACAAATACGTGTTTTAGCCCCAAAATTGGACTGTTTCTTCCAGAAATGCCACATTTCTCCCAAAAATATCACATCTTCTCCAAGAAATACCAGGATTCCCCCTTCAAATAGGACCTTTTCACCCACAAATACCTCTTTTATCCCTCAAATAGGACAGTTTCTTCCAGAAATGCCACATTTCTCCCAAATATAGCACATCTTCTCCAAGAAATACTAGGATTCCTACTGGAAATAGGACCTTTTCTCCCACAAATACCAACCTTCTCCACACAAATTGGACAGTTTCTTCCAGACATGCCACATTTCTCGCAAATATATCACATCTTCTCCAAGAAATACCAGGGATCCCCTTTGAAATAGGACCTTTTCACCCTCAAATACCTCTTTAATGCCCAAAATAGGACAGTTTCTGCCAGAAATGCCACATTTCTCCCAAATATATCACATCTTCTCCATGAAATACCAGGATTTCCCCCTTCAAATAGGACCTTTTCACCCACAAATACCTGTTTTATCCCCAAAAGAGGACAGTTTCTTCCAGAAATGCCAGATTTCTCCCAAATATATCACATCTTCTCCAAGAAATACCAGCTTTCCCCCTTCAAATAGGACCTTTTCACCCACAAACACCTGTTTGATCCCCAAAAAAGAACAGTTTCTTCCAGAAATGCCACATTTCTCCCAAATATAGCACATCTTCTCCAAGAAATACCACGTTTCCTCCTTCAAATAGGACCTTTTCACCCACAAATACCTGCTTGATCCCCAAAATAGGACAGTTTCTTCCAGAAATGCCATATTTGTCCCAAATAGATCACATCTTCTCCTAGAAATACCAGGTTTCCCCCTTCAAATAGGACCTTTTCACCCACAAATACCTCATTTATTCCCAAAATAGGACAGTTTCTTCCAGAAATGCCACATTTCTCCCAACTATATCACATCTTCTCCAAGAAATACCAGGTTTCCCCTTTGAAATAGGAACTTTTCACCTACAAATACCTGTTTGATCCCCAAAATAGGACAGTTTCTTCCATAAATGCCACATTTCTCCCAAATATATCACATCTTCTCCAAGAAATACCAGCTTTCCCCCTTCAAATAGGACCTTTTCAAACACAAATACCCGCCTTCTCCCCCAAATTGGACATTTTCTTCCAGAAATGCCATATTTCTCCCAAAAATATCACATCTTCTCCAAGAATTACCAGCTTTCCCCCTTCAAATAGGAACTTTTCACCCACGAATACCTCTTTTATCCCCAAAACAAGACAGTTTCATCCGACATGCCACATTTCTCCCAAATAGATCACATCTTCTCCAAGAAATTCCAGATTTCCCCCTGGAAATAGGACCTTTTTTACCCAGAAATACCTCTTATATCCCCAAAATAGGACACTTTCTTAGAGACATGCCACATTTCTCCCAAATGTATCACATCTTCTCCAAGAAATACCACGTTTCCCCCTTCAAATAGGACCTTTTCACCCACAAATACCTGTTTTATCCCTCAAATTGGACATTTTCTTCCAGAAATGCCAGATTTCTCCCAAAAATATCACATCTTCTCCAAGAAATACCAGGGTTCCACCTTGAAATAGGACCTTTTCTCCCACAGATACCTGTTTTATCCCCAAAATAGGACAGTTTCTTCCAGAAAGGCCACATTTCTCCCAAATATATCACATCT
This sequence comes from Lophura swinhoii, assembly GCA_030408155.1. Lineage (NCBI taxonomy): Eukaryota > Metazoa > Chordata > Aves > Galliformes > Phasianidae > Lophura > Lophura swinhoii. The sequence goes on along the minus strand of JASCYN010000149.1, from coordinate 13,735,355 downwards.
TCTCCAAGAAATACCAGCTTTCCCCCTTCAAATAGGAACTTTTCACCCGCGAATACCTCTTTTATCCACAAAATAGTACAGTTTCTTCCAGAAATGCCACATTTCTCCCAAATATATCACATCTTCTCCGAGAAATACCGCGTTTCCCCCTTGAAATAGGGCCTTTTCTCCCACAAATACCCGCCTTCTCCCCCCAAATTAGACATTTTCTTCCAGAAATGCCACATTTCTCCCAAAAATATCACATCTTCTCCAAGAAATACCAGGTTTCCCCCTGGAAATAGGACCTTTTTACCCACAAATACCTCTTATATCCCCAAAATAGGACAGTTTCTTCCAGAAATGCCACATTTCTCCCAAATAGATCACATCTTCTCCAAGAAATACCACGTTTCCCCCTTCAAATAGGACCTTTTCACCCACAAATACCTCTTTTATCCCCAAAAGAGGACAGTTTCTACCAGAAATGCCACATTTCTCCCAAATATATAACTTCTTCTACAAGAAATAACACGTTTCCCCCTTCAAATAGGAACTTTTCACCCACAAATACCTCTTTTATCCCCAAAATAGGACAGTTACTTCCAGACATGCCACTTTTCTCCCAAATATATCACATCTTCTCCAAGAAATACCAGGGTTCCCCCTTCAAATAGGACCTTTTCACCCTCAAATACCTCTTTTATCCCCAAAAGAGGACAGTTTCTTGCAGAAATGCCACATTTCTCCCAAATATATCACAGCTTCTCTAAGAAATACCACGATTTCCCCCTTCAAATAGGACCTTTTCACCCACAAATACGTGTTTTAGCCCCAAAATTGGACTGTTTCTTCCAGAAATGCCACATTTCTCCCAAAAATATCACATCTTCTCCAAGAAATACCAGGATTCCCCCTTCAAATAGGACCTTTTCACCCACAAATACCTCTTTTATCCCTCAAATAGGACAGTTTCTTCCAGAAATGCCACATTTCTCCCAAATATAGCACATCTTCTCCAAGAAATACTAGGATTCCTACTGGAAATAGGACCTTTTCTCCCACAAATACCAACCTTCTCCACACAAATTGGACAGTTTCTTCCAGACATGCCACATTTCTCGCAAATATATCACATCTTCTCCAAGAAATACCAGGGATCCCCTTTGAAATAGGACCTTTTCACCCTCAAATACCTCTTTAATGCCCAAAATAGGACAGTTTCTGCCAGAAATGCCACATTTCTCCCAAATATATCACATCTTCTCCATGAAATACCAGGATTTCCCCCTTCAAATAGGACCTTTTCACCCACAAATACCTGTTTTATCCCCAAAAGAGGACAGTTTCTTCCAGAAATGCCAGATTTCTCCCAAATATATCACATCTTCTCCAAGAAATACCAGCTTTCCCCCTTCAAATAGGACCTTTTCACCCACAAACACCTGTTTGATCCCCAAAAAAGAACAGTTTCTTCCAGAAATGCCACATTTCTCCCAAATATAGCACATCTTCTCCAAGAAATACCACGTTTCCTCCTTCAAATAGGACCTTTTCACCCACAAATACCTGCTTGATCCCCAAAATAGGACAGTTTCTTCCAGAAATGCCATATTTGTCCCAAATAGATCACATCTTCTCCTAGAAATACCAGGTTTCCCCCTTCAAATAGGACCTTTTCACCCACAAATACCTCATTTATTCCCAAAATAGGACAGTTTCTTCCAGAAATGCCAGATTTCTCCCAAATATATCACATCTTCTCCAAGAAATACCAGGTTTCCCCCTTCAAATAGGACCTTTTCACCCACAAATACCTGCTTGATCCCCAAAAGAGGACAGTTTCTTCCAGAAATGCCACATTTCTCCCAAATATATCACATCTTCTCCAAGAAATACCACATTTCCCCCTTCAAATAGGACCTTTTCCCCAAAAAATCCTCTTTTATCCCCAAAAGAGGACAGTTTCTTGCAGAAATGCCACATTTCTCCCAAACATATCACCTCTTCTCCAAGAAATACCAGGTTTCCCCCTCCAAATAGGACCTTGTCACCCACAAATACCTCTTTTATCCCCAAAATAGGACAGTTTCTGCCAGAAATGCCTGATTTCTCCCAAATATATATCATCTTCTCCAAGAAATACCAGGTTTCCCCCTTCAAATAGGACCTTTTCACCCACAAATACCTCTTTTATCCCCAAAATAGGACAGTTTCTTCCAGACATGCCACATTTCTCCCAAATATATCACATCTTCTCCAAGAAATACCAGGATTCCTCCAGAAAGAGGACTTTTTCTCCCACAAATACCAGCATTCTCCCCCCAAACAGAACAGTTTCTTCCAGAAATGCCACATTTCTCCCAAATTGATCACATCTTCTACAAGAAATACCAGGTTTCCCCCTTCAAATAGGACCTTTTCACCCACAAATACCTCTTTAATGCCCAAAATAGGACAGTTTCTTCCAGAAATGCCACATATCTCCCAAATATATCACATCTTCTCCAAGAAATACCAGGTTTCCCCCTTCAAATAGGACCTTTTCACCCACAAATACCTCTTTGATCCCCAAAAGAGGACAGTTTCTTCCAGAAATGGCACATTTCTCCCAAACATATCACATCTCCTCCAAGAAATACCAGGATTCCTCCTGAAATAGGAACTTTTCTCCCACAAATACCACCCTTCTCCCCCCAAATAGGACATTTTCTTCCAGACATGCCACATTTCTCCCAAATATATCACATCTTCTCCAAGAAATACCACGTTTCCCCCTTCAAATAGGACCTTTTCACCCACAAATACCTGTTCTATCCCCATAAGAGGACAGTTTGTTCCAGAAATGCCACATTTCTCCCAAATATATCACATCTTCTCCAAGAAATACCAGCTTTCCCCCTTCAAATAGGACCTTTTCCCCAAAAAAACCTCTTTTATCCACAAAAGAGGACAGTTTCTTACAGGAATGCCAGATTTCTCCAAAATATATCACATCTTCTCCAAGAAATACCACGTTTCCCCCTTCAAATAGGACCTTTTCACCCACAAATACCTCTTTTATCCCCAAAATAGGACAGTTTTATCCAGACATGCCACATTTCTCCCAAATATATCACATCTTCTCCAAGAAATAGCAGGGTTCCCCCTTGAATTAGGACCTTTTCTCCATGAAATACCTGTTTTATCCCCAGAAGAGGACATTTTCTTCCAGAAATGCCACATTTCTCCCAAATAGATCACATCTTCTCCAAGAAATACCACGTTTCCCCTTCAAATAGGACCTTTTCACCCACAAATACCTCTTTTATCCCCAAAAGAGGACAGTTTCTTCCAGACATGCCACATTTCTCCCAAATATATCACATCTTCTCCAAGAAATACCAGGTTTCCCCCTTCAAATAGGACCTTTTCACCCACAAATACCTCTTCTATCCTCAAAAGAGGACAGTTTCTTCCAGACATGCCACATTTCTCCCCAATATATCACATCTCCTTCAAGAAATACCAGCTTTCCCCCTTCAAATAGGACCTTTTCTCCCACAAATACCTGTTTTATCCCCAAAAGAGGACAGTTTCTTCCAAAATACCACATTTCTCCCAAATATATCACATCTTCTCCAAGAAATACCAGCTTTCCCCCTTCAAATAGGACCTTTTCACCCACAAATACCTCTTTTATCCCCAAAAGAGGACAGTTTCTTCCAGAAATGCCTGATTTGTCCCAAATATATCACATCTTCTCCAAGAAATACCAGCTTCCCCCCTTCAAATAGGACCTTTTCACCCACAAATACCTGTTTAATCCCCAAAAGAGGACAGTTTCTTCCAGAAATGCCACATTTCTCCCAAACATATCACATCTCCTCCAAGAAATACCAGGATTTCTCCTGAAATAGGAACTTTTCTCCCACAAATACCACCCTTCTCCCCCCAAATAGGACATTTTCTTCCAGACATGCCACATTTCTCCCAAATATATCACATCTTCTCCAAGAAATACCAGGTTTCCCCCTTCAAATAGGACCTTTTCACCCACAAATACCTGTTCTATCCCCATAAGAGGAGAGTTTCTTCCAGAAATGCCACATTTCTCCCAAATATATCACATCTTCTCCAAGAAATACCAGGTTTCCCCCTTCAAATAGGATCTTTTCACCCACAAATACCTCTTTTATCCCCAAAAGAGGACAGTTTCTTCCAGAAATGCCACATTTCTCCCAAATAGATCACATCTTCTCCAAGAAATACCAGGCTTCCCCCTTCAAATAGGACCTTTTCACCCACAAATACCTCTTTTATCCCCAAAAGAGGACAGTATCTTCCAGACATGCCACATTTCTCCCAAATATATCACAACTCCTCCAAGAAATACCAGGTTTCCCCCTTGAATTAGGACCTTTTCTCCTTGAAATACCTCTTTTATCCCCAAAAGTGGACAGTTTCTTCCAGAAAGGCCACATTTCTCCCAAATATATCACCTCTTCTCCAAGAAATACCAGGTTTCCCCCTTCAAATTGGACCTTTTCAACCACTAATACCTCTTTTATCCCCAAAAGAGGACAGTTTCTTCCAGAAAGGCCACATTTCTCCCAAATATATCACATCTTCTCCAAGAAATGCCTGGATTCCTCCTGAAATAGGACCTTCTCACCCAAAACTACCAGCCTTCTCCCCCCAAATTAGACATTTTCTTCCAGAAAGGCCAGATTTCTCCCAAATATATCACATCTTCTCCAAGAAATACCAGGATTCCTCCTGAAATAGGACCTTCTCACCCAAAACTACCAGCGTTCTCCCCCCAAAATAGGACAGTTTCTTCCAGAAAGCCACATTTCTCCCAAATATATCACATCTTCTCCAAGAAATACCAGCTTTCCCCCTTCAAATAGGACCTTTTCTCCCACAAATACCTGTTTTATCCCCAAAATAGGACAGTTTCTTCCAGACATGCCACATTTCTCCCAAATATATCACATCTTCTCCAAGAAATACCAGGTTTCCCCCTTCAAATAGGACCTTTTCACCCACAAATACCTGTTTTATCCCCAAAACAGGACACTTTCTTCCAGACATGCCACATTTCTCCCTAACATATCACATCTTCTCCAAGAAATACCAGCTTTCCCCCTTCAAATAGGACCTTTTCACCCACAAATACCTGTTTTATCCCCAAAATACGACAGTTTCTTCCAGAAAATGCACATTTCTCCCAAACATATCACATCTCCTCCAAGAAATGCCAGGATTCCTCCTGAAATATGAACTTTTCTCCCACAAATACCACCCTTCTCCCCCCAAATTGGACATTTTCTTCCAGACATGCCACATTTCTCCCAAATATATCACATCTTCTCCAAGAAATACCAGGTTTTCCCCTGGAAATAGGACCTTTTCACCCACAAATACCTGTTCTATCCCCATAAGAGGACAGTTTCTTCAAGAAATGCCACATTTCACCCAAATATATCACATGTTCTCCAAGAAATACCACGTTTCCCCCTTCAAATAGGACCTTTTCCCCAAAAAAACCTCTTTTATCCCCAAAAGAGGACAGTTTTTTCCAGACATGCCACATTTCTCCCAAATATATCACATCTTCTCCAAGAAATACCAGGATTCGTCCTGGAAATAGGAACTTTTCACCCACAAATACCTCTTTTATCCCCAAAAGTGGACAGTTTCTTCCAGAAAGGCCACATTTCTCCCAAATATATCACATCTTCTCCAAGAAATACCAGCTTTCCCCCTTCAAATAGGACCTTTTCACCCACAAATACCTGTTTTATCCCCAAAATAGGACAGTTTCTTCCTGACATGCCACATTTTCCCCAAATATATCACATCTTCTCCAAGAAATACCAGGTTTCCCCCTTCAAATTGGACCTTGTCACCCACAAATACCACTTTTATCCACAAAATAGGACAGTTTCTGCCAGAAAGGCCACATTTCTCCCAAACATATCACATCTCCTCCAAGAAATACCAGCTTTCCCCCTTCAAATAGGACCTTTTCACCCACAAAAAATTCTTTTATCCCCAAAATAGGACAGTTTCTTCCAGACATGCCACATTTCTCCCAAATATATCACATCTTCTCCAAGAAATACCACGTTTCCCCCTTCAAATAGGACCTTTTCACCCACAAATACCTCTTTATCCCTCAAATAGGACAGTTTCTTCCAGACATGCCACATTTCTCCCAAATATATCACATCTTCTCCAAGAAATACCAGGTTTCCCCCTTCAAATAGGACCTTTTCACCCACAAATACCTGTTCTATCCCCATAAGAGGAGAGTTTCTTCCAGAAATGCCACATTTCTCCCAAATATATCACATCTTCTCCAAGAAATACCAGGTTTCCCCCTTCAAATAGGATCTTTTCACCCACAAATACCTCTTTTATCCCCAAAAGAGGACAGTTTCTTCCAGAAATGCCACATTTCTCCCAAATAGATCACATCTTCTCCAAGAAATACCAGGCTTCCCCCTTCAAATAGGACCTTTTCACCCACAAATACCTCTTTTATCCCCAAAAGAGGACAGTATCTTCCAGACATGCCACATTTCTCCCAAATATATCACAACTCCTCCAAGAAATACCAGGTTTCCCCCTTGAATTAGGACCTTTTCTCCTTGAAATACCTCTTTTATCCCCAAAAGTGGACAGTTTCTTCCAGAAAGGCCACATTTCTCCCAAATATATCACCTCTTCTCCAAGAAATACCAGGTTTCCCCCTTCAAATTGGACCTTTTCAACCACTAATACCTCTTTTATCCCCAAAAGAGGACAGTTTCTTCCAGAAAGGCCACATTTCTCCCAAATATATCACATCTTCTCCAAGAAATGCCTGGATTCCTCCTGAAATAGGACCTTCTCACCCAAAACTACCAGCCTTCTCCCCCCAAATTAGACATTTTCTTCCAGAAAGGCCAGATTTCTCCCAAATATATCACATCTTCTCCAAGAAATACCAGGATTCCTCCTGAAATAGGACCTTCTCACCCAAAACTACCAGCCTTCTCCCCCCAAAATAGGACAGTTTCTTCCAGAAAGCCACATTTCTCCCAAATATATCACATCTTCTCCAAGAAATACCAGCTTTCCCCCTTCAAATAGGACCTTTTCTCCCACAAATACCTGTTTTATCCCCAAAATAGGACAGTTTCTTCCAGACATGCCACATTTCTCCCAAATATATCACATCTTCTCCAAGAAATACCAGGTTTCCCCCTTCAAATAGGACCTTTTCACCCACAAATACCTGTTTTATCCCCAAAACAGGACACTTTCTTCCAGACATGCCACATTTCTCCCTAACATATCACATCTTCTCCAAGAAATACCAGCTTTCCCCCTTCAAATAGGACCTTTTCACCCACAAATACCTGTTTTATCCCCAAAATAGGACAGTTTCTTCCTGACATGCCACATTTTCCCCAAATATATCACATCTTCTCCAAGAAATACCAGGTTTCCCCCTTCAAATTGGACCTTGTCACCCACAAATACCACTTTTATCCACAAAATAGGACAGTTTCTGCCAGAAAGGCCACATTTCTCCCAAACATATCACATCTCCTCCAAGAAATACCAGCTTTCCCCCTTCAAATAGGACCTTTTCACCCACAAAAAATTCTTTTATCCCCAAAATAGGACAGTTTCTTCCAGACATGCCACATTTCTCCCAAATATATCACATCTTCTCCAAGAAATACCACGTTTCCCCCTTCAAATAGGACCTTTTCACCCACAAATACCTCTTTATCCCTCAAATAGGACAGTTTCTTCCAGACATGCCACATTTCTCCCAAATATATCACATCTTCTCCAAGAAATACCAGGTTTCCCCCTTCAAATAGGACCTTTTCACCCACAAATACCTGTTCTATCCCCATAAGAGGAGAGTTTCTTCCAGAAATGCCACATTTCTCCCAAATATATCACATCTTCTCCAAGAAATACCAGGTTTCCCCCTTCAAATAGGATCTTTTCACCCACAAATACCTCTTTTATCCCCAAAAGAGGACAGTTTCTTCCAGAAATGCCACATTTCTCCCAAATAGATCACATCTTCTCCAAGAAATACCAGGCTTCCCCCTTCAAATAGGACCTTTTCACCCACAAATACCTCTTTTATCCCCAAAAGAGGACAGTATCTTCCAGACATGCCACATTTCTCCCAAATATATCACAACTCCTCCAAGAAATACCAGGTTTCCCCCTTGAATTAGGACCTTTTCTCCTTGAAATACCTCTTTTATCCCCAAAAGTGGACAGTTTCTTCCAGAAAGGCCACATTTCTCCCAAATATATCACCTCTTCTCCAAGAAATACCAGGTTTCCCCCTTCAAATTGGACCTTTTCAACCACTAATACCTCTTTTATCCCAAAAGAGGACAGTTTCTTCCAGAAAGGCCACATTTCTCCCAAATATATCACATCTTCTCCAAGAAATGCCTGGATTCCTCCTGAAATAGGACCTTCTCACCCAAAACTACCAGCCTTCTCCCCCCAAATTAGACATTTTCTTCCAGAAAGGCCAGATTTCTCCCAAATATATCACATCTTCTCCAAGAAATACCAGGATTCCTCCTGAAATAGGACCTTCTCACCCAAAACTACCAGCCTTCTCCCCCAAAATAGGACAGTTTCTTCCAGAAAGCCACATTTCTCCCAAATATATCACATCTTCTCCAAGAAATACCAGCTTTCCCCCTTCAAATAGGACCTTTTCTCCCACAAATACCTGTTTTATCCCCAAAATAGGACAGTTTCTTCCAGACATGCCACATTTCTCCAAATATATCACATCTTCTCCAAGAAATACCAGGTTTCCCCCTTCAAATAGGACCTTTTCACCCACAAATACCTGTTTTATCCCCAAAACAGGACACTTTCTTCCAGACATGCCACATTTCTCCCTAACATATCACATCTTCTCCAAGAAATACCAGCTTTCCCCCTTCAAATAGGACCTTTTCACCCACAAATACCTGTTTTATCCCCAAAATACGACAGTTTCTTCCAGAAAATGCACATTTCTCCCAAACATATCACATCTCCTCCAAGAAATGCCAGGATTCCTCCTGAAATATGAACTTTTCTCCCACAAATACCACCCTTCTCCCCCCAAATTGGACATTTTCTTCCAGACATGACACATTTCTCCCAAATATATCACATCTTCTCCAAGAAATACCAGGTTTTCCCCTGGAAATAGGACCTTTTCACCCACAAATACCTGTTCTATCCCCATAAGAGGACAGTTTCTTCAAGAAATGCCACATTTCACCCAAATATATCACATGTTCTCCAAGAAATACCACGTTTCCCCCTTCAAATAGGACCTTTTCCCCAAAAAAACCTCTTTTATCCCCAAAAGAGGACAGTTTTTTCCAGACATGCCACATTTCTCCCAAATATATCACATCTTCTCCAAGAAATACCAGGATTCGTCCTGGAAATAGGAACTTTTCACCCACAAATACCTCTTTTATCCCCAAAAGTGGACAGTTTCTTCCAGAAAGGCCACATTTCTCCCAAATATATCACATCTTCTCCAAGAAATACCAGCTTTCCCCCTTCAAATAGGACCTTTTCACCCACAAATACCTGTTTTATCCCCAAAATAGGACAGTTTCTTCCTGACATGCCACATTTTCCCCAAATATATCACATCTTCTCCAAGAAATACCAGGTTTCCCCCTTCAAATTGGACCTTGTCACCCACAAATACCACTTTTATCCACAAAATAGGACAGTTTCTGCCAGAAAGGCCACATTTCTCCCAAACATATCACATCTCCTCCAAGAAATACCAGCTTTCCCCCTTCAAATAGGACCTTTTCACCCACAAAAAATTCTTTTATCCCCAAAATAGGACAGTTTCTTCCAGACATGCCACATTTCTCCCAAATATATCACATCTTCTCCAAGAAATACCACGTTTCCCCCTTCAAATAGGACCTTTTCACCCACAAATACCTCTTTATCCCTCAAATAGGACAGTTTCTTCCAGACATGCCACATTTCTCCCAAATAGATCACATCTTCTCCAAGAAATACCACGTTTCCCCCTTCAAATAGGACCTTTTCAACCACTAATACCTGTTAAATCCCCAAAAGAGGACAGTTTCTTCCAGACATGCCACATTTCTCACAAATATATCACATCTTCTCCAAGAAATACCAGGTTTCCCCCTTCAAATAGGACCTTTTCACCCACTAATAGCAGGCTTCTCCCCATAAGAGGACAGTTTCTTCCAGAAATGCCATATTTCTCCCAAACATATCTCATCTTCTCCAAGAAATACCAGGTTTCCCCCTTCAAATAGGACCTTTTCTCCAACAAATACCTGTTTTATCCCCAAAACAGGACATTTTCTTCCAGACATGCCTGATTTCTCCCAAATATATCACATCTTCTCTAAGAAATACCAGGTTTCCCCCTTGAATTAGGACCTTTTCACCCACAAATACCTCTTTATCCCTCAAATAGGACAGTTTCTTCCAGACATGCCAGATTTCTCCCAAATAGATCACATCTTCTCCAAGAAATACCAGCTTTCCCCCTTCAAATAGGACCTTTTCTCCCACAAATACCAGCCTTCTCCCCCCAAATAGGACAGTTTCTTCCAGAAATGCCACATTTCTCCCAAATATATCACATCTTCTCCAAGAAATACCACGTTTCCCCCTTCAAATAGGTACTTTTCGCCCACTAATAGCAGGCTTCTCCCCCAAATAGGACAGTTTCTTCCAGAAATGCCAGATTTCTCCCAAATATATCACATCTTCTCCAAGAAATACCAGGTTTCCCCCTTCAAATAGGACCTTTTCACCCACAAATACCTCTTTTATCCCCAAAATAGGACAGTTTCTTCCAGAAATGCCACATTTCTCCCAAATATATCACATCTCCTTCAAGAAATACCAGGTTTCCCCCTTCAAATAGGACCTTTTCTCCCACAAATACCTGTTTTATCCCCAAAACAGGACACTTTCTTCCAGAAATGCCACATTTCTCCCGAATATATCACATCTTCTCCAAGAAATACCAGCTTTCCCCCTTCAAATAGGACCTTTTCACCCACAAATACCTCTTTTATCCCCAAAAGCGGACAGTTTCTTCCAGAAATGCCACATTTCTCCCAAATATATATCATCTTCTCCAAGAAATACCAGGTTTCCCCCTTCAAATAGGACCTTTTCACCTACAAATACCTCTTTTATCCCCAAAAGAGGACAGTTTCTTCCAGAAATGGCACATTTCTCCCAAACATATCACATCTCCTCCAAGAAATACCAGGATTCCTCCTGAAATAGGAACTTTTCTCCCACAAATACCACCCTTCTCCCCCCAAATAGGACATATTCTTCCAGACATGCCACATTTCTCCCAAATATATCACATCTTCTCCAAGAAATACCAGGTTTCCCCCTTCAAATAGGACCTTTTCACCCACAAATACCTGTTCTATCCCCATAAGAGGACAGTTTCTTCCAGAAATGCCACATTTCTCCCAAATATATCACCTCTTCTCCAAGAAATACCACGTTTCCCCCTTCAAATAGGACCTTTTTCCCCAAAAAAACCTTTTTTATCCCCAAAAGAGGACAGTTTCTTCCAGGAATGCCAGATTTCTCCCAAATATATCACATCTTCTCCAAGAAATACCAGCTTTCCCCTTCAAATAGGACCTTTTCACCCACAAATACGTCTTTTATCCCCAAAATAGGACAGTTTTATCCAGACATGCCACATTTCTCCCAAATATATCACATCTTCTCCAAGAAATACCAGCTTTCCCCCTTGAATTTGGACCTTTTCCTCCATGAAATACCTGTTTTATCCCCAGAAGAGGACATTTTTTCCAGAAATGCCACATTTCTCCCAAATATATCACATCTTCTCCAAGAAATGCCAGGATTCCTCCTGAAATAGGACCTTCTCACCCACTACTACCAGACTTCTCCCCCCAAATTAGACATTTTCTTCCAGAAATGCCACATTTCTCCCAAATATATCACATCTTCTCCAAGAAATACCAGGATTCCTCCTGAAATAGGACCTTCTCACCCAAAACTACCAGCCTTCCTCCCCCCAAATTGGACATTTTCTTCCAGAAAGGCCACATTTCTCCCAAATAGATCACATCTTCTCCAAGAAATACCAGCTTTCCCCCTTCAAATTGGACCTTTTCTCCCACAAATACCTGTTTTATCCCCAAAATAGGACAGTTTCCTCCAGAAATGCCACATTTCTCCCAAATATATCACATCTTCTCCAAGAAATACCACGTTTCCCCCTTCAAATAGGACCTTTTCACCCGCAAATACGTCTTTATCCCTCAAATAGGACAGTTTCTTCCAGACATGCCACATTTCTCCCAAATAGATCACATCTTCTCCAAGAAATACCAGGTTTCCCCCTTCAAATAGGACCTTTTCACCCACAAATACCAGCCTTCTCCCCCCAAATAGGACAGTTTCTTCCAGAAATGCCACATTTCTCCCAAACATATCACATCTTCTCCAAGAAATACCAGGTTCCAACTTGAAAAAGGACCTTTTCACCCACTAATAGCAGGCTTCTCCCCCAAATAGGACATTTTCAACCAGACATGCCACATTTCTCCCAAATATATCACATCTTCTCCAAGAAATACCACGTTTCCCCCTTCAAATAGGAACTTTTCCCCAAAAAAACCTCTTTTATCCCCAAAAGAGGACAGTTTCTTTCAAACATGCCTGATTTCTCCCAAATATATCACATCTTCTCCAAGAAATACCACGTTTCCGCATTCAAATAGGACCTTTTCTCCCACAAATACCTCTTTTATCCCCAAAATAGGACAGTTTTTTCCAGACATGCCACATTTCTCCCAAATATATCACATCTTCTCCAAGAAATACCAGGATTCGTCCTGGAAATAGGAACTTTTCACCCACAAATACCTCTTTTATCCCCAAAAGAGGACAGTTTCTTCCAGAAAGGCCACATTTCTCCCAAATATATCACATCTTCTCCAAGAAATACCAGGGTTCCCCCTTCAAATAGGACCTTATCACCCACAAATACCACTTTTATCCACAAAATAGGACAGTTTCTGCCAGAAAGGCCACATTTCTCCCAAACATATCACATCTTCTCCAAGAAATACCAGCTTTCCCCTTCAAATTGGACCTTTTCACCCACAAAAAATTCTTTTATCCCCAAAATAGGACAGTTTCTGCCAGAAAGGCCACATTTCTCCCAAATATATCACATCTTCTCCAAGAAATACCAGGTTTCCCCCTTCAAATAGGACCTTTTCACCCACAAATACCTCTTTATCCCTCAAATAGGACAGTTTCTTCCAGACATGCCACATTTCTCCCAAATAGATCACATCTTCTCCAAGAAATACCAGGTTTCCCCCTTCAAATAGGACCTTTTCAACCACTAATACCTGTTTTATGCCCAAAAGAGGACAGTTTCTTCCAGAAATGCCACATTTCTCCCAAATATATCACATCTTCTCCAAGAAATACCACGTTTCCCCCTTCAAATAGGACCTTTTCACCCACTAATAGCAGGCTTCTCCCCCAAATAGGACAGTTTTTTCCAGAAATGCCAGATTTCTCCCAAATATATCACATCTTCTCCAAGAAATACCAGGTTTTCCCCTTCAAATAGGACCTTTTCACCCACAAATACCTGTTTTATGCCCAAAAGAGGACAGTTTCTTCCAGACATGCCACATTTCTCCCAAATAGATCACATCTCCTTCAAGAAATACCAGCTTTCCCCCTTCAAATAGGACCTTTTCTCCCACAAATACCTCTTTTATCCCCAAAACAGGACACAATCTTCCAGAAATGCCACATTTCTCCCAAATATATCACATCTTCTCCAAGAAATACCAGCTTTCCCCCTTCAAATAGGACCTTTTCACCCACAAATACATGTTTTATCCCCAAAAGAGGACAGTTTCTTCCAGACATGCCACATTTCTCCCAAGTAGATCACATCTTCTCCAAGAAATACCAGCTTTCCCCCTTCAAATAGGACCTTTTCTCCCAAAAATACCTCTTTTATCCCCAAAAGAGGACAGTTTCTTCCAGAAATGCCACATTTCTCCCAAATATATCACAACTCCTCCAAGAAATACCAGGTTTCCCCCTTGAATTAGGACCTTTTCTCCATGAAATACCTCTTTTATCCCCAAAAGTGGACAGTTTCTTCCAGAAAGGCCACATTTCTCCCAAATATATATCATCTTCTCCAAGAAATACCAGGTTTCCCCCTTCAAATAGGACCTTTTCACCCACAAATACCTCTTTTATCCCCAAAACAGGACACTTTCTTCCAGAAATGCCACATTTCTCCCAAATATATCACATCTTCTCCAAGAAATACCAGCTTTCCCCCTTCAAATAGGACCTTTTCACCCACAAATACCTCTTTTATCCCCAAAAGAGGACAGTTTCTTCCAGACATGCCACATTTCTCCCAAATAGATCACATCTTCTCCAAGAAATACCAGGATTCCTCCTGAAAGAGGACCTTTTCACCCACAAATACCAGCCTTCTCCCCCCAAATAGGACAGTTTCTTCCAGAAATGCCACATTTCTCCCAAATAGATCACATATTCTCCAAGAAATACCAGCTTTCCCCCTTCAAATAGGACCTTTTCACCCACTAATACTTCTTTTATCCCCATAAGAGGACAGTTTCTTCCAGAAATGGCACATTTCTCCCAAACATATCACATCTCCTCCAAGAAATACCAGGATTCCTCCTGAAATAGGAACTTTTCTCCCTCAAATACCACCCTTCTCCCCCCAAATTGGACATTTTCTTCCAGACATGCCACATTTCTCCCAAATATATCACATCTTCTCCAAGAAATACCAGGTTTTCCCCTGGAAATAGGACCTTTTCCCCAAAAAAACAACTTTTATCCCCATAAGAGGACAGTTTCTTCCAGGAATGCCACATTTCTCCGAAATAAACCACAACTTCTCCAAGAAATACCAGCTTTCCCCCTTCAAATAGGACCTTTACTCCTACAAATACCTCTTTTATCCCCAAAATAGGACAGTTTCTTCCAGGAATGCCAGATTTCTCCCAAATATATCACATCTTCTCCAAGAAATACCAGGTTTCCCCCTTCAAATAGGACCTTTTCTCCCACAGATACCTGCATTATCCCTCAAATAGGACATTTTCTTCCAGAAATGCCACATTTCTCCCAAATATAGCACATCTTCTCCAAGAAATACCAGGTTTCCCCCTTGTAATAAGACCTTTCCACCCACAAATACCTCTTTTATCCCCAAAAGAGGACAGTTTCTTCCAGAAATGCCACATTTCTCCCAAATAGATCACATATTATCGCAGAATTACCAGGTTTCCCCCTTCAAATAGGACCTTTTCTCCCACAAATACATCTTTTATCCCCAAAAGAGGACAGTTTCTTCAAGAAATGCCACATTTCTCCCAAATATATCACATCTTCTCCAAGAAATACCAGGTTTCCCCCTTCAAATAGGACCTTTTCACCCACAAATACCTCTTTTATCCCCAAAAGAGGACAGTTACTTGCAGAAATGCCACATTTCTCCCAAATAGATCACATCTTCTCCAAGAAATAACAGCTTTCCCCCTTCAAATAGGACCTTATCACCCACAAATACCACTTTTATCCCCAAAATAGGACAGTTTCTTCCAGAAAGGCCACAATTCTCCCAAACATATCTCATCTTCTCCAAGAAATACCAGGTTTCCCCCTTCAAATAGGAACTTTTCTCCCACAAATACCTGTTTTATCCCCAAAACAGGACAGTTTCTTCCAGAAATGCCTGATTTCTCCCAAATATAGAACATCTTCTCCAAGAAATACTAGGTTTCCCCCTTGAATTAGGACCTTTTCACCCACAAATACCTCTTTATCCCTCAAATAGGACAGATTCTTCCAGACATGCCACATTTCTCCCAAATAGATCACATCTCCTCCAAGAAATACCAGCTTTCCCCCTTCAAATAGGACCTTTTCTCCCACAAATACCAGCCTTCTCCCCCCAAATAGGACAGTTTCTTCCAGAAATGCCACATTTCTCCCAAATAGATCACATCTTCTCCAAGAAATACCACGTTTCCCCCTTCAAATAGGACCTTTTCGCCCGCTAATAGCAGGCTTCTCCCCCAAATAGGACAGTTTCTTCCAGAAATGCCAGATTTCTCCAAAATATATCACATCTTCTCCAAGAAATACCACGTTTCCCCCTTCAAATAGGACCTTTTCACCCACAAATACCTCTTTTATCCCCAAAACAGGACACTTTCTTCCAGACATGCCACATTTCTCCCAAATATATCACATCTTCTCCAAGAAATACCAGCTTTCCCCCTTCAAATAGGACCTTGTCACCCACAAATACCTGTTTTATCCCCAAAAGAGGACAGTTTCTTCCAGAAATGCCACATTTCTCCCAAATAGATCACATCTTCACCAAGAAATACCAGCTTTCCCCCTTCAAATAGGACCTTTTCACCTACAAATACCTCTTTTATCCCCAAAAGAGGACAGTTTCTTCCAGAAATGGCACATTTCTGCCAAACATATCACGTCTCCTCCAAGAAATACCAGGATTCCTCCTGAAATAGGAACTAATCTCCCACAAATACCAGCCTTCTCCCCCCAAATAGGACAGTTTCTTCCAGAAATGCCACATTTCTCCCAAATGGATCACATCTTCTCCAAGAAATACCACGTTTCCCCCTTCAAATAGGTCCTTTTCGCCCACTAATAGCAGGCTTCTCCCCCAAATAGGACAGTTTCTTCCAGAAATGCCACATTTCTCCCAAATAGATCACATCTTCTCCAAGAAATACCAGGTTTCCCCCTTCAAATAGGACCTTTTCTCCCACAAATACCTGTTTTATCCCCAAAACAGGACACTTTCTTCCAGAAATGCCACATTTCTCCCAAATATATTACATCTTCTCCAAGAAATACCAGCTTTCCCCCTTCAAATAGGACCTTTTCACCCACAAATACCTGTTTTATCCCCAAAAGCGGACAGTTTCTTCCAGAAATGCCACATTTCTCCCAAATATATCACATCTTCTCCAAGAAATACCAACTTTCCCCCTTCAAATAGGACCTTTTCACCTACAAATACCTCTTTTATCCCCAAAAGAGGACAGTTTCTTCCAGAAATGGCACATTTCTCCCAAACATATCACATCTCCTCCAAGAAATACCAGGATTCCTCCTGAAATAGGAACTTTTCTCCCACAAATACCACCCTTCTCCCCCCAAATAGGACATTTTCTTCCAGACATGCCACATTTCTCCCAAATATATCACATCTTCTCCAAGAAATACCAGCTTTCCCCCTTCAAATAGGACCTTTTCACCCACAAATACCTGTTCTATCCCCATAAGAGGACAGTTTCTTCCAGAAATGCCACATTTCTCCCAAATATATCACATCTTCTCCAAGAAATACCAGGTTTCCCCCTTCAAATAGGACCTTTTTCCCCAAAAAAACCTTTTTTATCCCCAAAAGAGGACAGTTTCTTCCAGGAATGCCAGATTTCTCCCAAATATATCACATCTTCTCCAAGAAATACCAGCTTTCCCCCTTCAAATAGGACCTTTTCACCCACAAATACCTCTTTTCTCCCCAAAAGAGGACAGTTTCTTCCAGAAATGCCACATTTCTCCCAAATATATCACATCTTCTCCAAGAAATACCAGGGTTCCCCCTTGAATTTGGACCTTTTCTCCATGAAATACCTGTTTTATCCCCAGAAGTGGACATTTTTTTCCAGAAATGCCACATTTCTCCCAAATATATCACATCTTCTCCAAGAAATGCCAGGATTCCTCCTGAAATAGTACCTTTTCACCCACAACTACCAGACTTCTCCCCCCAAATTAGACATTTTCTTCCAGAAATGCCACATTTCTCCCAAATATATCACATCTTCTCCAAGAAATACCACGTTTCCCCCTTCAAATAGGACCTTTTCACCCGCAAATACGTCTTTATCCCTCAAATAGGACAGTTTCTTCCAGACATGCCACATTTCTCCCAAATATATCACATCTTCTCCAAGAAATACCAGGTTTCCCCCTTCAAATAGGACCTTTTCACCCACAAATACCTCTTTTATCCCCAAAAGAGGACAGTTTCTTCCAGACATGCCACATTTCTCCCAAATATATCACATCTCCTTCAAGAAATACCAGCTTTCCCCCTTCAAATAGGACCTTTTCTCCCACAAATACCTGTTTTATCCCCAAAAGAGGACAGTTTCTTCCAGAAATACCACATTTCTCCCAAATATATCACATCTTCTCCACGAAATACCACGTTTCCCCCTTCAAATAGGACCTTTTCACCCACAAATACCTCTTTTATCCCCAAAAGAGGACAGTTTCTTCCAGACATGCCACATTTCTCCCAAATAGATCTCATCTACTCCAAGAAATACCAGCTTTCCCCCTTCAAATAGGACCTTTTCACCCACAAATACCTGTTTAATCCCCAAAAGAGGACAGTTTCTTCCGGAAATGCCACATTTCTCCCAAACATATCACATCTCCTCCAAGAAATACCAGGATTTCTCCTGAAATAGGAACTTTTCTCCCACAAATACCACCCTTCTCCCCCCAAATAGGACATTTTCTTCCAGACATGCCACATTTCTCCCAAATATATCACATCTTCTCCAAGAAATACCAGGTTTTCCCCTTCAAATAGGACCTTTTCACCCACAAATACCTGTTCTATCCCCATAAGAGGAGAGTTTCTTCCAGAAATGCCACATTTCTCCCAAATATATCACATCTTCTCCAAGAAACACCAGCTTTCCCCCTTCAAATAGGACCTTTTCACCCACAAATACCTCTTTTATCCCCAAAATAGGACAGTTTCTTGCAGAAATGCCACATTTCTCCCAAATATATCACATCTTCTCCAAGAAATACCAGGTTTCCCCCTTCAAATAGGACCTTTTCACCCACAAATACCTGTTTTATCCCCAAAATAGGACAGTTTCTTCCAGAAATGCCACATTTCTCCCAAATAGATCACATCTTCAACAAGAAATACCAGCTCTCCCTCTTCAAATAGGACCCTTTCTCCTTGAAATAACTCTTTTATCTCCAAAAGAGGACAGTTTTTTCCAGAAATGGCACATTTCTCCCAAATATATCACAACTCCTCCAAGAAATACCAGGTTTCCCCCTTGAATTAGGACCTTTTCTCCTTGAAATACCTCTTTTATCCCCAAAAGTGGACAGTTTCTTCCAGAAAGGCCACATTTCTCCCAAATATATATCATCTTCTCTAAGAAATACCAGGTTTCCCCCTTCAAATTGGACCTTTTCAACCACTAATACCTCTTTTATCCCCAAAAGAGGACAGTTTCTTCCAGTAAGGCCACATTTCTCCCAAATATATCACATCTTCTCCAAGAAATGCCTGGATTCCTCCTGAAATAGGAACTTCTCACCCAAAACTACCAGCCTTCTCCCCCCAAATTCGACATTTTCTTCCAGAAAGGCCAGATTTCTCCCAAATATATCACATCTTCTCCAAGAAATACCAGGATTCCTCCTGAAATAGGACCTTCTCACCCAAAACTACCAGCCTTCTCCCCCAAATTGGACATTTTCTTCCAGAAAGGCCACATTTCTCCCAAATAGATCACATCTTCTCCAAGAAATACCAGCTTTCCCCCTTCAAATAGGACCTTTTCTCCCACAAATACCTGTTTTATCCCCCAAATAGGACAGTTTCTTCCAGACATGCCACATTTCTCCCAAATATATCACCTCTTCTCCAAGAAATACCACGTTTCCCCCTTCAAATAGGACCTTTTCACCCACAAATACCTCTTTTATCCCCGTAAGAGGACAGTTTCTGCCAGAAAGGCCACATTTCTCCCAAACATATCACATCTTCTCCAAGAAATACCAGCTTTCCCCCTTCAAATAGGACCTTTTCACCCACAAAAAATTCTTTTATCCCCAAAATAGGACAGTTTCTTCCAGAAATGCCACATTTCTCCCAAATATATCACATCTTCTCCAAGAAATACCAGGGTTCCCCCTTCAAATAGGACCTTTTCACCCACAAATACCTCTTTTATCCCCAAAACAGGACACTTTCTTCCAGACATGCCACATTTCTCCCAAATAGATCACATCTTCTCCAAGAAATACCAGCTTTCCCCCTTCAAATAGGACCTTTTCACCCACAAATACCTCTTTTATCCCCAAAAGAGGACAGTTTCTTCCAGAAATGCCATATTTCTTCCAAACATATCACATCTTCTCCAAGAAATACCAGGTTTCCCCCTTCAAATAGGACCTTTTCACCCACAAATACCTGTTTTATCCCCAAAAGAGGACAGTTTCTTCCAGAAATGGCACATTTCTCCCAAACATATCACATCTCCTCCAAGAAATACCAGGATTCCTCCTGAAATAGGAACTTTTCTCCCACAAATACCACCCTTCTCCCCCCAAATTGGACATTTTCTTCCAGACATGCCACATTTCTCCCAAATATATCACATCTTCTCCAATAAATACCAGGTTTTCCCCTGGAAATAGGACCTTTTCACCCACAAATACCTGTTCTATCCCCGTAAAAGGACAGTTTCTTCCAGAAATGCCACATTTCTCCCAAATATATCATATCTTCTCCAAGAAATACCACGTTTCCCCCTTCAAATAGGACCTTTTCCCCAAAAAAACCTCTTTTATCCCCGAAAGAGGACAGTTTCTTTCAAACATGCCTGATTTCTCCCAAATATATCACATCTTCTCCAAGAAATACCACGTTTCCGCATTCAAATAGGACCTTTTCTCCCACAAATACCTCTTTTATCCCCAAAATAGGACAGTTTTTTCAAGACATGCCACATTTCTCCCAAATATATCACATCTTCTCCAAGAAATACCAGGATTCGTCCTGGAAATAGGAACTTTTCACCCACAAATACCTCTTTTATCCCCAAAAGAGGACAGTTTCTTCCAGAAAGGCCACATTTCTCCCAAATAGATCACATCTTCTCCAAGAAATACCAGGTTTCCCCCTTCAAATACGACCTTCTCACCCACAAATACCACTTTTATCCACAAAATAGGACAGTTTCTGCCAGAAAGGCCACATTTCTCCCAAACATATCACATCTTCTCCAAGAAATACCAGGTTTCCCCCTTCAAATAGGACCTTTTCACCCACAAAAAATTCTTTTATCCCCAAAATAGGACAGTTTCTGCCAGAAAGGCCACATTTCTCCCAAATATAGAACATCTTCTCCAAGAAATACTAGGTTTCCCCCTTGAATTAGGACCTTTTCACCCACAAATACCTCTTTATCCCTCAAATAGGACAGATTCTTCCAGACATGCCACATTTCTCCCAAATAGATCACATCTTCTCCAAGAAATACCAGCTTTCCCCCTTCAAATAGGACCTTTTCGCCCACAAATACCAGCCTTCTCCCCCCAAATAGGACAGTTTCTTCCAGAAATGCCACATTTCTCCCAAATAGATCACATCTTCTCCAAGAAATACCACGTTTCCCCCTTCAAATAGGACCTTTTCGCCCGCTAATAGCAGGCTTCTCCCCCAAATAGGACAGTTTCTTCCAGAAATGCCAGATTTCTCCCAAATATATCACATCTTCTCCAAGAAATACCACGTTTCCCCCTTCAAATAGGACCTTTTCACCCACAAATACCTCTTTTATCCCCAAAACAGGACACTTTCTTCCAGACATGCCACATTTCTCCCAAATATATCACATCTTCTCCAAGAAATACCAGCTTTCCCCCTTCAAATAGGACCTTGTCACCCACAAATACCTGTTTTATCCCCAAAAGAGGACAGTTTCTTCCAGAAATGCCACATTTCTCCCAAATAGATCACATCTTCACCAAGAAATACCAGCTTTCCCCCTTCAAATAGGACCTTTTCACCTACAAATACCTCTTTTATCCCCAAAAGAGGACAGTTTCTTCCAGAAATGGCACATTTCTGCCAAACATATCACGTCTCCTCCAAGAAATACCAGGATTCCTCCTGAAATAGGAACTAATCTCCCACAAATACCAGCCTTCTCCCCCCAAATAGGACAGTTTCTTCCAGAAATGCCACATTTCTCCCAAATAGATCACATCTTCTCCAAGAAATACCACGTTTCCCCCTTCAAATAGGTCCTTTTCGCCCACTAATAGCAGGCTTCTCCCCCAAATAGGACAGTTTCTTCCAGAAATGCCACATTTCTCCCAAATAGATCACATCTTCTCCAAGAAATACCAGGTTTCCCCCTTCAAATAGGACCTTTTCTCCCACAAATACCTGTTTTATCCCCAAAACAGGACACTTTCTTCCAGAAATGCCACATTTCTCCCAAATATATTACATCTTCTCCAAGAAATACCAGCTTTCCCCCTTCAAATAGGACCTTTTCACCCACAAATACCTGTTTTATCCCCAAAAGCGGACAGTTTCTTCCAGAAATGCCACATTTCTCCCAAATATATCACATCTTCTCCAAGAAATACCAACTTTCCCCCTTCAAATAGGACCTTTTCACCTACAAATACCTCTTTTATCCCCAAAAGAGGACAGTTTCTTCCAGAAATGGCACATTTCTCCCAAACATATCACATCTCCTCCAAGAAATACCAGGATTCCTCCTTCAAATAGGACCTTTTCACCTACAAATACCTCTTTTATCCCCAAAAGAGGACAGTTTCTTCCAGAAATGGCACATTTCTCCCAAACATATCACATCTCCTCCAAGAAATACCAGGATTCCTCCTGAAATAGCAACTTTTCTCCCACAAATACCACCCTTCTCCCCCCAAATAGGACATTTTCTTCCAGACATGCCACATTTCTCCCAAATATATCACATCTTCTCCAAGAAATACCAGCTTTCCCCCTTCAAATAGGACCTTTTCACCCACAAATACCTGTTCTATCCCCATAAGAGGAGAGTTTCTTCCAGAAATGCCACATTTCTCCCAAATATATCACATCTTCTCCAAGAAATACCAGGTTTCCCCCTTCAAATAGGACCTTTTTCCCCAAAAAAACCTTTTTTATCCCCAAAAGAGGACAGTTTCTTCCAGGAATGCCAGATTTCTCCCAAATATATCACATCTTCTCCAAGAAATACCAGCTTTCCCCCTTCAAATAGGACCTTTTCACCCACAAATACCTCTTTTATCCCCAAAATACGACAGTTTCTTCCAGAAAGGCCACATTTCTCCCAAATATATCACATCTTCTCCAAGAAATACCAGGGTTCCCCCTTGAATTTGGACCTTTTCTCCATGAAATACCTGTTTTATCCCCAGAAGAGGACATTTTTTTCCAGAAATGCCACATTTCTCTCAAATATATCACATCTTCTCCAAGAAATGCCAGGATTCCTCCTGAAATAGGACCTTTTCACCCACAACTACCACACTTCTCCCCCCAAATTAGACATTTTCTTCCAGAAATGCCACATTTCTCCCAAATATATCACATCTTCTCCAAGAAATACCAGGATTCCTCCTGAAATAGGACCTTCTTACCCAAAACTACCAGCCTTCTCCCCCCAAATTGGACATTTTCTTCCAGAAAGGCCACATTTCTCCCAAATAGATCACATCTTCTCCAAGAAATACCAGGGTTCCCCCTTCAAATTGGACCTTTTCTCCCACAAATACCTGTTTTATCCCCCAAATAGGACAGTTTCCTCCAGAAATGCCACATTTCTCCCAAATATATCACATCTTCTCCAAGAAATACCACGTTTCCCCCTTCAAATAGGACCTTTTCACCCGCAAATACGTCTTTATCCCTCAAATAGGACAGTGTCTTCCAGACATGCCACATTTCTCCCAAATATATCACATCTTCTCCAAGAAATACCAGGTTTCCCCCTTCAAATAGGACCTTTTCACCCACAAATACCAGCCTTCTCCCCCCAAATAGGACAGTTTCTTCCAGAAATGCCACATTTCTCCCAAACATATCACATCTTCTCCAAGAAATACCAGGTTCCAACTTGAAAAAGGACCTTTTCACCCACTAATAGCAGGCTTCTCCCCCAAATAGGACATTTTCATCCAGACATGCCACATTTCTCCCAAATATATCACATCTTCTCCAAGAAATACCAGGTTTCCCCCTTCAAATAGGACCTTTTCACCCACAAATACCTCTTTTATCCCCAAAAGAGGACAGTTTCTTCCAGACATGCCACATTTCTCCCAAATATATCACATCTCCTTCAAGAAATACCAGCTTTCCCCCTTCAAATAGGACCTTTTCTCCCACAAATACCTGTTTTATCCCCAAAAGAGGACAGTTTCTTCCAGAAATACCACATTTCTCCCAAATATATCACATCTTCTCCACGAAATACCACGTTTCCCCCTTCAAATAGGACCTTTTCACCCACAAATACCTGTTTATCCCCAAAAGAGGACAGTTTCTTCCAGACATGCCACATTTCTCCCAAATAGATCACATCTACTCCAAGAAATACCAGCTTTCCCCCTTCAAATAGGACCTTTTCACCCACAAATACCTCTTTTATCCCCAAAAGAGGACTGTTTCTTCCAGAAATGGCACATTTCTCCCAAACATATCACGTCTCCTCCAAGAAATACCAGGATTCCTCCTGAAATAGGAACTTTTCTCCCACAAATACCACCCTTCTCCCCCCAAATAGGACATTTTCTTCCAGACATGCCACACTTCTCCCAAATACATCACATCTTCTCCAAGAAATACCACGTTTCCCCCTTCAAATAGGACCTTTTCAACCACTAATACCTCTTTTATCCCCAAAAGAGGACAGTTTCTTCCAGAAATGCCACATTTCTCCCAAATATATCACATCTTCAACAAGAAATACCAGCTTTCCCTCTTCAAATAGGACCCTTTCTCCTTGAAATACCTCTTTTATCCCCAAAAGAGGACAGTTTCTTCCAGAAATGGCACATTTCTCCCAAATATATCACAACTCCTCCAAGAAATACCAGGTTTCCCCCTTGAATTAGGACCTTTTCTCCTTGAAATACCTCTTTTATCCCCAAAAGTGGACAGTTTCTTCCAGAAAGGCCACATTTCTCCCAAATATATATCATCTTCTCCAAGAAATACCAGGTTTCCCCCTTCAAATTGGACCTTTTCAACCACTAATACCTCTTTTATCCCCAAAAGAGGACAGTGTCTTCCAGTAAGGCCACATTTCTCCCAAATATATCACATCTTCTCCAAGAAATGCCTGGATTCCTCCTGAAATAGGAACTTCTCACCCAAAACTACCAGCCTTCTCCCCCCAAATTCGACATTTTCTTCCAGAAAGGCCAGATTTCTCCCAAATATATCACATCTTCTCCAAGAAATACCAGGATTCCTCCTGAAATAGGACCTTTTCACCCACAAATACCGCTTTTATCCCTCAAATTGGACATTTTCTTCCAGAAAGGCCACATTTCTCCCAAATAGATCACATCTTCTCCAAGAAATACCAGCTTTCCCCCTTCAAATAGGACCTTTTCTCCCACAAATACCTGTTTTATCCCCCAAATAGGACAGTTTCTTCCAGACATGCCACATTTCTCCCAAATATATCACCTCTTCTCCAAGAAATACCACGTTTCCCCCTTCAAATAGGACCTTTTCACCCACAAATACCTCTTTTATCCCCGTAAGAGGACAGTTTCTGCCAGAAAGGCCACATTTCTCCCAAACATATCACATCTTCTCCAAGAAATACCAGCTTTCCCCCTTCAAATAGGACCTTTTCACCCACAAAAAATTCTTTTATCCCCAAAATAGGACAGTTTCTTCCAGAAATGCCAGATTTCTCCCAAATATATCACATCTTCTCCAAGAAATACCAGGGTTCCCCCTTCAAATAGGACCTTTTCACCCACAAATACCTGTTTTATCCCCAAAACAGGACACTTTCTTCCAGACATGCCACATTTCTCCCAAATAGATCACATCTTCTCCAAGAAATACCAGCTTTCCCCCTTCAAATAGGACCTTTTCACCGACAAATACCTGTTTTATCCCCAAAAGAGGACAGTTTCTTCCAGAAATGCCATATTTCTTCCAAACATATCACATCTTCTCCAAGAAATACCAGGTTTCCCCCTTCAAATAGGACCTTTTCACCCACAAATACCTGTTTTATCCCCAAAAGAGGACAGTTTCTTCCAGAAATGCCAGATTTCTCCCAAACATATCACATCTCCTCCAAGAAATACCAGGATTCCTCCTGAAATAGGAACTTTTCTCCCACAAATACCACCCTTCTCCCCCCAAATTGGACATTTTCTTCCAGACATGCCACATTTCTCCCAAATATATCACATCTTCTCCAATAAATACCAGGTTTTCCCCTGGAAATAGGACCTTTTCACCCACAAATACCTGTTCTATCCCCATAAAAGGACAGTTTCTTCCAGAAATGCCACATTTCTCCCAAATATATCATATCTTCTCCAAGAAATACCACGTTTCCCCCTTCAAATAGGACCTTTTCCCCAAAAAAACCTCTTTTATCCCCAAAAGAGGACAGTTTCTTTCAAACATGCCTGATTTCTCCCAAATATATCACATCTTCTCCAAGAAATACCACGTTTCCGCATTCAAATAGGACCTTTTCTCCCACAAATACCTCTTTTATCCCCAAAATAGGACAGTTTTTTCAAGACATGCCACATTTCTCCCAAATATATCACATCTTCTCCAAGAAATACCAGGATTCGTCCTGGAAATAGGAACTTTTCACCCACAAATACCTCTTTTATCCCCAAAGGAGGACAGTTTCTTCCAGAAAGGCCACATTTCTCCCAAATATATCACATCTTCTCCAAGAAATACCAGGTTTCCCCCTTCAAATAGGACCTTATCACCCACAAATACCACTTTTATCCCCAAAATAGGACAGTTTCTGCCAGAAAGGCCACATTTCTCCCAAACATATCACATCTTCTCCAAGAAATACCAGGTTTTCCCCTTCAAATAGGACCTTTTCACCCACAAAAAATTCTTTTATCCCCAAATTAGGACAGTTTCTGCCAGAAAGGCCACATTTCTCCCAAATAGATCACATCTTCTCCAAGAAATACCAGGTTTCCCCCTTCAAATAGGACCTTTTCACCCACAAATACCTCTTTATCCCTCAAATAGGACAGTTTCTTCCAGACATGCCACATTTCTCCCAAATATATCACATCTTCTCCAAGAAATACCAGGTTTCCCCCTTCAAATAGGACCTTTTCAACCACTAATACCTGTTTTATCCCCAAAAGAGGACAGTTTCTTCCAGAAATGCCACATTTCTCCCAAATAGATCACATCTTCTCCAAGAAATACCACGTTTCCCCCTTCAAATAGGACCTTTTCACCCACTAATAGCAGACTTCTCCCCCAAATAGGACAGTTTTTTCCAGAAATGCCAGATTTCTCCCAAATATATCACATCTTCTCCAAGAAATACCAGGTTTTCCCGTTCAAATAGGACCTTTTCACCCACAAATACCTGTTTTATGCCCAAAAGAGGACAGTTTCTTCCAGACATGCCACATTTCTCCCAAATAGATCACATCTCCTTCAAGAAATACCAGCTTTCCCCCTTCAAATAGGACCTTTTCTCCCACAAATACCTGTTTTATCCCCAAAACAGGACACAATCTTCCAGAAATGCCACATTTCTCCCAAATATATCACATCTTCTCCAAGAAATACCAGCTTTCCCCCTTCAAATAGGACCTTTTCACCCACAAATACATGTTTTATCCCCAAAAGAGGACAGTTTCTTCCAGACATGCCACATTTCTCCCAAGTAGATCACATCTTCTCCAAGAAATACCAGCTTTCCCCCTTCAAATAGGACCTTTTCTCCCAAAAATACCTCTTTTATCCCCAAAAGAGGACAGTTTCTTCCAGAAATGCCACATTTCTCCCAAATATATCACAACTCCTCCAAGAAATACCAGGTTTCCCCCTTGAATTAGGACCTTTTCTCCATGAAATACCTCTTTTATCCCCAAAAGTGGACAGTTTATTCCAGAAAGGCCACATTTCTCCCAAATATATATCATCTTCTCCAAGAAATACCAGGTTTCCCCCTTCAAATAGGACCTTTTCACCCACAAATACCTCTTTTATCCCGAAAACAGGACACTTTCTTCCAGAAATGCCACATTTCTCCCAAATATATCACATCTTCTCCAAGAAATACCAGCTTTCCCCCTTCAAATAGGACCTTTTCACCCACAAATACCTCTTTTATCCCCAAAATAGGACAGTTTCTTCCAGACATGCCACATTTCTCCCAAATAGATCACATCTTCTCCAAGAAATACCAGGATTCCTCCTGAAAGAGGACCTTTTCTACCACAAATACCAGCCTTCTCCCCCCAAATAGGACAGTTTCTTCCAGAAATGCCACATTTCTCCCAAATAGATCACATATTCTCCAAGAAATACCAGCTTTCCCCCTTCAAATAGGACCTTTTCACCCACAAATACCTCTTTTATCCCCAAATAGGACAGTTTCTTCCAGAAAGGCCACATTTCTCCCAAATAGATCACATCTTCTCCAAGAAATACCAGCTTTCCCCCTTCAAATAGGACCTTTTCAAACACAAATACCTGTTTTATCCCCAAAAGAGGACAGTTTATTACAGAAATGCCAGATTTCTCCCAAATAGATCACATCTTCTCCAAGAAATACCAGCTTTCCCCCTTCAAATAGGACCTTTTCACCCACAAATACCTGTTTTATCCCCAAAAGAGGACAGTTTCTTCCAGAAATGGCACATTTCTCCCAAACATATCACATCTCCTCCAAGAAATACCAGGATTCCTCCTGAAATAGGAACTTTTCTCCCTCAAATACCACCCTTCTCCCCCCAAATTGGACATTTTCTTCCAGACATGCCACATTTCTCCCAAATAGATCACATCTTCTCCAAGAAATACCAGGTTTTCCCCTGGAAATAGGACCTTTTCCCCAAAAAAACATCTTTTATCCCCATAAGAGGACAGTTTCTTCCAGGAATGCCACATTTCTCCGAAATAAACCACAACTTCTCCAAGAAATACCAGCTTTCCCCCTTCAAATAGGACCTTTACTCCTACAAATACCTCTTTTATCCCCAAAATAGGACAGTTTCTTCCAGGAATGCCAGATTTCTCCCAAATATATCACATCTTCTCCAAGAAATACCAGGTTTCCCCCTTCAAATAGGACCTTTTCTCCCACAGATACCTGCATTATCCCTCAAATAGGACATTTTCTTCCAGAAATGCCACATTTCTCCCAAATATAGCACATCTTCTCCAAGAAATACCAGGTTTCCCCCTTGTAATAAGACCTTTCCACCCACAAATACCTCTTTTATCCCCTAAAGAGGACAGTTTCTTCCAGAAATGCCACATTTCTCCCAAATAGATCACATCTTCTCCAAGAAATACCAGGTTTCCCCCTTCAAATAGGACCTTTTCTCCCACAAATACATCTTTTATCCCCAAAAGAGGACAGTTTCTTCAAGAAATGCCACATTTCTCCCAAATATATCACATCTTCTCCAAGAAATACCAGGTTTCCCCCTTCAAATAGGACCTTTTCACCCACAAATACCTCTTTTATCCCCAAAAGAGGACAGTTACTTGCAGAAATGCCACATTTCTCCCAAATAGATCACATCTTCTCCAAGAAATAACAGCTTTCCCCCTTCAAATAGGACCTTATCACCCACAAATACCACTTTTATCCCCAAAATAGGACAGTTTCTTCCAGAAAGGCCACATTTCTCCCAAACATATCTCATCTTCTCCAAGAAATACCAGGTTTCCCCCTTCAAATAGGAACTTTTCTCCCACAAATACCTGTTTTATCCCCAAAACAGGACAGTTTCTTCCAGAAATGCCTGATTTCTCCCAAATATAGAACATCTTCTCCAAGAAATACCAGGTTTCCCCCTTGAATTAGGACCTTTTCACCCACAAATACCTCTTTATCCCTCAAATAGGACAGATTCTTCCAGACATGCCACATTTCTCCCAAATAGATCACATCTTCTCCAAGAAATACCAGCTTTCCCCCTTCAAATAGGACCTTTTCTCCCACAAATACCAGCCTTCTCCCCCCAAATAGGACAGTTTCTTCCAGAAATGCCACATTTCTCCCAAATAGATCACATCTTCTCCAAGAAATACCACGTTTCCCCCTTCAAATAGGACCTTTTCGCCCGTTAATAGCAGGCTTCTCCCCAAAAGAGGACAGTTTCTTCCAGAAATGCCAGATTTCTCCCAAATATATCACATCTTCTCCAAGAAATACCACGTTTCCCCCTTCAAATAGGACCTTTTCACCCACAAATACCTCTTTTATCCCCAAAACAGGACACTTTCTTCCAGACATGCCACATTTCTCCCAAATATATCACATGTTCTCCAAGAAATACCACGTTTCCCCCTTCAAATAGGACCTTGTCACCCACAAATACCTGTTTTATCCCCAAAAGAGGACAGTTTCTTCCAGAAATGCCACATTTCTCCCAAATAGATCACATCTTCACCAAGAAATACCAGCTTTCCCCCTTCAAATAGGACCTTTTCACCCACAAATACCTCTTTTATCCCCAAAAGAGGACAGTTTCTTCCAGAAATGGCACATTTCTGCCAAACATATCACGTCTCCTCCAAGAAATACCAGGATTCCTCCTGAAATAGGACCTTTTCACCCACAAATACCTCTTTTATCCCTCAAATTGGACATTTTCTTCCAGAAAGGCCACATTTCTCCCAAATAGATCACATCTTCTCCAAGAAATACCAGCTTTCCCCCTTCAAATAGGACCTTTTCTCCCACAAATACCTGTTTTATCCCCCAAATAGGACAGTTTCTTCCAGACATGCCACATTTCTCCCAAATATATCACCTCTTCTCCAAGAAATACCACGTTTCCCCCTTCAAATAGGACCTTTTCACCCACAAATACCTCTTTTATCCCCGTAAGAGGACAGTTTCTGCCAGAAAGGCCACATTTCTCCCAAACATATCACATCTTCTCCAAGAAATACCAGCTTTCCCCCTTCAAATAGGACCTTTTCACCCACAAAAAATTCTTTTATCCCCAAAATAGGACAGTTTCTTCCAGAAATGCCAGATTTCTCCCAAATATATCACATCTTCTCCAAGAAATACCAGGGTTCCCCCTTCAAATAGGACCTTTTCACCCACAAATACCTGTTTTATCCCCAAAACAGGACACTTTCTTCCAGACATGCCACATTTCTCCCAAATAGATCACATCTTCTCCAAGAAATACCAGCTTTCCCCCTTCAAATAGGACCTTTTCACCCACAAATACCTGTTTTATCCCCAAAAGAGGACAGTTTCTTCCAGAAATGCCATATTTCTTCCAAACATATCACATCTTCTCCAAGAAATACCAGGTTTCCCCCTTCAAATAGGACCTTTTCACCCACAAATACCTGTTTTATCCCCAAAAGAGGACAGTTTCTTCCAGAAATGCCACATTTCTCCCAAACATATCACATCTCCTCCAAGAAATACCAGGATTCCTCCTGAAATAGGAACTTTTCTCCCACAAATACCACCCTTCTCCCCCCAAATTGGACATTTTCTTCCAGACATGCCACATTTCTCCCAAATATATCACATCTTCTCCAATAAATACCAGGTTTTCCCCTGGAAATAGGACCTTTTCACCCACAAATACCTGTTCTATCCCCATAAAAGGACAGTTTCTTCCAGAAATGCCACATTTCTCCCAAATATATCATATCTTCTCCAAGAAATACCACGTTTCCCCCTTCAAATAGGACCTTTTCCCCAAAAAAACCTCTTTTATCCCCAAAAGAGGACAGTTTCTTTCAAACATGCCTGATTTCTCCCAAATATATCACATCTTCTCCAAGAAATACCACGTTTCCGCATTCAAATAGGACCTTTTCTCCCACAAATACCTCTTTTATCCCCAAAATAGGACAGTTTTTTCAAGACATGCCACATTTCTCCCAAATATATCACATCTTCTCCAAGAAATACCAGGATTCGTCCTGGAAATAGGAACTTTTCACCCACAAATACCTCTTTTATCCCCAAAGGAGGACAGTTTCTTCCAGAAAGGCCACATTTCTCCCAAATATATCACATCTTCTCCCACAAATACCAGGTTTCCCCCTTCAAATAGGACCTTATCACCCACAAATACCACTTTTATCCCCAAAATAGGACAGTTTCTGCCAGAAAGGCCACATTTCTCCCAAACATATCACATCTTCTCCAAGAAATACCAGGTTTCCCCCTTCAAATAGGACCTTTTCACCCACAAAATATTCTTTTATCCCCAAATTAGGACAGTTTCTGCCAGAAAGGCCACATTTCTCCCAAATAGATCACATCTTCTCCAAGAAATACCAGGTTTCCCCCTTCAAATAGGACCTTTTCACCCACAAATACCTCTTTATCCCTCAAATAGGACAGTTTCTTCCAGACATGCCACATTTCTCCCAAATATATCACATCTTCTCCAAGAAATACCAGGTTTCCCCCTTCAAATAGGACCTTTTCAACCACTAATACCTGTTTTATCCCCAAAAGAGGACAGTTTCTTCCAGAAATGCCACATTTCTCCCAAATAGATCACATCTTCTCCAAGAAATACCACGTTTCCCCCTTCAAATAGGACCTTTTCACCCACTAATAGCAGACTTCTCCCCCAAATAGGACAGTTTTTTCCAGAAATGCCAGATTTCTCCCAAATATATCACATCTTCTCCAAGAAATACCAGGTTTTCCCCTTCAAATAGGACCTTTTCACCCACAAATACCTGTTTTATGCCCAAAAGAGGACAGTTTCTTCCAGACATGCCACATTTCTCCCAAATAGATCACATCTCCTTCAAGAAATACCAGCTTTCCCCCTTCAAATAGGACCTTTTCTCCCACAAATACCTGTTTTATCCCCAAAACAGGACACAATCTTCCAGAAATGCCACATTTCTCCCAAATATATCACATCTTCTCCAAGAAATACCAGCTTTCCCCCTTCAAATAGGACCTTTTCACCCACAAATACATGTTTTATCCCCAAAAGAGGACAGTTTCTTCCAGACATGCCACATTTCTCCCAAGTAGATCACATCTTCTCCAAGAAATACCAGCTTTCCCCCTTCAAATAGGACCTTTTCTCCCAAAAATACCTCTTTTATCCCCAAAAGAGGACAGTTTCTTCCAGAAATGCCACATTTCTCCAAAATATATCACAACTCCTCCAAGAAATACCAGGTTTCCCCCTTGAATTAGGACCTTTTCGCCATGAAATACCTCTTTTATCCCCAAAAGTGGACAGTTTATTCCAGAAAGGCCACATTTCTCCCAAATATATATCATCTTCTCCAAGAAATACCAGGTTTCCCCCTTCAAATAGGACCTTTTCACCCACAAATACCTCTTTTATCCCGAAAACAGGACACTTTCTTCCAGAAATGCCACATTTCTCCCAAATATATCACATCTTCTCCAAGAAATACCAGCTTTCCCCCTTCAAATAGGACCTTTTCACCCACAAATACCTCTTTTATCCCCAAAATAGGACAGTTTCTTCCAGACATGCCACATTTCTCCCAAATAGATCACATCTTCTCCAAGAAATACCAGGATTCCTCCTGAAAGAGGACCTTTTCTACCACAAATACCAGCCTTCTCCCCCCAAATAGGACAGTTTCTTCCAGAAATGCCACATTTCTCCCAAATAGATCACATATTCTCCAAGAAATACCAGCTTTCCCCCTTCAAATAGGACCTTTTCACCCACAAATACCTCTTTTATCCCCAAATAGGACAGTTTCTTCCAGAAAGGCCACATTTCTCCCAAATAGATCACATCTTCTCCAAGAAATACCAGGGTTCCCCCTTCAAATAGGACCTTTTCAAACACAAATACCTGTTTTATCCCCAAAAGAGGACAGTTTATTACAGAAATGCCAGATTTCTCCCAAATAGATCACATCTTCTCCAAGAAATACCAGCTTTCCCCCTTCAAATAGGACCTTTTCACCCACAAATACCTGTTTTATCCCCAAAAGAGGACAGTTTCTTCCAGAAATGGCACATTTCTCCCAAACATATCACATCTCCTCCAAGAAATACCAGGATTCCTCCTGAAATAGGAACTTTTCTCCCTCAAATACCACCCTTCTCCCCCCAAATTGGACATTTTCTTCCAGACATGCCACATTTCTCCCAAATAGATCACATCTTCTCCAAGAAATACCAGGTTTTCCCCTGGAAATAGGACCTTTTCCCCAAAAAAACATCTTTTATCCCCATAAGAGGACAGTTTCTTCCAGGAATGCCACATTTCTCCGAAATAAACCACAACTTCTCCAAGAAATACCAGCTTTCCCCCTTCAAATAGGACCTTTACTCCTACAAATACCTCTTTTATCCCCAAAATAGGACAGTTTCTTGCAGAAATGCCACATTTCTCCCAAATATATCACATCTTCTCCAAGAAATACCAGGTTTCCCCCTTCAAATAGGACCTTTTCTCCCACAGATACCTGCATTATCCCTCAAATAGGACATTTTCTTCCAGAAATGCCACATTTCTCCCAAATATAGCACATCTTCTCCAAGAAATACCAGGTTTCCCCCTTGTAATAAGACCTTTCCACCCACAAATACCTCTTTTATCCCCAAAAGAGGACAGTTTCTTCCAGAAATGCCACATTTCTCCCAAATAGATCACATCTTCTCCAAGAAATACCAGGTTTCCCCCTTCAAATAGGACCTTTTCTCCCACAAATACATCTTTTATCCCCAAAAGAGGACAGTTTCTTCAAGAAATGCCACATTTCTCCCAAATATATCACATCTTCTCCAAGAAATACCAGGGTTCCCCCTTCAAATAGGACCTTTTCACCCACAAATACCTCTTTTATCCCCAAAAGAGGACAGTTACTTGCAGAAATGCCACATTTCTCCCAAATAGATCACATCTCCTCCAAGAAATAACAGCTTTCCCCCTTCAAATAGGACCTTATCACCCACAAATACCACTTTTATCCCCAAAATAGGACAGTTTCTTCCAGAAAGGCCACATTTCTCCCAAACATATCTCATCTTCTCCAAGAAATACCAGGTTTCCCCCTTCAAATAGGAACTTTTCTCCCACAAATACCTGTTTTATCCCCAAAACAGGACAGTTTCTTCCAGAAATGCCTGATTTCTCCCAAATATAGAACATCTTCTCCAAGAAATACCAGGTTTCCCCCTTGAATTAGGACCTTTTCACCCACAAATACCTCTTTATCCCTCAAATAGGACAGATTCTTCCAGACATGACACATTTCTCCCAAATAGATCACATCTTCTCCAAGAAATACCAGCTTTCCCCTTCAAATAGGACCTTTTCTCCCACAAATACCAGCCTTCTCCCCCCAAATAGGACAGTTTCTTCCAGAAATGCCACATTTCTCCCAAATAGATCACATCTTCTCCAAGAAATACCACGTTTCCCCCTTCAAATAGGACCTTTTCGCCCGTTAATAGCAGGCTTCTCCCCAAAAGAGGACAGTTTCTTCCAGAAATGCCAGATTTCTCCCAAATATATCACATCTTCTCCAAGAAATACCACGTTTCCCCCTTCAAATAGGACCTTTTCACCCACAAATACCTCTTTTATCCCCAAAACAGGACACTTTCTTCCAGACATGCCACATTTCTCCCAAATATATCACATCTTCTCCAAGAAATACCAGCTTTCCCCCTTCAAATAGGACCTTGTCACCCACAAATACCTGTTTTATCCCCAAAAGAGGACAGTTTCTTCCAGAAATGCCACATTTCTCCCAAATAGATCACATCTTCACCAAGAAATACCAGCTTTCCCCCTTCAAATAGGACCTTTTCACCCACAAATACCTCTTTTATCCCCAAAAGAGGACAGTTTCTTCCAGAAATGGCACATTTCTGCCAAACATATCACGTCTCCTCCAAGAAATACCAGGATTCCTCCTGAAATAGGAACTAATCTCCCACAAATACCAGCCTTCTCCCCCCAAATAGGACAGTTTCTTCCAGAAATGCCACATTTCTCCCAAATAGATCACATCTTCTCCAAGAAATACCACGTTTCCCCCTTCAAATAGGTCCTTTTCGCCCACTAATAGCAGGCTTCTCCCCCAAATAGGACAGTTTCTTCCAGAAATGCCAGATTTCTCCCAAATATATCACATCTTCTCCAAGAAATACCAGGTTTCCCCCTTCAAATAGGACCTTTTCACCCACAAATACCTCTTTTATCCCCAAAAGAGGACAGTTTCTTCCAGAAAGGCCACATTTCTCCCAAATATATCACATCTCCTTCAAGAAATACCAGGTTTCCCCCTTCAAATAGGACCTTTTCTCCCACAAATACCTGTTTTATCCCCAAAACAGGACAACTTTCTTCCAGAAATGCCACATTTCTCCCAAATATATCACATCTTCTCCAAGAAATACCAGCTTTCCCCCTTCAAATAGGACCTTTTCACCCACAAATACCTGTTTTATCCCCAAAAGCGGACAGTTTCTTCCAGAAATGCCACATTTCTCCCAAATATATCACATCTTCTCCAAGAAATACCAACTTTCCCCCTTCAAATAGGACCTTTTCACCTACAAATACCTCTTTTATCCCCAAAAGAGGACAGTTTCTTCCAGAAATGGCACATTTCTCCCAAACATATCACATGTCCTCCAAGAAATACCAGGATTCCTCCTGAAATAGGAACTTTTCTCCCACAAATACCACCCTTCTCCCCCCAAATAGGACATTTTCTTCCAGACATGCCACATTTCTCCCAAATATATCACATCTTCTCCAAGAAATACCAGGTTTCCCCTTCAAATAGGACCTTTTCACCCACAAATACCTGTTCTATCCCATAAGAGGACAGTTTCTTCCAGAAATGCCACATTTCTCCCAAATATATCACATCTTCTCCAAGAAATACCACGTTTCCCCCTTCAAATAGGACCTTTTTCCCCAAAAAAACCTTTTTTATCCCCAAAAGAGGACAGTTTCTTCCAGGAATGCCAGATTTCTCCCAAATATATCACATCTTCTCCAAGAAATACCAGCTTTCCCCCTTCAAATAGGACCTTTTCACCCACTAATATCTCTTTATCCCCAAAATACGACAGTTTCTTCCAGAAAGGCCACATTTCTCCCAAATATATCACATCTTCTCCAAGAAATACCAGGGTTCCCCCTTGAATTTGGACCTTTTCTCCATGAAATACCTGTTTTATCCCCAGAAGAGGACATTTTTTTCCAGAAATGCCACATTTCTCCCAAATATATCACATCTTCTCCAAGAAATGCCAGGATTCCTCCTGAAATAGGAACTTCTCACCCAAAACTACCAGACTTCTCCCCCCAAATTAGACATTTTCTTCCAGAAATGCCACATTTCTCCCAAATATATCACATCTTCTCCAAGAAATACCAGGATTCCTCCTGAAATAGGACCTTCTCACCGAAAACTACCAGCCTTCTCCCCCCAAATTGGACATTTTCTTCCAGAAAGGCCACATTTCTCCCAAATAGATCACATCTTCTCCAAGAAATACCAGCTTTCCCTTCAAATTGGACCTTTTCTCCCACAAATACCTGTTTTATCCCCCAAATAGGACAGTTTCCTCCAGAAATGCCACATTTCTCCCAAATATATCACATCTTCTCCAAGAAATACCACGTTTCCCCCTTCAAATAGGACCTTTTCACCCACAAATACGTCTTTATCCTCAAATAGGACAGTTTCTTCCAGACATGCCACATTTCTCCCAAATATATCACATCTTCTCCAAGAAATACCAGGTTTCCCCCTTCAAATAGGACCTTTTCACCCACAAATACCAGCCTTCTCCCCCCAAATAGGACAGTTTCTTCCAGAAATGCCACATTTCTCCCAAACATATCACATCTTCTCCAAGAAATACCAGGTTCCAACTTGAAAAGGACCTTTTCACCCACTAATAGCAGGCTTCTCCCCCAAATAGGACATTTTCATCCAGACATGCCACATTTCTCCCAAATATATCACATCTTCTCCAAGAAATACCACGTTTCCCCCTTCAAATAGGACCTTTTCACCCACAAATACCTCTTTTATCCCAAAAGAGGACAGTTTCTTCCAGACATGCCACATTTCTCCCAAATATATCACATCTCCTTCAAGAAATACCAGCTTTCCCCCTTCAAATAGGACCTTTTCTCCCACAAATAGCTGTTTTATCCCCAAAAGAGGACAGTTTCTTCCAGAAATGCCACATTTCTCCCAAATATATCACATCTTCTCCACGAAATACCACGTTTCCCCCTTCAAATAGGACCTTTTCACCCACAAATACCTCTTTTATTCCCAAAATAGGACAGTTTCTTCCAGACATGCCACATTTCTCCTGAATAGATCACATCTACTCCAAGAAATACCAGCTTTCCCCCTTCAAATAGGACCTTTTCACCCACAAATACCTGTTTAATCCCCAAAAGAGGACAGTTTCTTCCAGAAATGCCACATTTCTCCCAAACATATCACATCTCCTTAAAGAAATACAGGATTTCTCCTGAAATAGGAACTTTTCTCCCACAAATACCACCCTTCTCCCCCAAATTAGGACATTTTCTTCCAGACATGCCACATTTCTCCCAAATATATCACATCTTCTCCAAGAAATACCAGGTTTTCCCCTTCAAATAGGACCTTTTCACCCACAAATACCTGTTCTATCCCCATAAGAGGAGAGTTTCTTCCAGAAATGCCACATTTCTCCCAAATATATCACATCTTCTCCAAGAAATACCAGGTTTCCCCCTTCAAATAGGACCTTTTCACCCACAAATACCTCTTTTATCCCCAAAACAGGACACTTTCTTCCAGAAATGCCACATTTCTCCCAAATAGATCACATCTTCAACAAGAAATACCAGCTTTCCCTCTTCAAATAGGACCCTTTCTCCTTGAAATACCTCTTTTATCTCCAAAAGAGGACAGTTTCTTCCAGAAATGGCACATTTCTCCCAAATATATCACAACTCCTCCAAGAAATACCAGGTTTCCCCCTTGAATTAGGACCTTTTCTCCATGAAATACCTCTTTTATCCCCAAAAGTGGACAGTTTCTTCCAGAAAGGCCACATTTCTCCCAATATATATCATCTTCTCCAAGAAATACCAGGTTTCCCCCTTCAAATTGGACCTTTTCAACCACTAATACCTCTTTTATCCCAAAAGAGGACAGTTTCTTCCAGAAAGGCCACATTTCTCCCAAATATATCACATCTTCTCCAGGAAATGCCTGGATTCCTCCTGAAATAGGAACTTCTCACCCAAAACTACCAGCCTTCTCCCCCCAAATTCGACATTTTCTTCCAGAAAGGCCAGATTTCTCCCAAATATATCACATCTTCTCCAAGAAATACCAGGATTCCTCCTGAAATAGGACCTTCTCACCCAAAACTACCAGCCTTTTCCCCTAAAATTGGACATTTTCTTCCAGAAAGGCCACATTTCTCCCAAATAGATCACATCTTCTCCAAGAAATACCAGCTTTCCCCCTTCAAATAGGACCTTTTCTCCCACAAATACCTGTTTTATCCCGAAAAGAGGACAGTTTCTTCCAGAAATGCCACATTTCTCCCAAATATATCACCTCTTCTCCAAGAAATACCACGTTTCCCCCTTCAAATAGGACCTTTTCACCCACAAATACCTCTTTTATCCCCGTAAGAGGACAGTTTCTGCCAGAAAGGCCACATTTCTCCCAAACATATCACATCTTCTCCAAGAAATACCAGCTTTCCCCCTTCAAATAGGACCTTTTCACCCACAAAAAATTCTTTTATCCCCAAAATAGGACAGTTTCTTCCAGAAATGCCAGATTTCTCCCAAATAGATCACATCTTCTCCAAGAAATACCAGGGTTCCCCCTTCAAATAGGACCTTTTCACCCACAAATACCTGTTTTATCCCCAAAACAGGACACTTTCTTCCAGACATGCCACATTTCTCCCAAATAGATCACATCTTCTCCAAGAAATACCAGCTTTCCCCCTTCAAATAGGACCTTTTCACCCACAAATACCTCTTTTATCCCCAAAAGAGGACAGTTTCTTCCAGAAATGCCATATTTCTCCCAAACATATCACATCTTCTCCAAGAAATACCAGGTTTCCCCCTTCAAATAGGACCTTTTCACCCACAAATACCTGTTTTATCCCCAAAAGAGGACAGTTTCTTCCAGACATGCCACATTTCTCCCAAAT
The DNA here is from genome assembly GCA_030408155.1 of Lophura swinhoii. NCBI lineage: Eukaryota > Metazoa > Chordata > Aves > Galliformes > Phasianidae > Lophura > Lophura swinhoii. The sequence continues at coordinate 13,694,982 of JASCYN010000149.1, read as the reverse complement.
ATTTCAGGATTCCTCCTGAAATAGGTACTTTTCTCCCACAAATACCACCCTTCTCCCCCCAAATTGGACATTTTCTTCCAGACATGCCACATTTCTCCCAAATATATCACATCTTCTCCAATAAATACCAGGTTTTCCCCTGGAAATAGGACCTTTTCACCCACAAATACCTGTTCTATCCCCATAAAAGGACAGTTTCTTCCAGAAATGCCACATTTCTCCCAAATATATCACATCTTCTCCAAGAAATACCACGTTTCCCCCTTCAAATAGGACCTTTTCCCCAAAAAAACCTCTTTTATCCCCAAAAGAGGACAGTGTCTTTCAAACATGCCTGATTTCTCCCAAATATATCACATCTTCTCCAAGAAATACCACGTTTCCGCATTCAAATAGGACCTTTTCTCCCACAAATACCTCTTTTATCCCCAAAATAGGACAGTTTTTTCAAGACATGCCACATTTCTCCCAAATATATCACATCTTCTCCAAGAAATACCAGGATTCGTCCTGGAAATAGGAACTTTTCACCCACAAATACCTCTTTTATCCCCAAAAGAGGACAGTTTCTTCCAGAAAGGCCACATTTCTCCCAAATATATCACATCTTCTCCAAGAAATACCAGGTTTCCCCCTTCAAATAGGACCTTATCACCCACAAATACCACTTTTATCCCCAAAATAGGACAGTTTCTGCCAGAAAGGCCACATTTCTCCCAAACATATCACATCTTCTCCAAGAAATACCAGGTTTCCCCCTGGAAATAGAACCTTTTCACACACAAAAATTTCTTTTATCCCCAAAATAGGACAGTTTCTGCCAGAAAGGCCACATTTCTCCCAAATAGATCACATCTTCTCCAAGAAATACCAGGTTTCCCCCTTCAAATAGGACCTTTTCACCCACAAATACCTCTTTATCCCTCAAATAGGACAGTTTCTTCCAGACATGCCACATTTCTCCCAAATATATCACATCTTCTCCAAGAAATACCAGGTTTCCCCTTCAAATAGGACCTTTTCAACCACTAATACCTGTTTTATCCCCAAAAGAGGACAGTTTCTTCCAGAAATGCCACATTTCTCCCAAATATATCACATCTTCTCCAAGAAATACCACGTTTCCCCCTTCAAATAGGACCTTTTCACCCACGAATAGCAGGCTTCTCCCCCAAATAGGACAGTTTTTTCCAGAAATGCCAGATTTCTCCCAAATATATCACATCTTCTCCAAGAAATACCAGGTTTTCCCCTTCAAATAGGACCTTTTCACCCACAAATACCTGTTTTATGCCCAAAAGAGGACAGTTTCTTCCAGACATGCCACATTTCTCCCAAATAGATCACATCTCCTTCAAGAAATACCAGCTTTCCCCCTTCAAATAGGACCTTTTCTCCCACAAATACCTGTTTTATCCCCAAAACAGGACACAATCTTCCAGAAATGCCACATTTCTCCAAATATATCACATCTTCTCGAAGAAATGCCAGCTTTCCTCCTTCAAATAGGACCTTTTCACCCACAAATACATGTTTTATCCCCAAAAGAGGACAGTTTCTTCCAGACATGCCATATTTCTCCCAAGTAGATCACATCTTCTCCAAGAAATACCAGCTTTCCCCCTTCAAATAGGACCTTTTCTCCCAAAAATACCTCTTTTATCCCCAAAAGAGGTCAGTTTCTTCCAGAAATGCCACATTTCTCCCAAATATATCACAACTCCTCCAAGAAATACCAGGTTTCCCCCTTGAATTAGGACCTTTTCTCCATGAAATACCTCTTTATCCCCAAAAGTGGACAGTTTCTTCCAGAAAGGCCACATTTCTCCCAAATATATATCATCTTCTCCAAGAAATACCAGGTTTCCCCCTTCAAATAGGACCTTTTCACCCACAAATACCTCTTTTATCCCCAAAACAGGACACTTTCTTCCAGAAATGCCACATTTCTCCAAATATATCACATCTTCTCCAAGAAATACCAGCTTTCCCCCTTCAAATAGGACCTTTTCACCCACAAATACCTCTTTTATCCCCAAAAGAGGACAGTTTCTTCCAGACATGCCACATTACTCCCAAATAGATCACATCTTCTCCAAGAAATACCAGGATTCCTCCACAAATAGGACCTTTTCTACCACAAATACCAGCCTTCTCCCCCCAAATAGGACAGTTTCTTCCAGAAAGGCCACATTTCTCCCAAATAGATCACATCTTCTCCAAGAAATACCAGGGTTCCCCCTTCAAATAGGACCTTTTAAAACACAAATACCTGTTTTATCCCCAAAAGAGGACAGTTTATTACAGAAATGCCAGATTTCTCCCAAATAGATCACATCTTTTCCAAGAAATACCAGCTTTCCCCCTTCAAATAGGACCTTTTCACCCACAAATACCTGTTTTATCCCCAAAAGAGGACAGTTTCTTCCAGAAATGGCACATTTCTCCCAAACATATCACATCTCCTCCAAGAAATACCAGGATTCCTCCTGAAATAGGAACTTTTCTCCCTCAAATACCACCCTTCTCCCCCCAAATTGGACATTTTCTTCCAGACATGCCACATTTCTCCCAAATATATCACATCTTCTCCAAGAAATACCAGGTTTTCCCCTGGAAATAGGAACTTTTCCACGAAAAAACAACTTTTATCCCCATAAGAGGACAGTTTCTTCCAGGAATGCCACATTTCTCCGAAATAAACCACAACTTCTCCAAGAAATACCAGCTTTCCCCCTTGTAATAAGACCTTTCCACCCACAAATACCTCTTTTATCCCCAAAAGAGGACAGTTTCTTCCAGAAATGCCACATTTCTCCCAAATAGATCACATCTTCACCAAGAAATACCAGGTTTCCCCCTTCAAATAGGACCTTTTCACCCACAAATACCTCTTTTATCCCCAAAAGAGGACAGTTACTTGCAGAAATGCCACATTTCTCCCAAATATATCACATCTTCTCCAAGAAATACCAGGTTTCCCCTTCAAATAGGACCTTATCACCCACAAATACCACTTTTATCCCCAAAATAGGACAGTTTCTTCCAGAAAGGCCACATTTCTCCCAAACATATCTCATCTTCTCCAAGAAATACCAGGTTTCCCCCTTCAAATAGGAACTTTTCACCCACAAATACCTGTTTTATCCCTCAAACAGTACAGTTTCTTCCAGAAATGCCTGATTTCTCCCAAATATAGAACATCTTCTCCAAGAAATACCAGGTTTCCCCCTTGAATTAGGACCTTTTCACCCACAAATACCTCTTTATCCCTCAAATAGGACAGATTCTTCCAGACATGCCACATTTCTCCCAAATAGATCACATCTTCTCCAAGAAATACCAGCTTTCCCCCTTCAAATAGGACCTTTTCTCCCACAAATACCAGCCTTCTCCCCCAAATAGGGCAGTTTCTTCCAGAAATGCACATTTCTCCCAAATAGATCACATCTTCTCCAAGAAATACCACGTTTCCCCTTCAAATAGGACCTTTTCGCCCGCTAATAGCAGGCTTCTCCCCCAAATAGGACAGTTTCTTCCAGAAATGCCAGATTTCTCCCAAATATATCACATCTCCTTCAAGAAATACCAGGTTTCCCCCTTCAATAGGACCTTTTCTCCCACAAATACCTGTTTTATCCCCAAAACAGGACAACTTTCTTCCAGAAATGCCACATTTCTCCCAAATATATCACATCTTCTCCAAGAAATACCAGCTTTCCCCCTTCAAATAGGACCTTTTCACCCACAAATACCTGTTTTATCCCCAAAAGCGGACAGTATTCTTCCAGAAATGCCACATTTCTCCCAAATATATCACATCTTCTCCAAGAAATACCAACTTTCCCCCTTCAAATAGGACCTTTTCACCTACAAATACCTCTTTTATCCCCAAAAGAGGACAGTTTCTTCCAGAAATGGCACATTTCTCCCAAACATATCACATCTCCTCCAAGAAATACCAGGATTCCTCCTGAAATAGGAACTTTTCTCCCACAAATACCACCCTTCTCCCCCCAAATAGGACATTTTCTTCCAGACATGCCACATTTCTCCCAAATATATCACATCTTCTCCAAGAAATACCAGGTTTCCCCCTTCAAATAGGACCTTTTCACCCACAAATACCTGTTCTATCCCCATAAGAGGACAGTTTCTTCCAGAAATGCCACATTTCTCCCAAATATATCACATCTTCTCCAAGAAATACCACGTTTCCCCCTTCAAATAGGACCTTTTTCCCCAAAAAAACCTTTTTATCCCCAAAAGAGGACAGTTTCTTCCAGGAATGCCAGATTTCTCCCAAATATATCACATCTTCTCCAAGAAATACCAGCTTTCCCCCTTCAAATAGGACCTTTTCACCCACTAATACCTCTTTTATCCCCAAAATACGACAGTTTCTTCCAGAAAGGCCACATTTCTCCCAAATATATCACATCTTCTCCAAGAAATACCAGGGTTCCCCCTTGAATTTGGACCTTTTCTCCATGAAATACCTGTTTTATCCCCAGAAGAGGACATTTTTTTCCAGAAATGCCACATTTCTCCCAAATATATCACATCTTCTCCAAGAAATGCCAGGATTCCTCCTGAAATAGGAACTTCTCACCCAAAACTACCACACTTCTCCCCCCAAATTAGACATTTTCTTCCAGAAATGCCACATTTCTCCCAAATATATCACATCTTCTCCAAGAAATACCAGGATTCCTCCTGAAATAGGACCTTCTCACCGAAAACTACCAGCCTTCTCCCCCAAATTGGACATTTTCTTCCAGAAAGGCCACATTTCTCCCAAATAGATCACATCTTCTCCAAGAATACCAGCTTTCCCCCTTCAAATTGGACCTTTTCTCCCACAAATACCTGTTTTATCCCCCAAATAGGACAGTTTCCTCCAGAAATGCCACATTTCTCCCAAATATATCACATCTTCTCCAAGAAATACCACGTTTCCCCCTTCAAATAGGACCTTTTCACCCACAAATACCTCTTTATCCCTCAAATAGGACAGTTTCTTCCAGACATGCCACATTTCTCCCAAATATATCACATCTTCTCCAAGAAATACCAGGTTTCCCCCTTCAAATAGGACCTTTTCACCCACAAATACCAGCCTTCTCCCCCCAAATAGGACAGTTTCTTCCAGAAATGCCACATTTCTCCCAAACATATCACATCTTCTCCAAGAAATACCAGGTTCCAACTTGAAAAAGGACCTTTTCACCCACTAATAGCAGGCTTCTCCCCCAAATAGGACATTTTCATCCAGACATGCCACATTTCTCCCAAATATATCACATCTTCTCCAAGAAATACCAGGTTTCCCCCTTCAAATAGGACCTTTTCACCCACAAATACCTCTTTTATCCACAAAATAGGACAGTTTCTTCCAGACATGCCACATTTCTCCCAAATATATCACATCTCCTTCAAGAAATACCAGCTTTCCCCCTTCAAATAGGACCTTTTCTCCCACAAATAGCTGTTTTATCCCCAAAAGGAGACAGTTTCTTCCAGAAATGCCACATTTCTCCCAAATATATCACATCTTCTCCACGAAATACCACGTTTCCCCCTTCAAATAGGACCTTTTCACCCACAAATACCTCTTTTATTCCCAAAATAGGACAGTTTCTTCCAGACATGCCACATTTCTCCTGAATAGATCACATCTACTCCAAGAAATACCAGCTTTCCCCCTTCAAATAGGACCTTTTCACCCACAAATACCTGTTTAATCCCCAAAAGAGGACAGTTTCTTCCAGAAATGCCACATTTCTCCCAAACATATCACATCTCCTTAAAGAAATACCAGGATTTCTCCTGAAATAGGAACTTTTCTCCCACAAATACCACCCTTCTCCCCAAATTAGGACATTTTCTTCCAGACATGCCACATTTCTCCCAAATATATCACATCTTCTCCAAGAAATACCAGGTTACCCCCTTCAAATAGGACCTTTTCACCCACAAATACCTGTTCTATCCCCATAAGAGGAGAGTTTCTTCCAGAAATGCCACATTTCTCCCAAATATATCACATCTTCTCCAAGAAATACCAGGTTTCCCCCTTCAAATAGGACCTTTTCACCCACAAATACCTCTTTTATCCCCAAAACAGGACACTTTCTTCCAGAAATGCACATTTCTCCCAAATAGATCACATCTTCAACAAGAAATACCAGCTTTCCCTCTTCAAATAGGACCCTTTCTCCTTGAAATACCTCTTTTATCTCCAAAAGAGGACAGTTTCTTCCAGAAATGGCACATTTCTCCCAAATATATCACAACTCCTCCAAGAAATACCAGGTTTCCCCTTGAATTAGGACCTTTTCTCCATGAAATACCTCTTTTATCCCCAAAAGTGGACAGTTTCTTCCAGAAAGGCCACATTTCTCCCAAATATATATCATCTTCTCCAAGAAATACCAGGTTTCCCCCTTCAAATTGGACCTTTTCAACCACTAATACCTCTTTTATCCCCAAAAGAGGACAGTTTCTTCCAGAAAGGCCACATTTCTCCCAAATATATCACATCTTCTCCAGGAAATGCCTGGATTCCTCCTGAAATAGGAACTTCTCACCCAAAACTACCAGCCTTCTCCCCCCAAATTCGACATTTTCTTCCAGAAAGGCCAGATTTCTCCCAAATATATCACATCTTCTCCAAGAAATACCAGGATTCCTCCTGAAATAGGACCTTCTCACCCAAAACTACCAGCCTTTTCCCCTAAAATTGGACATTTTCTTCCAGAAAGGCCACATTTCTCCCAAATAGATCACATCTTCTCCAAGAAATACCAGCTTTCCCCCTTCAAATAGGACCTTTTCTCCCACAAATACCTGTTTTATCCCGAAAAGAGGACAGTTTCTTCCAGAAATGCACATTTCTCCCAAATATATCACCTCTTCTCCAAGAAATACCACGTTTCCCCTTCAAATAGGACCTTTTCACCCACAAATACCTCTTTTATCCCCGTAAGAGGACAGTTTCTGCCAGAAAGGCCACATTTCTCCCAAACATATCACATCTTCTCCAAGAAATACCAGCTTTCCCCCTTCAAATAGGACCTTTTCACCCACAAAAAATTCTTTTATCCCCAAAATAGGACAGTTTCTTCCAGAAATGCCAGATTTCTCCCAAATATATCACATCTTCTCCAAGAAATACCAGGGTTCCCCCTTCAAATAGGACCTTTTCACCCACAATACCGTTTTTATCCCAAAACAGGACACTTTCTTCCAGACATGCCACATTTCTCCCAAATAGATCACATCTTCTCCAAGAAATACCAGCTTTCCCCCTTCAAATAGGACCTTTTCACCCACAAATACCTCTTTTATCCCCAAAAGAGGACAGTTTCTTCCAGAAATGCCATATTTCTCCCAAACATATCACATCTTCTCCAAGAAATACCAGGTTTCCCCTTCAAATAGGACCTTTTCACCCACAAATACCTGTTTTATCCCCAAAAGAGGACAGTTTCTTCCAGACATGCCACATTTCTCCCAAACATATCACATCTCCTCCAAGAAATACCAGGATTCCTCC